>JAQJVL010000085.1:182500-719740 GCA_035578905.1 Stictocephala bisonia
TCATGATGTGAGCTTACTTACAATTAATACTTTAATTACTTGGTTTTACAGAAGACTTCGTAATTGCCGTATAACACCAAACAAATATAAAGCTAAGCCAATAAAACTGATTTAGTATGTATCCATTTGGGATGGTAAATTTAGATAAGAGCGTGGTAAATCGGGCAAATTTACAAAACCTATATTAAATAACTACAAATCGTGATATATTTTAGTCTCTAGAGTAGGGAAGAATCTATATAGGAAAAACAAAAAACCCTTAGTAGCCGTTGAGGATTTGGAGAATCTACTGCAATGTAAGAGTACAAAAGGAGATCCCGAGTAATAATCAAGGGATGATGGAATCTACTACAGTGTCTCTAATTATAAATACAGTACACCAGGAGGTCTCGAGTGGAATTCGGGGGTTGGAGAATATACTTCAAAGTAGGAGTACAACAGGAGACCCCGAGAAGCAGTCGGTGGTTGGGAGAAAGTACTGCAGTGTAGTAGTACAACAGGAGAGCCCTAGTAATAATCGAGGGTTGGGAGAATATACTGCATTGTAGGAGTACAACAGGAGATCCCGAATAGCAGTTGCGGGTTAGGAGAATTTACTGCAATTTAAGAGTACAAAATGAGATCTCTAGTAGTAGTCGTTGGATGGGAGAATCTACTGCATTGTAGGAGTACAACAGGAGCAGATCCCGAGTAGCAGACGGGGGTTAGGAGAATTTAATGCTCTTTAAGAGTACAAAAGGAGATCTCGAGTAGTAGTCGTTGGATGGGAGAATCTACTGAAGTGTAGGAGTCCAATAGGAACCGAGTAGCAGTCGGGAGAAGGGAAAATCTACTGCAGTGTAGGAGTTTAGTACAATTTTTATAACCGTAGACTCGGCTGTGCACTACTAAGCCAAACCAATTAATGCAGCCTGATGAGTCACTCTTACAACAAGTGACCTAATTTGAGCGAATGTTTGTAAGACGCCCTTTACAATGAGACTCTTCCTCGCCCTTCGCCTACCACCGCTTCCGGAGTCCAAGTCTACCATTATATAAATTGAACTATACAACTAAAGTCTGACCAATGTTTAGCAAACTATGATGTACTGCACATCCCCAATGGTGGGTATAGCGATGAATATGTTCTGTTTTATATGAGTACTGGTGACAGACACCGGTACACCGTGACTCATACACGTCTGTATTCCTGTAACGTGTCCTTATTAAACTATGTGTTCCAAAACAAGCGTCACTCGTATTTACTATGTTTTTCTCAACAATATTTTGTAAATTGTCGCTGTTTTCACAAGAGAACCCTAAAAATTAGACTTGATACTATTATTTTTTTAACTAAATAGAACTAAAACTAGTCTGGGTTGGCCAATGTAACTTTGAATATAAATAGACAAATACATAATTTATTCGTGAACTTGAATAATACTAATGAACCTTTGTACTTGAAGTAAGAACTCACTAGCAGTTACCCAAGTATTATAACATTGATTTTATACACAGATAGATTTCCCATCCAATGTTGTAACAATTGTTAATTGTAGTGTATGTAACAAAAATAAATAGTAGCTTTAATAAGGCTACAATGTTAAATTTTGAGTCTCAAAATATCAGCTGTTTTTGTGGTCCATTATGGAGCGTGTAGTCACATGCAAATGTATTGCAGTTTAAACCAGCTGTGGTTGTGGGCCACAAAAACTGAAAAAAATGTCTGCCACAAATATTCCTATTACATGGTTTATCTATTGTAGGTTTATATAATCAATGATTATACCTAAAAGTTCACGACGACTAAATTAACAAATATTAAATTTATTAGTTTGTTATATAATATTTTACTAAACTTAATTCCAACTAAATTAGAATAACCTACAAATATATCATAATTCTATCTAGAATTATGATAGAATAATAAAGATCAAGAAGTTGGCAGTCGATTTGTTGACAAAAAAAGAAACATTTCTAACAGGTACAAAAGTCTAGATAATAGATAATACTTTTATATACATAGGACATTTTTGTATGAGAATAATTGAAATCGGTTGGATATGATTCATAGTAATATTAATTAACTATAAATAAGTTAAAAAAATACTAACACTGCTGAATCATAACAAAGAAGGAAGGTTAGATGACGTGAAGTTTTGAGTGCACCACCCTTCTGTTTGGAGTGCACCACCCTTCTGTTTTGAGTGCACCACCCTTCTGTTTTGAGTGCACCACCCTTCTGTTTTAAGTGCACCACCCTTCTGTTTTGAGTGCACCACCCTTCTGTTTTGAGTGCACCACCCTTCTGTTTTGAGTGCACCACCCTTCTGTTTTGAGTGCACCACCCTTCTGTTTTGAGTGCACCACTCTTCTGTTTGGAGTGCACTACCCTTCTGTTTGGAGTGCACCACCCTTCTGTTTTGAGTGCACCACCCTTCTGTTTTGAGTGCACCACCCTTCTGTTTGGAGTGCACCACCCTTCTGTTTGGAGTGCACCACCCTTCTGTTTGGAGTACACCACCCTTCTGTTTGGAGTGCACCACCCTTCTGTTTGGAGTGATTGATGTAGCTGTCTTCCAAAGTAACTCAGCAAATAGTTCTATAGACTACCTTGGCTTATAAAGTGTTGGGTAATATTATATATAACGTTATTAAATACTATGTAAGGTGTATATTAGAACAGATTGAACATGTATGTTGGACTACCCTTAGCTTTTCAATTTCAACTAGTAGACCTATTATAAGTCCATGAGTCCCTCTCTTGAAGTATTTTATTTATTTTATTAGCTAATGTTTTTACAGTCTAAAGAACTATGGAAGAGATTGCTTCAAATGGGGATCATTTCCGTCTATTTTTAACTGTTATATTCTTTGTATCATTGATCAGCTTCGCTTGCCAATAATGGCTCAAATGTATATAATTAGCCTTATTTCAGATTTTTTTTAAACAAATAATTAATTATAAGTTCGATTGAGAACAAAGTTTAGAAACAAAAAGGTGCATGCTCTGATAACGGAATCTCTCATCCAGAACTTAGAAGTTAGAGAAAAACAATTATAGGGAAAGACGCTCCCAATTTAAGCTTGAAATGGTAGGCAATCTAATACCAGTACAACCATGTACTTAGCATAAAAGATCAACCACTTTCTTAAAATTAAGATAAAAAAAAGAAAACCTAAAACGAAACAAATGTATCAGTTGTTTATGAAAAAGTTTACCAATTGAAGTTTTAGTCTAAATAAACTTTAAGCCGTCAGTATTTCTTGTTCATCCATTCATTAATTTCCTTGATTACAAAACTTTTTATCTCGAAAAAGTTACTTGAAAAAAATCCCCCCGCCATTTGTGTCACCATTAAAAATTTTTTATCATCATTTCTTGGTAAAACTAAACTAACACTTGAGTAAATTTGTGATTTAAATTCATTCAATAACTTGACGCTTTTACAAGTCTTACTATAATATAAATGTTCTTGGTTATTCGGTTGTTGAAACAAAGGTGCATTCAGTTTAGTTCACCATGTTTCACCATGTTTAGTTCCTTACTAGAAATTCACAATTTTCAACCGCCCAATAATAATTTTTGAACAGATATTAATTTTTAAAATAGTTTAATTACTTTTAGTTAATTAGTTTTCTAGGTATTGTACATTCTAGGTAGTTAGAGATCTAGGTAACTATTCGTACGTTTTTAGATTACAAAGTAATCCATTCGTTGTATTCTAATATTAAGAAGCCTGGATAAACAATGTTCTTTTTTTTACACGTTAATGGTTTGTTCAACTGTTTTCGAATTCATTGTTTTTTATATGTATAAAGATTGTCGTCCTTTATTGTTTGTTTATAATGATGTTTAGTTTCCTGAGGCCGACTAGTTATTATGTGACAAATGTGTTACTATTGAAGTTCCAACCATTTAGTTTAAAGACTGAACTCAGCCATTCTTGTGATGGACAGTTTCATATTTCACCTTGAACTTCTCAAACTCGACGGCTTCTAATCTCTGTAATAATCCGGAGCTTTAACGCTAGTTACCTTCTGTTATGGCTCGTTACTAGATCACCAAGTTGTTTTGATCTGTCAGAGCTTGTACCCACGTCATAGTTATGTTTAGATACCCCTTGTGCTTATTACCTGTGCTTCACCATGGCAATACTTAGATTGATATTTCACAAGTTTGAAATTTGATTGCTTTTGTTAAAATTATGCTGAATATCTAAGATTCGTTAATATACGTTTTATATTCCACTATACAAAGATTCTAAAACATAATATAGACCCTATATTTATAAAAATTACTAAGAATCAATGTCTTCCACGTGTGTACAGAAGTATCTATTACAATCCTTATATATATAAAATGTAAAGTCGTTTTTGTCAATGCAACTCCTCCATTATTTCTTGATAAATTTAAACGGTTCGTAGTTGTACAATAAGGTTTTAATTCTTCAATGTTTTCACCTTGACGGGCATGAAAAGCCCTCAAAGTCCGATATCTCTCTAAATGAATCGAAAATTAACAGCTGTTCAAGTTTAAATAATGATTAACCAAACAGTTTTAACAGCTGTCACAACTTAGATAATGGTGTTTGTAATATTGAGGGGATTAGATATTTCATAACGCTAAACCAGGGAGGGCTGTAAGCATGGTTTTATTCACATTCGACTACAGGGCTTCGTTCTACTGGACTTGGAGGTTTCAATGGTAATCTAATGCAGTTAGTTTATTTTTTTTAAAATTATTCTTCAGTTGTTAAGGAAAACAAATTAAATGAAGCTAAGTAATATTATTGGGTTTTTATACTAATTAATAGGTAGCAACACAAGTAATGTGGGTGAGATACTGTAAATAAATTTATTGATGTGATTTTAAGTTATACAGTTAGCCTAAAATTATTTGTAGTTAAAAGTCACAGGCCAATTTGTAACAACTACAGCGAGCGACGGGGTTGGCACGCAAAGCGTGCAGGGTTGTTCCCTAGTAAAACCATATTGTGTGCTTTAAAACTTCCCTTTATTTTGTTATTGTCTATATGATGTTCAAGTTTAATTTACTGTTTAACTATTGTCAATGTTATTCTTGTAGGAGAAAAATGGTATTTTTAGAAATAGGCTGCTTCTACCTTTTTGAAATGTAATTTATAATTATCCTTTCTTATTGTTCCTCTATGACACAACATATGGATCTCCTAAAATTGTTCGCTTTCTAGGTAAAGCGATTTTATCCGGGCATTGATTCCATTTTTGTCGTTATATACTACACATTCACTCCTGGATGGTTAGATTCGACCTCTTTATCATGTTTTGTATCCAATTTATTTAAACTGGACGGCAACCTTTGTATTCCATAATCTTATTTCAGATTATGTGTAGCAATATGTAGACTGTCTAAAGCATGTTTAAAACTCTCATGTTCATACGGCTTGATTTATTCTTGACTAGGTATTTTAGCATTTTACTTTTTGGTTTTTTTAAATGATATGTAAACCTTGTATTTTGAATAACATACTCCTTGAGTAGGCCTCCGATAGAGCTCCCAAAATTGCTTCCAGGACACAGTTATGAAACATGAGTTTATTTTCACTGTTGTATATTTTTTGGGTAGACAGGATTGGGCTTTATTCCAAATTATAATGATTATTTATAAAAACTATTATTCCACAACAATGTCTTTTATTTATTCTATATCATAAACATTTGTGTAACTAATAGTGTGAGAATGCACTTACAGAAGCATTTTTATTTTGCCTTAGAATGAAATGACATTCAAAGGTCCCTGATTTATTTATTGTACCTTGAAGTGACCGAAGGGTCACTCGAGTCCGAGGCTGCCATACCATTATTTGGTCACAAAATGGAAGTGAAATATCGTCCATATCTTGACGATCGGCGGCTTAAAAATAAATAAATAAGTAATTCAGTTGAGAAATAAGGGAGGAGATGCGTGAACAAAAAATAGCTTCACGTATGGGGATAAACCCTAAATATTTTCTATATTTTTAAGAATTAATTAAATACATTTTATAAGCTGTAAATATGTTGAAACAGTTTATTAAGCTATTCAAGTCCCTCTCAAATACTGAAAAAACAATAGCAACGCGGACTTTTTTTGTATTTTATCAGGCATACCAGAAAAACCGCAGCATATGGAATTGGTAAAATATAATTTCGTCAAATTATTTTATGAAAAAATCTCCCAAACGGATAAAATGAGAATAAAAAGAATACAATGAAATACGTTTCGAGTGACGTCCAAACCACTGCTACAAATTATCATTTCACAAAAATGAGACGGCTGGTAACTCCGACTCGCTTATTGGAGTCTAACGGAGCATGCAACACATCTGCTTCGTGGCCAGCATTGGCTACATCCAACTGTGGCTGTGAAATATCTATAGAGGAGTGGTTCGATTCACCATGCACTTCAATTAAAAATTAAAACCTTAACATCATTGGCCTAACAATATCAATACTACACAATAAATTACATTGAGCATAAATTCTGAATAAAAACGTATTTTGATTTTCAACGATTCCTAACAGCATTTAGTACAATATTTCTCGTATTGTGTTAACTCTCTTCATCTAGTACAACGTTAATTGAACGGTTACAATCGTTGTGTATTCAGTTAACCACCACTCTACAATTCCTAACAGTAGTTAGTACAAGATTTCTTGTATTGTGTTAACTCTCTTCATCTAGTACGACGTTAATTAAACGTTTACAATCGTTATGTATTCCAGTTAATCACCACTCTAATTTCTAACAGTATTTAGTACAAGATTTCTCGTATTGTGTTAACTCTCTTCATCTAGTTTGACGTTAATTAAACGTTTACAATCGTTATGTATTCCAGTTAATCACCACTCTAATTTCTAACAGTATTTAGTACAAGATTTCTTGTATTGTGTTAACTCTCTTCATCTAGTTTGACGTTAATTAAACGTTTACAATCGTTATGTATTCCAGTTAATCACCACTCTAATTTCTAACAGTATTTAGTACAAGATTTCTCGTATTGTGTTAACTCTCTTCATCTAGTTTGACGTTAATTAAACGTTTACAATCGTTATGTATTCCAGTTAATCACCACTCTAATTTCTAACAGTATTTAGTACAAGATTTCTCGTATTGTGTTAACTCTCTTCATCTAGTTTGACGTTAATTAAACGTTTACAATCGTTATGTATTCCAGTTAATCACCACTCTAATTTCTAACAGTATTTAGTACAAGATTTCTTGTATTGTGTTAACTCTCTTCATCTAGTTTGACGTTAATTAAACGGTTACAATCGTTGTGTATTCAGTTAACCACCACTCTACAATTCCTAACAGTAGTTAGTACAAGATTTCTTGTATTGTGTTAACTCTCTTCATCTAGTACGACGTTAATTGAACGTTTACAATCGTTATGTATTCCAGTTAATCACCACTCTAATTTCTAACAGTATTTAGTACAAGATTTCTCGTATTGTGTTAACTCTCTTCATCTAGTTTGACGTTAATTAAACGTTTACAATCGTTATGTATTCCAGTTAATCACCACTCTAATTTCTAACAGTATTTAGTACAAGATTTCTTGTATTGTGTTAACTCTCTTCATCTAGTTTGACGTTAATTAAACGTTTACAATCGTTATGTATTCCAGTTAATCACCACTCTAATTTCTAACAGTATTTAGTACAAGATTTCTTGTATTGTGTTAACTCTCTTCATCTAGTTTGACGTTAATTAAACGTTTACAATCGTTATGTATTCCAGTTAATCACCACTCTAATTTCTAACAGTATTTAGTACAAGATTTCTCGTATTGTGTTAACTCTCTTCATCTAGTTTGACGTTAATTAAACGTTTACAATCGTTATGTATTCCAGTTAATCACCACTCTAATTTCTAACAGTATTTAGTACAAGATTTCTCGTATTGTGTTAACTCTCTTCATCTAGTTTGACGTTAATTAAACGTTTACAATCGTTATGTATTCCAGTTAATCACCACTCAACGATTCCTAACAGTATTTAGTACAAGATTTCTCGTATTGTGTTAACTCTCTTCATCTAGTTTGACGTTAATTAAACGTTTACAATCGTTATGTATTCCAGTTAATCACCACTCTAATTTCTAACAGTATTTAGTACAAGATTTCTCGTATTGTGTTAACTCTCTTCATCTAGTTTGACCTTAATTAAACGTTTACAATCGTTATGTATTCCAGTTAATCACCACTCTAATTTCTAACAGTATTTAGTACAAGATTTCTTGTATTGTGTTAACTCTCTTCATCTAGTTTGACGTTAATTAAACGTTTACAATCGTTATGTATTCCAGTTAATCACCACTCTAATTTCTAACAGTATTTAGTACAAGATTTCTCGTATTGTCTTAACTCTCTTCATCTAGTTTGACGTTAATTAAACGTTTACAATCGTTATGTATTCCAGTTAATCACCACTCTAATTTCTAACAGTATTTAGTACAAGATTTCTCGTATTGTGTTAACTCTCTTCATCTAGTTTGACGTTAATTAAACGTTTACAATCGTTATGTATTCCAGTTAATCACCACTCTAATTTCTAACAGTATTTAGTACAAGATTTCTTGTATTGTGTTAACTCTCTTCATCTAGTTTGACGTTAATTAAACGTTTACAATCGTTATGTATTCCAGTTAATCACCACTCTAATTTCTAACAGTATTTAGTACAAGATTTCTTGTATTGTGTTAACTCTCTTCATCTAGTTTGACGTTAATTAAACGTTTACAATCGTTATGTATTCCAGTTAATCACCACTCTAATTTCTAACAGTATTTAGTACAAGATTTCTCGTATTGTGTTAACTCTCTTCATCTAGTTTGACGTTAATTAAACGTTTACAATCGTTATGTATTCCAGTTAATCACCACTCAACGATTCCTAACAGTATTTAGTACAAGATTTCTCGTATTGTGTTAACTCTCTTCATCTAGTTTGACGTTAATTAAACGTTTACAATCGTTATGTATTCCAGTTAATCACCACTCAACGATTCCTAACAGTATTTAGTACAAGATTTCTCGTATTGTGTTAACTCTCTTCATCTAGTTTGACGTTAATTAAACGTTTACAATCGTTATGTATTCCAGTTAATCACCACTCTAATTTCTAACAGTATTTAGTACAAGATTTCTCGTATTGTGTTAACTCTCTCCATCTAGTTTGACCTTAATTAAACGTTTACAATCGTTATGTATTCCAGTTAATCACCACTCTAATTTCTAACAGTATTTAGTACAAGATTTCTTGTATTGTGTTAACTCTCTTCATCTAGTTTGACGTTAATTAAACGTTTACAATCGTTATGTATTCCAGTTAATCACCACTCTAATTTCTAACAGTATTTAGTACAAGATTTCTCGTATTGTGTTAACTCTCTTCATCTAGTTTGACGTTAATTAAACGTTTACAATCGTTATGTATTCCAGTTAATCACCACTCTAATTTCTAACAGTATTTAGTACAAGATTTCTCGTATTGTGTTAACTCTCTTCATCTAGTTTGACGTTAATTAAACGTTTACAAACGTTATGTATTCCAGTTAATCACCACTCTAATTTCTAACAGTATTTAGTACAAGATTTCTTGTATTGTGTTAACTCTCTTCATCTAGTTTGACGTTAATTAAACGTTTACAATCGTTATGTATTCCAGTTAATCACCACTCTAATTTCTAACAGTATTTAGTACAAGATTTCTCGTATTGTGTTAACTCTCTTCATCTAGTACGACGTTAATTGAACGGTTACAATCGTTGTGTATTCAGTTAACCACCACTCTACAATTCCTAACAGTAGTTAGTACAGGATTTCTCGTATTGTGTTAACTCTCTTCATCTAGTACGACGTTAATTGAACGGTTACAATCATTGTGTATTCCAGTTAACCACCATTAAACGATTCCTAACAGTATTTAGTACAAGATTTCTCGTATTGTGTTAACTCTCTTTATCTAGTACGACGTTAACTGAAAAGTTACAATCGTTGTATATTCCAGTTAATCACCACTCAACGATTCCTAACAGTATTTAGTACAAGATTTCTCGTATTGTGTTAACTCTCTTTATCTAGTACGACGTTAACTGAACAGTTACAATCGTTGTATATTCCAGTTAATCACCACTCAACGATTCCTAACAGTATTTAGTACAAGATTTCTCGTATTGTGTTAACTCTCTTTATCTAGTACGACGTTAACTGAACAGTTACAATCGTTGTATATTCCAGTTAATCACCACTCAACGATTCCTAACAGTATTTAGTACAAGATTTCTCGTATTGTGTTAACTCTCTTTATCTAGTACGACGTTAACTGAACAGTTACAATCGTTGTGTATTCCAGTTAATCACCACTCAACGATTCCTAACAGTATTTAGTACAAGATTTCTCGTATTGTGTTAACTCTCTTTATCTAGTACGACGTTAACTGAACAGTTACAATCGTTGTGTATTCCAGTTAATCACCACTCAACGATTCCTAACAGTATTTAGTACAATATTACTCGTATTGTGTTAACTCTCTTCATCTAGTACGTATTGTTTATGTATTGTTAATGAGAAAATTTGTTTTGTGAAGTATTGATGTTAAAGGCTAAATCATCCACCCACATACAAAATTTACGAAATTTGTTGTAACAACACAACGAACACTTGAGTTTCATTAGTTTTGTGAAGATAAAAATGATGGTTTTATACTCTTCTTACTATATCACCCACTTTTCATATGACTCTTTATTAATCCACTAGGCCTAATTATTCAAACCACCATTATAAGCGTTGTAGACCCCTCTGCTCACATAATGTTGAAAAATTAAAACATATAATAAATAACTTGTAGAATCGTATTAAACTCTGTAGACCTAATATTTTAATACACGGGAAATTATTTTATCTCATCTGTACTCAGTTATATGAATTTGTTATCAGAAAAATAGGAAGGCAACTAACGTATTGTCAAACGAATATATCTTAATTAAGTACGAGTTCGTAGTTCTCATTAAAATTATAAGAGTTTTATTTTGAAGTGAAATATATAGTAGTTATAACTCATTTTTGTTTATTTTAATCTGTTCACAGTTATTTTTGAAGCTTTGTTTAGTCAATTTGTTTTTATTTTTTATTCAATGATAGATTGACATCAAAAATCTACTGTGAGGGAAAAATCGTAAAATCATTCATAAAAATCATAGCATTAAGATAGTTTGTATTTTATAATTGAATTAGTAGAATATATGTTGATTTGACGAAACATATCTATTGTATTTAAGTTTACATAATACTATTTGCTTATTGTGTTCATGGAGAAATCTCCTGAAATATTACCAATGTTCTTGCCATTTTCAAAGATGTTGAGAAATTCAATGATTCAGTTTTGGGATATTTGTGGTAATTGAGTGGGAGACATGATTTGAATTTGTAGAATGATATAATGTTTGAAACAGGTTGTTAGTTAAGAAATATTTCTCGCAGTTTTTCAGATCCGTTTTATCGCCTTACTCAACTATACTGACACAAAAGGCGTCTGAGCCCATCTATAATAGTGACTGACGAGAATTTCCCAAGCACCATCTGTGGCAGCGCTGTCGATGACGTGTTACATTTGAAAGCCTTTGGCTTAAGATTTTGATGTCATATAGTTGAGGACCGCTGATATAGACATTTCTTAATACATCTTGACCCAAGATTTAAAAAACATGTATGACGATGATAGCGAATAGAATTTAAAGTAACAAAAATATATAAAAACCAAAAACCATAATTAATGTCTTTATCAACAAATATGGACTGTATAAACGGGTGTATAATGTGCCCCCTCTTTCATAATATTTCTAAAAAAAAAAAAAAAAAAAAAAAAAAAAAAAAAAAAAAAAAAAAAAAAAAAACATAAACGAACGTATTAAGACGTAAATGTTAAAAATTTTAAAGGGAGGAATTTGACTGGGAGATTGAACGATAAAGACGCAGACATTTATGATTTAATCAGTTACATAGCTCATTATATCAATCATTAAAGACACGTGTCGATAAATACATATTGGTAATTATTGAATGTGCTAATGTTCACCGATATCCGTGGAATAATATTTCCAATGTATTGCGCACCGAAATTATGAAATATTAAAGTAACTGTATCTGATTTGTTTTATATTAAGATGAGCATAAAATGAAGCCATAACCATAAAAATAAAAGAGCGATGAACTCATAAAAACACGAAGACATGTAAATTAACTCATAAATTAGTTTGAAGGAACAAAGGGAGATATATTTTCTTAGCTATGCTTCCATAGCGTAGCTAAGAAAATATGCTGTTGTGCTGAAAATCTGCCAATTCAATATTTTATAGTTTCAATCAAGTATACAAAGAATACTTAGGTTCAGAATCATATTTTGCACTTAGAGCCAATTTCTAGATTACTTTGTTCTGTTCTGACACATTTTTCTCCATTTGTTCCTTTTATGGTTTCCTGATAGATGGTTGTATTGTACCTATTAAGTTTGTATATAAAAAACTAGATATTTAATCTCTAAAGATAGTTTGATGATTAACTATTTATTTAAATTATTACTAATACTAATAATTAATACCATAAACAATGAAAAAGGCGCACAACACTCTAAAACAGGAACAACATTTTGAACTATATAATTAGAACACATTTAATATTTTACATATAAATTATTTACTTAATAAAGTAGTTTTGTAGATAAAATAAAACATCTATTTTCATTGTGTTGAAAAATAATAAAGCTAGTTCTTTTATGGCGGAATTATAAAACATAATGAATTATTAGCTGTATAAGGATTGATATCGTATTTCTTCCTTGAAAAATGGCTGTCTTAGTTAAATTATATTATGTATCTGAGAAGCTAAAAGTTGAATTATACTCACAGCTATAATTTGTTTCTTTAGATGAAATAACAAATGTTATGGTCAAATATAAGAGAAGAGTTTTAGTCCTATGTTCAATCTTTGTACTATTTTCGTGTAAGAAAGCCACTATTCATAAAAAAATAATATATCTGATTCTTAACTCACTTTAATAAATTATTTAATTTACATCTTACATAAAGCTAAATACTTGAACGCAGTTTGCGAAAGTGGAGCAATGCATCGTTTCCGTGATGCAAATACTCATGTCTGTAAATAAACTGTTTATGTTAGTTGGCTGCTGTCATAATAATGGGATTGTGTAGATGCAATTAATACCTCTGGACTTAAAATGTATAAGAACATCAATGATCAATACACTATCCTTATAAGTGTTTGGTTACTCAAGGGGACCCACGTAAATGCAAAATTACAAAACAAATGTATCGCCGGTATTTTCTGCAAAAACCGTGTCTAAAGTACTGCAGAAACAAGACATGGAGTACTGCAGAACAAAGAGTGGAATACTGAAGAGCCAATACATAAAGTACTGCAGATACAAGACAGGTTGTACTGCAGAACCAATACATAAAGTATTGCAGAAACAAGACATGGAGTACTGCAGAACCAATACATAAAGTAGTGCAGAAACAAGATATGGAGTACTGCAGAACCAAAGGGTGGAGTACTGAAGAGCCAATACATAAAGTACTGCAGAAACAAGACATGGAGTACTGCAGAACCAAAGGGTGCAGTACTGAAGAGCCAATACATAAAGTACTGCAGAAACAAAACATGGAGTGCAGAAACAAAGGGTGGAGTACTGAAGAGCCAATACATAAAGTACTGCAGAAACAAGACATGGAGTACTGCAGAAACAAAGGGTGGAGTACTGAAGAGCCAATACATAAAGTACTGCAGAAATAAGACATGGAGTACTGAACATAAAGTACTGCAGAAACAAAACATGGAGTACTGCAGAACCAAAGGGTGGAGTACTGAAGAGCCAATACATAAAGTACTGCAGAAACAAAACATGGAGTACTGCAGAACCAAAGGGTGGAGTACTGAAGAGCCAATACATAAAGTACTGCAGAAACAAGACATGGAGTACTGCAGAACCAAAGGGTGCAGTACTGAAGAGCCAATACATAAAGTACTGCAGAAACAAGACATGGAGTACTGCAGAAACAAAGGGTGGAGTACTGAAGAGCCAATACATAAAGTACTGCAGAAATAAGACATGGAGTACTGCAGAAACAAGACATGGAGTACTGCAGAAACAAAGGGTGGAGTACTGAAGAGCCAATACATAAAGTACTGCAGAAACAAGACATGGAGTACTGCAGAAACAAGACATGGAGTACTGCAGAAACAAGACATGGAATACTTCAGAACCAAAGAGGAGTTCTGTAGAATCAATACTGTACTTGGAGTACTGCAGAACCAATACATGGAGTTCTGCAGAGGGAATACTTGGAGTTTGCAGAGTCAAGAGTAAAGTATTGCAGAGTCAAGACTAAAGTATTGCAGAACCAATAGGTGGGGCATTGTAGTTCCAATACTTGGAGTACTGAAGAGGGAATACTTGGAGACTGCATAGATACGACATGGAGTACTGCTGAGCCAATACATAAAATAATGCAGCTTTTTACTTATCATGGCTGCTGTTGGAAAATTTTCAGTAACAAACATGAATTTTCTCTTATTTAAATAATTACCTGAGAAATGAAAATACAAATCTTGTTTTTTTTTTTTTATGAAAATTCAATTCATAGTAATAATAAAAACACGTGCTATATTGAAATAAGTCAAACGAAAAATTTGTTTTCGTACTTATAACAATAAATAAATGTGCACCAGATGAAACATTTCATTAACCTAACATTTTACTCGTTTTTTGTCTATAAAGTTATGTATTTTGAAAAAGCAATGAATTATAGCTCAATCAGAGATGAATTATAGCTTGGAATCGAAAGCAATTTTTATAAAGTTACAAAGTCTACAGCTGTTGCCATATCGTATATTCTGGCTAAAGTAAACACTCATTATGAAATATAACTTTTCCAAGACTTAAGGAGGTTTATCTAGAATTCATAAGTAGTTATGGGCATTGCACATGGGGGTTTGAGCACTATCAACTAAGGAACCACCATTTATGACAGTGGTATAAATTATGCGAGGTTCGTACCTATTTCTAAGGCTATATTAAAAAGGTAATTTTATATACCATACATTCTTCATTTTGTGAGGATAATATTTTCCTATAACTTGCTATAGACACCCACATAATTGCAAACCTCTATGCAACTGCCCCTGTGGAGTTTTGTGGAAAACAACAGGAATAGTAGGAATATGGTTTTAGGAAATAAAGTGTCACAAATCTCAATAGTAAAATATTTTATTTATTTCGAATTATCTAATGTACACCACTATTATTCCCTTAGATTGTTCTTATAAAAATCAAATGTATAATTCAATAAATATTTTTAACAGAGAATAATAACGTTACTATGTACAATTGAAATTATTTAATATTTAAATAAAAATTTGTTTAAAAATATCTACTTCAAATTTATTTTATAATTTATCTAGTTATATAAAAATATAAATTTATTCAAACAGATTTAAAAAATGTACTTTAAAGATTCCATGTAATTATCTAATGTACACCACTATTATTCCTTTGGATTGTTCTTATAAAAATCAAATGTATAATTCAATAACTATTTTTAACAGTGAATAATAACGTTGCTATGTACAATTGAAATTATTTAATATTTAAATAAAAATTTGTTTAAAAATATCTACTTCAAATTTATTTTATAATTTATCTAGTTATATAAAAATATAAATTTATTCAAACAGATTTAAAAAATGTACTTTAAAGATTTCATGTAATTATCTAATGTACATCACTATTATTCCTTTGGATTGTTCTTATAAAAATCAAATGTATAATTCAATAACTATTTTTAACAGTGAATAATAACGTTACTATGTACAATTGAAATTATTTAATATTTAAATAAAACATCGTTTAAAAATATCTACTTCAAAGTTATTTAATAATTTACCTAGTTATATAAAAATATAAATTTATTCAAACAGATTTAAAAAATGTACTTTACAGATTCCATGTAAAGAGTAAGAAGCCACTCTATAATGGTCTTATTAAGTAACGTATTAATATACAGATAAGACATAATAATTAATAAATACATTTATTTGTAATGGGCAATTTTAAATATTTTGTAGCAGAATTTGCTGTTATATTAATAAAACCTTTAGAACTATACTATTTTGTTGTTTCAAAACCTATTTTGATTGTCTGTTACAATAAAGGATTTTGATCTTGAATTTTGAATTATAATGTATATTATCTAAAGAAAAGAAGGTTATTATATATAATTAAATTGGTTTTAAAAAGAGTTAATGGTAAAAAGTACGTGCAGTTAATACTACTGTACCGTATTGTACACTGAGTATTAACTTATTTATTAATTATATAAGTGCCATTGTTAAGTAACTACCAGTTTTATAAATATTTAATAATAAATATTTCGAAGTGTTATTTTTCAATAGATTAAAATATTTATTTGATTCACAATTTATTTTATTGGTTAATATTTACTCTATTACTCTTAAATTATTTAGAAAGTTTATATTAACAAAGTTATTTTTAACATTATAAATATTGTAAAGTTTCTAGAAATAAAATGAGAGTAAGCTAAAAATGCAAGTTTACCTTAATATCCATTGGCATAAATATTTTAACGTAATTTAAAAAAGGAAATAACGTTCATGTATGAGAGAAGCATTTTGATTTGTGGCTTAATGCAGGGTCGTAGCAGCAGTCATTCAGCAATCAACCCTCTAATGAGGTTTTAATCCGGTAAGGTACGAGGGTGAAAGAAGCCATTACTTAAGCCTCAGTGGATGTTGGGGGGGTGGTGCAAAAAGGGGGGAGTGAGAGTACCAGGCAGACGGAGTGTCGCCTGAATGTCAATACGAGACACAGCAGGCACTGCCTGTCCATTCTCACGTTCCCGGTCTACAGCCGCACATATAATAAGTTTTATATAATATTTACTATTTAAATCAATAAATATATGTGTATCAACATGATAATTCAGATTTTACCATTTACCTTATGAAAATAAAGCCATCAAAATGATCAAGCCAATTTTAATGATTTTAATTTATTCAACATGGCCATATTCTTTACGGTTTAATCTCAGTTACTTCATTAATGAAGTATTAATGATAAAGGTTAAAACACCAAACTGTATGAGGATGTTCATCCCGCTATGACATTTCAATTCTTTCTAAATAAAAAAATAATAAATAGACCTATGAATATATAAACAATCACATGATAATTTAAATAAAATGTATAACTATTTATAGAATAATTCATATGTACCATATTTAATTATTATTATTTAGTATTGTAATAAAACGTTTATTTCAGTCAATAATAAAAATTTCTAAATTTATTTCTAAAATATTTATTATAATATAACTCAAAATTAATTTACAATAATTTTCCAAAAACCTATGCAATGGCAAATATTTTCCACCAACGAAAAGCCACTATAATGTCCAAGTGATTTACTAGTGTAAAAATTAAAAACATATTTTATAATTAAATTGACTTCAACAATAAACGTTGAAGAATTTAATTCACTTTCTCTCTCCCTCCATCCCTCCCTCTCCCCCCTCTCTCTCTACTCTCTCTCTTCAACCAGCAATGGAGATGGAAGCTAGATATTTTTCTTGAGTGAACAGTTTTTATATGAAATAAGACGATACAAGTGTTTTAACATCAAGAATAAGACATAAGACATAAGACATAAGACGTTTATTTCCAATTAGAATACAATGATGTACATAGGAATTGTCATTAATGATACATCCATCTGGAACAATACTTAATCAATAATAATATTCTAAAAATGTATTAATTAGTCCTAGTAAGTACAAAGTTTAAAATAATGGCCCTATTTCAGCATTCATGAACTCTTCTATTGAGTAAAAAGCGCTATCCATCAAAAGCCTCTTGACCTTCCTTAAAAATGATTTATCAAAATTGATGATTGTATTTTCTTTTATGAACTTATTTATTATTCTGCATGTTGTGTAATAAGTAGACCGCTCAAATTTACTGGTGCTGTGAGATGGGTAGTATATATAATGCTGTCTTGTGTTATAATTTGAATTATAAGGATTGCCAAATTTATTTTTATTTTTAATATAATATTTACAAATTTCAAAAACGTATAGGCTTGGAAGTGTTAAGATTTTCCTTGATATAAATTCTGATCTACAATGATATCTGAGTGGCTTTTTGAATAATATCCTAATAGCTTTTTTTTGTATTTTGAAAATCCTGTTAAAATGTTCTGCTCCCGTGCTTCCCCAAACGACTAATCCATAAGTAGCTAAACTTTGAAAATTATAAAAATAGACTCTTTTAATTACATCATCAGATACACAATTAGATAAAACTTTCAGAGAAAAACAAACTGAATTAAGTCTTTTAGCCAAATAGTCAATATGCTTATAAAATGTTAATTGTGGGTCTATATAAATGCCAAGGAATTTAGTAAATGGTTGTACGGTCAGATTTGTGTAGGGAGGAAATTTCAAATTAGATTTTGAAAAGTCTATTATATGCGTTTTTAATAATAAATAATGTTCATATAAGTGAACTGTAACTTTGAATCAATTAATACCTAAAAACTATCCAGAAGAATTTTGATAATGAATAATACCTTTTATTTAAAAGAATTTATTTAATTAAAAAAAAAAACCAAGACCAGCACCGAGTCCCATGCCCTGTTTGTTTTCTCATACTAAAAAGTACCATTTGTCTTGAAAATAAAATTTAGAAATATTCCTTGCTAATAGATCATATTGTACCTAATTTAATTTATTAGCGATAAAACACACACACACACACACACACACACACACACACACACACGCACGCACACACGCACGCACGCACGCACGCACACACACACACACACACACACACGCACACACACACACACACACACACACACACACACACACACACGCACACGCACACACACACACACACACGAGTGACCTTGCAGGCCTTCGAAGAATATTTTAGAACCTGGTAGTTAAACCCTTACCCACCAAAAGCTGGAGTGGTCTGCTTCCATCTAAGTGACCAAATAGCTAATCGAAAATCCGAGTTATGTGATCAAATTTGACAGAGCTGTGTCATGTTGCGTAAATGATAGAAAGGTCTATGTGTAGGATTGGGGGAAGGTAATCGATTGCCGTATGTGTAAGGCGAAGGAGAGCTATCAATTGTCATACGTATAGCGTTGGAAGGAGGACCGTCAACGGTCATGCGTATGGGTGAAAGGGAGGTGCACTATGTTTCGTGAGTAAAGGATTGGAGGGTGGGTCTGACAAAAATAATTGCGTGAAATGTGAGGTACGGTAAGTGTCGTGCGTGTTTAGTGGGAGTTAGGTGCATCAACTGTCGTCCGTGTATAGTGGGAAATAGGCGCATCAACTGTCGTGCGTGTATAGTGGGAGATAGGCGCATCAACTGTCGTGTGTGTATTTATAGACGAGACTGCAACCCTTACATATACAATCGTATCTGACATTTATGAACCAGACCGCAACGCTTTCATATCTACCTGACATTTATAGACCAGACCTCAACCCTTTCACATACAATCGTAGCTGACATTTATGAACCAGACCGCAACCCTTTTATATACAGTCGTAGCTGACATTTATGAACCAGACCACAACGTTTTCATATCGTAGCTGACATTTATAGACCAGAACGCAGTCCTTCATATACTACGACTAACAGTTCGTAGCTTACATTTATAGACCAGACTGTAACCCTTTCATATTAGACCAGACCTTTTATAGACCAGACAACAATGCTTTCATATCACAGATGACATTCATTGACCAGGCCGCAGTCCTTTCATATACAATCGTAGCTGACATTTATAGATCAGACTGCAGTCCTTTCATATACAATCGTAGGTGACATTTATGGACCAGACCGCAGACCTTTCATATATATAATAAAAGGCAGGTTAACTCAAAAAATACAGTTAGGTGGTTTTAAAACTACATAAGAAGATAGGTAGCTGAACGTACACCCACCCACCCACCCACACACGTACAGTGGCGTTGACCCACCCACCCGCCCACACACGTACAGTGGCGTTGACCCACCCACCCGCCCACACACGTACAGTGGCGTTCACCCACCCACCCGCCCACACACGTACAGTGGCGTTGACCCACCCACCCGCCCACACACGAACAGTGGCGTTGACCCACCACTGTACGTGTATGGGCGGGTGGGTGGGTGAATACCACTGTACGTTTATGGGCGGGTGTATGTGTGAAGTTCAGTTACTCAAACTAGTTTTGTAGTGTAATAATATTTGATCTGTAATATTCTTATTGAATAAGATTACCTAACTGGCTTTTAAAAGGAGAAAAACAATATTTAATGACATTTTTTTATTAGATAACTGAAAATAAATTGTATACACGCAGTACAAAAATTAAATTAGTTGTAAATATTTGATATGGTGTTGATTATTTGACTTCTAGGGTGCATTTGTTGCATTTACAAAGAAAAAAGAATGATAATGACATTTCCATACATCGGCCTAAAGTTCTTTTTGTAATACTTTGGAGGGTCGTCAATGTAGCTTACATTAACATTGATGCCCTTCTAACTTTGTATGCTTTGGGATGAAGGTAGTTAACGTCAAAAGTATATTGTTGGTGGTCAGGGTCGTTTCGTTAAGTTTGTTAGTGGATATTAGGGTTGTAAGTGATATATGTGTATGACTGGTGGTGGGTCGCAAGCGTGAAACGTCTGTGATTTTGGGTAATGATCGTCTCTACATGTTTGTGAGTAGGCAGGAGGGTCGTAGGTGTCATACATGTGTGACTGGGGGTGAGGGTCATTATGTCACATGTTTGTGATTAGGTGGCTGAGTCGTCAGCGTCATACGTGCGTGACTGGGGGTGAGGGTCGTTATGTTTACATGTTTGGGAGTAGGTAGGAGGGTCGTAGCGTTATACGTGTGTGAACGGGGGTTGAGGGTCGTTATGTTTACATGTTTGGGAGTAGGTAGGATGGTCTTAAGCGTCATACGTGTGTGACTAGGGGTGAGGGTCGTTGCGTTACATGTTTGTGATTAGGTGGCTGGGTCGTAAGCGTCATACGTGTGTGACTAGGGGTGAGGGTCGTTGCGTTACATGTTTGTAATTAGGTGGCTGGGTCGTAAGCGTCAGGTAAGGGTCATTTCGTTATCTGTTTGTGGGAGGGTTGGAATGGTTGAGCAGAGTGCCTTCATCAACAACTCATACGTGTGAGGTCAATTTTGAATAAAGTTTGAATTCCTTTGTTTTAAGTACATTTACACTCTGTTCCGCAGAGCTGGTATGAAGATATGATTGTTTTGAAGGATACGTCCTGGGGTTTAAAGTACTTTTATTTAAGATCAAATTTCATTGGCTGCAAAGAACAACCTGTTACAAAAACAATCGAAAAAATACAAAATCTAAGAATAGGCTAAAATCTAAATTTAATTTACGCTTCTTATTATGTCCATTATTAAAATTATCTTAAAACCTAAAATTGTAATTCATATGATTGTTGACAAAAATTAAAGGTCATATTTGACATAAATCCTACATTATATAGATCAAACCGTGAACAGGTCAGCTAACATAGTAAGGTGTATTAACTAAGAAAAAAAAAATCAAATTAAATTACAATTTGCGTTGGAGAAAGGAGCTCACAGGAAATAAATTACTGACAGGTGTGGGTGATGAGGGAGTGAACTTATATTTGGCGCGCGCACATTGACTGACTCACCGTGTTATACTGTTCCAATTACCGTGTTTGGAAGACCGAGATGGTTACAATTGTGCCCTTGGGTAAATGATGTCGCACTATTGAAATTTAGGATAAAAAATGACAGAGGAATGTAGCATGAATAGAGAACACAAATCTTAGTCTGCATTACAACAGATAAAATAAGTACAAGAATAGAAACATAAAACGAAGTTACACAAGGAGTCCAAGAATGTTCTTATTTAGAGAGTACGTTATGAAAGGATATAAGTAGAATGAAGGAGATATTTATCGAAGGAAAAATAGGACGAGAAAATCAGACTTCTACTTCGCTGTATAACACAAATTATGAGTGACACGGACTTCAGTTCGAATTATAAATTGAAGAGAGAGGTGAAAGAAGAGAAGAATGGTCGGATCGTTAGCAGAATTAGCTCATTGACTAAGGACCTAGGATATATATCAAAATTAATTCCAGAAATTTAATATAATGTATCTATTTAGAATGTTCTTAAACATTTCTAATAGTAATGTTTACAAATTAATTATTTTAAAAATCTGGTTTGTTGTGGAACTAATCACATTAATCGATGTGGCACGAACGGATAAGTATCATACAAACGTAATAAATATCAACAAACATGTCCGATATCTAGAAAATGTTATAGTTTTTATTTACAGCTGATACGGAACTATGCAGCATATTATTATTATTATTATTAACAGAAGAGAAATACAGTTTTCATTTAACTGTCTCTCAAGTGAGGTCCATATGTAACATTCTGCCTCTAGGTAACAACATTACACATTTTTGAAGATTCTGTCTTGTAAAAGAATTGTAAAGTATCTAAAGCAAACTGATACTGTCTCGGGGTATATATTTGGTGATACACCACAGGAAAGAAAGTAACTGAGCTCCCGTCCAACAGAGTGCTGCATTGTAAAGTATCTAAAGCAAACTGATACTGTCTCGGGGCATATATTTGGTGATACACCACAGAAAAGAAAGTAACTGAGCTCCCGTCCAAGAGAGCGCTGCATTGTAAAGTATCTAAAGCAAACTGATACTGTCTCTGTGCATATATTTGGTGATACACCTCACAAAAGAAAGTAACTGAGCTCCCATCCAAGAGAGTGCTGCATTGTAAAGTGTCTAAAGCAAACTGATACTGTCTCGGGGTATATATTTGGCGATACACCACAGGAAAGAAAGTAACTGAGCTCCCGTCTAAGAGAGTGCTGCATTGTAAAGTATCTAAAGCAAACTGATACTGTCTCGGGTCATATATTTGGTGATACACCACAGAAAAGAAAGTAACTGAGCTCCCACCCAAGAGAGTGCTGCATTGTAAAGTATCTAAAGCAAACTGATACTGTCTCGGGGCATATATTTGGTGATACACCACAGAAAAGAAAATAACTTAGCTCACGTCCAAGAGAGCGCTGATAAGTGTCGAGTTAGAAACTTCGGGTGTCGAGAAGTTTCATCTCCATTTTACCGTGTGGATGACAGAGTCACCAATTTGTCAGTCTCTCCCTAAGGATAAAAGTAGAATTCAAATAATCATCCAAATCCTCAAAGATAAACACAATAATAATTACTAAAGATTTATACACATTTGTATTAGTTATAATTTACTTCTTAATACCATTGGGGCGTTCACTTCAGCCATAAGAAGCTCTGTTTATTGTTGTATCTGCAGTTATAGCAACTCATTAAATTGAAGTTATATGAAGAATATAATTATACATCACAATAGTTAATAAAGGTAGTGAATAGTAACCGGCCTTACACCACATTATCTAATCTATCTGTACGTGTATGGGTGGGCGGGTGGGTCAATACCAATGTTCGTGTATGGGTGGGTGGGTAGGTCAATACCACTGTACGTGTATGGGTGGGTGGGTGGGTCAATACCAATGTTCGTGTATGGGTGGGTGGGTGGGTCAATAACACTGTACGTTTATGGGTGGGCGGGTGGGTCAATACCACTGTACGTGTATGGGTGGGCGGGTGGGTCAATACCAATGTTCGTGTATGGGTGGGTGGGTCAATACCACTGTACGTGTATGGGTGGGCGGGTGGGTCAATACCACTGTACGTGTATGGGTGGGCGGGTGGGTCAATACCAATGTACGTGTATGGGTGGGCGGGTGGGTCAATACCAATGTTCGTGTATGGGTGGGTGGGTGGGTCAATATCAATGTACGTGTATGGGTGGGCGGGTGGGTTAATACCAATGTTCGTGTATGGGTGGGTGGGTGGGTCAATACCACTGTACGTGTATGGGTGGGCGGGTGGGTCAATACCACTGTACGTGTATGGGTGGGTGGGTGGGTCAATACCACTGTACGTGTATGGGTGGGTCAATACCAATGTTCGTGTATGGGTGGGTGGGTGGGTCAATACCACTGTACGTGTATGGGTGGGCGGGTGGGTCAATACCAATGTACGTGTATGGGTGGGCGGGTGGGTCAATACCAATGTTCTTGTATGGGTGGGTGGGTGGGTCAATACCAATGTACGTGTATGGGTGGGCGGGTGGGTCAATACCAATGTTCGTGTATGGGTGGGTGGGTGGGTCAATACCACTGTACGTGTATGGGCGGGCGGGTGGGTCAATACCACTGTACGTGTATGGGTGGGTGGGTGGGTCAATACCAATGTTCGTGTATGGGTGGGTGGGTGGGTCAATACCACTGTTCGTGTATGGATGGGTGAGTGGGTCAATACCACTGTACGTGTATGGGTGGGCGGGTGGGTCAATACCAATGTTCGTGTATGGATGGGTGGGTGGGTCAATACCACTGTACGTGTATGGGTGGGCGGGTGGGTCAATAACAATTTAATCCTTAATCCATTTATTGTAGTATCAGTGATAACGATAAGTTTGTATGTACCTGTTTAAAACCACATTAGCTGAAAATGTTGTAATGGGTGTGTCAACCGTCAGGAGGTGCCTTCTAGTACGCTCGTCGTTCTCTGGTTGCCTGCACACGCAAGTATGTCCTGCGAATAACTAGCGTTAAATTGTCAAAGGCACTTGCTTCCTCTCCTCTCGTCAGTGGATATCGCCATTTAGTGTGTACTCTCATACAGATCAGAGCTACTGTCTAGTTTTACCAATGAATAAAAATAATCATAAAAATTCAGCTCACTTCTGTGTTAGATGGACGACCAAACACTGCGAGCGCTAGTGTCTTGCAATAATCGCAAAGCGTGTACGTGACACCAGCTCCTCTTAGTATTTGGTCGCACAAGTAGCAATCGAGATGGGGTTGAATTTTCAACAATGGTGTTCCTTTGCAATTTAATCGTAACTATTGAGTTTACTTCCTTAACATAACTTAATAATTCAACGTAAACGTAATACAATTAAGGCGCCTGTTTTAGATATATGTGGTTTTATAAAGTATAGTTGTTTAAGATTGGCCATATGTAGTATTACTCATGAATAAACTATATAAAATGTATGATACTGCAACAAACCAGTAGCGGAAATGATAGACTAGATAGGCTTGTAGATTATGTCAATTTAATCTGATGATGAAGGTATGAAGGTTGATTTTAAGCCAATATCGCAAGCCTCACGGATGGCAGGCCTAGACGAGGTGGAGGGAGGGAATGGTTTGGGCAGTGATGCAGAGTGCCGCTCGCAATATCAGTATATTCCAGCCGAGATACCATTATTGAAATTAACTACCTGATATATTCATACTCGCTTCAAAAATGAAATAATACGTTACCTTTGAATTTGTCTTCAAGAGTGTCTTAACACACAATACGTTTATGTGCATTTGTCTTTGATCATACGTTCCTCAAATTACGAAGGCTTGTGTATGCTTGAAATCGCCTATTTCCTCACTCAGTTGGTACACGCAGCTTACGGTGCCTATTCTCAAACCCAGTTGATTCATATGGCTGCCATCACCTATTTCCCCACCCAGTTGATGCACATCTGGTACTGCCTATCCCCCCACCTAGCTGATACATGCAGCTGACGGTGCCTATTGCCACACTCAGTTGATACACGTGTCTGACATCGCCTATTTCCATACCCAGTTGATACACGCATCTGACACTGCCTATTCCCCCACATAGTTGATACACGCAGCTGACGTGGCCTATCCTCGCACCCGGTTGATACACGCATCTGACACTGCCTATCCCCCCACCTAGTTGATACACTCAGCTGATGGTGTCTATCCCCACACCCGGTTGATACACGTGGCTGACACTGTCTACCGAACCACCTAGCTGATACACGCAGCTGACGGTACCTTTCCACCCATTATTTATACATTACATTCATTTCATTAAAGTGTCTTGGGTTATTTATTTGTTATTAAGCCCTGAGAATTGATATATAAGGGAATATGGGCTGTGAGTGAGTATTATGAGTGAAGTATTTGTACGTAACAACGTAAGGTGTTCCTTATAAAGAGCTATTCACTTATAAAGTAACACTGCTTTACAGACAGGACAACTAAATGTTCTACAGGACGACTCTGAAACATTGATTCTGAACCAACTGACAAGCCTAATAATTGAGACATCTGAACCTTGGCCATTATTCAACAAGGACACTCGAGATTTTTGATTAGGGCATTGGGCGATGGAATGAAATGTGTGGACTCTAGGTTGATATTTTTTACGATTGGCAGTGCCAGACTTCTGTACCTGGTAACGACCCCTCAGCCAAGAGGCTTATTGTGCGCTCTTCTTTACAGGACTTCGAGCCTCATCCAATCCAAGGTCCTTAGAGAACCTCGAGATTGCCTAGATGAGGTTTTACTGTGCTACACCTTGGCTACGTTCTGATACGCCGCCCAAGGTGAGAGCCCGCTTCCTAGCTAGGGCCGGGCATTGGAAGAGGATGAGCCGTCCAGACTTCCTCTTCCCCACATTTTCTACACAAGAGAATGGAGATTGGAAACCCCATCTTGTTCATGTGCGCCCTAAACGTCCAGTGTCCAGTTATAAAAGTAACCACCCTTAAGACTTCTGATCTTTGAATATGATCTTGGATAATGAGCTTCAACCGTGTTCAACGCTGGGTTGATAGTAAGAGGATGAGAACAGAACCTATCGCCTACAATCTCTACAACATTTTAGTTGGCCTACCGCACTAAACCTACCTAACTTCACAGGCAAGGTTTAGTTGCATTCATATCTAACCTGTGCAAAGTTGTAATGTTTTGCAAATTTCCTTTCAAAAACAATGAAAATTCCATCAACCCTTTTCAACCTCATCGAATACTCAACAGTAAATAATTAATTTGAAAAACAAAATATGTATATAATTAATTGTGATAACGTTATTTTAATACTGCTGTAAGTTTCGTTAATGAATATATTATGGTGTATCAGAATAATATCGAAATAGAAGTAAGTTGTTTGCAGAAAGTAGATGAACTACTGAAACATAGTTGCAAAACTGCTTACTCTAAAATGTTGCTGCTTTTAACCGCTTGCTGTTTAGTGTATTATTTTATAAACTAAACCCTTCCAACCATACTATTGGTATTTAATTTTAGTCTGTGTTTTAATACATATAACAATAACTGAGGTCCTAACATAACTATTTTTTTAATTAGCATAATACGTGTTGTTACATTTATAGTACAAGTGAATCTCAAACAACACAAATATATTACAATAAAAGCACAAAATGCACAAATATTATGGTGATCGATTTCGGTAAACCACTCTCACCATAATATTTGTGCCTTTTGTACTTGTATTGTAATATATTCGTGCATTTTGTGCTTATATTGTAGTATATTTTTATTGTTTGACGTTAACTTGCACTTAACATAACTGAAGATATAAATAATACTGTACAGGGTGTTACAGAAAGGTTGGGCTGGCTATGCATTTTCATATTCTATGTTTGATTCTAAGCTAAAAACAAAGAATAATATTTTTTCGATTTCCTCATTCTTTAGTAGCTAGACGCCATTTTGTTTTTTCATACAAAAATTCATTTCTTTACGATGATCTTTACGATTGTTACAAAACTTGGTAAATGGGTTCAATTTAAAAGGTAATATTTAATAACAAAATATTTTTTAATTATCTTTATTATTTTCTAAATGTAGGTTATTATATTATTATTTTAACAACTATTTAAAATACCACTGGTTTTATAAAAACTGTATAAGACACAAAGCAGTTTTAAACAATTAACCCTTTCCAATGACACCACATTTGTAACAATCGCTTAAGAAATAACTATTTTATGAAGTATTCTTAATTCACATACTCTTAGAATTAAATTAGTAGGAATTTTTACCATGTGAACTAATGTTAACTGATAAAATAGTTAATTCTTAATCGATTTTTATAAATAATATATAATTCAAATGATTTGTTAAAATAAAAATAAAATGGCCACCATTTTGAAAATAATAATAATAATTTTAAAAACATTTGTTATTAAATACTACCTTCTAGCATGAACCCGTTTACCGAGTTTTATATCAATCAAAAAGATAACAACAAAGATATGAATTGTTTCAAAATGGCGTCTAGCTGCTAAACAAAACGGAAATTAAAAAAGAATATTATTCTTTTTATTTCGTTTTGAATCACGCATAGAATCTGAAAATGCATAGCCAGCCCAACATTTTTTAACACCCTCTATACGATATACTTTCATGATTTTTTAGAAGAAACTACAACATTTAAATATTTTTTGGTTGCACGATAATGTTTACTACTAGATTATGTAATAAATGGCAATTAAAAACTATTACATCCAATTGACGAAAGTTGACCTGTTGTTTGCTCAGATGTCCCAACTATTATAGCATTGTCAGTTGGTTCTAGATTTAACCTGTAAACCCTTTGGTTGTCCTGTCTGGTGGTCGGTTAATAGATTGTTCTTCATAAGGAACAGTTTACCTTATTTTGTAAAAATACCTTATGTCGTATATAATCAATGTTCACATGCAGCTAAATAACTCCCCCTCCGTCACGTTGTTAGTTAAATAGTGCCTTCACAATAGTTTAGTCAACCCCTGCAATACTCACATGCAGCTAAATAACGCCCACTCCGTCACTTTGTTAGTTAAATAGTGCCTTCACAATAGTTTAGTCAACCCCTGCAATACTCACATGCAGCTAAATAACGCCCACTCCGTCACGTTGTTAGTTAAATAGTGCCTTCACATTAGTGTAGTCAACCCCTGCAATACTCACATGCAGCTAAATAACTCCCCCTCCGTCACGTTGTTAGTTAAATAGTGCCTTCACAATAGTTTAGTCAACCCCTGCAATACTCACATGCAGCTAAATAACGCCCACTCCGTCACTTTGTTAGTTAAATAGTGCCTTCACAATAGTTTAGTCAACCCCTGCAATACTCACATGCAGCTAAATAACGCCCACTCCGTCACGTTGTTAGTTAAATAGTGCCTTCACAGTAGTGTAGTCAACCCTTGCAGTACTCACATGCAGCTAAATAAGGCCCCCTCCGTCACGTTGTTAGTTAAATAGTGCCTTCACAATAGTTTAGTCAACCCCTGCAATACTCACATGCAGATAAATAACGCTCCCTCTGTCACGTTGTTAGTTAAATAGTGCCTTCACAATAGTTTAGTCAACCCCTGCAATACTCACATGCAGCTAAATAACGCCCCCTCCGTAACGTTGTTAGTTAAATAGTGCCTTCACAATAGTGTAGTCAACCCCTGCAATACTCACATGCAGCTAAATAACACCCCCTCCGTCACGTTGTTAGTTAAATAGTGCCTTCACAGTAGTGTAGTCAACCCCTGCAGTACTCACATGCAGCTTAATAACGCCCCCTCCGTCACGTTGTTAGTTAAATAGTGCCTTCACATTAGTGTAGTCAACCCCTGTAATACTCACATGTAGCTAAATAACTCCCCCTCCGTCACGTTGTTAGTTAAATAGTGCCTTCACATTAGTGTAGTCAACCCCTGCAGTACTCACATGCAGCTCAATAACTCCCCCTCCGTCACGTTGTTAGTTAAATAGTACCTTCACATTAGTGTTGTCAACCCCTGAAGTACTCACATGCAGCTAAATAACTCCCCCTCCGTCACGTTGTTAGTTAAATAGTGCCTTCACAGTAGTGTAGTCAACCCCTGCAGTACTCACATGCAGCTAAATAACGCCCACTCCGTCACGTTGTTAGTTAAATAGTGCCTTCACAGTAGTGTAGCCAACCCCTGCAATACTCACATGCAGCTAAATAACACCCCCTCCGTCACGTTGTTAGTTAAATAGTGCCTTCACAGTAGTGTAGTCAACCCCTGCAGTACTCACATGCAGCTTAATAACGCCCCCTCCGTCACGTTGTTAGTTAAATAGTGCCTTCACATTAGTGTAGTCAACCCCTGCAATACTCACATGCAGCTAAATAACGCCCCCTCCGTCACGTTGTTAGTTAAATAGTGCCTTCACATTAGTGTAGTCAACCCCTGCAGTACTCACATGCAGCTCAATAACTCCCCCTCCGTCACGTTGTTAGTTAAATATTGCCTTCACAGTAGTGTAGTCAACCCCTGCAGTGCTCACATGCAGCTCAATAACGCCCCCTCCGTCACGTTGTTAGGTAAATAGTGCCTTCACATTAGTGTAGCCAACCCCTGCAATACTCACATGCAGCTAAATAACGCCCACTCCGTCACGTTGTTAGTTAAATAGTGCCTTCACAGTAGTGTAGTCAACCCCTGCAGTACTCACATGCAGCTAAATAACGCCCCCTCCGTCACGTTGTTAGTTAAATAGTGCCTTCACAGCAGTGTAGTCAACCCCTGCAGTACTCACATCCAGCTAAATAATGCCCCCTCCGTCACGTTGTTAGTTAAATAGTGCCTTCACATTAGTGTAGCCAACCCTAAATAACGCCCCCTCCATCATGTTGTTAGTTAAATAGTGCCTTCACAGTAGTGTAGTCAACCCCTGCAGTACTCACATGCAGCTCAATAACGCCCCTCCGTCACGTTGTTAGTTAAATAGTGCCTTCGATTTAAATAATAAAGCAAGCCGTTGTGAGTCATTTCCACATATTTCTATTCAATGCCAATACACCACATTACCACTGTCAGTTAGTAAAATGGACGTCAACGATAAGTACATATTTCCTATGTGACAAGCCAGCTCACTGTAATTACAAATATGGTATCACACTTACCAACTGTGTACATAAATTAAACATAGGCCTAGTTCAAATCAAATATTGCTGAGGTGCAGTAATCTATATGCCAATGGGAGTAGTTGAGAGGTGGGTGGTGGGGTTGGGAGTGGGAGGGCTTGTGAATGTGGGAGGGTTGGATTGGATTCTCCGCGTCTCGCTACAGCTGCTTCACTTCAGTCAACCATTTCTGTGTCCTATAATAGTATGGTAAACCTGTTAAAATGTTTGCTTTCCACTTTATTCTGACTGACATAATAATTATATGTGTTTACACTTTAACGGAAATATAAGCTACATTGGTTACAAGCTACAAGGAAATATCATTGGTTACATCTACATTGAAGCGTGGCTAATTAATATGGAATTTTACCGAACAGAATATTTTATAAGTAAATGTAGTAAATTTAGGGATTGCTGAATAATGATGAATAAAATGTTGTTTTTGTAATGCATTGCATGCTTTGGATCCCAGTGTACTGTGTGACTTATAGCAAAGTGCATTGCAGTCAGACATTTGGGTCTCCATAATGTAGCTTTAAGGCTTTTAATTATTTATAATTAGTTAAGGACTTATTTATAGCAATATTTATGGAAAAACAAATATTTTAAGCTAATATGATAATATTAATTATGAGATTTAAGCATATAGGTACGTAAGTATTTTCACGTATTCAAAGTGAATATTTTTTTTTGCAGCAATAATGTTATGTGCCATTCAACTCCGTAAGATAATATGAAAGAATTTACAATAGTGTTGGTAAATTTTCAGGCAATATCCATTAGGACAAACTAGGCCTAATCTTCTCATATCTTAACTTACAACGAACACTGTAAGGTTCAGGACCACAAAAAATAACGCGTTTTAAAGACTGAGATAACAGAGGGGTAATTTCTTTTGCATTTTTGGTACAATTCACTTAACATCGGCTCAATGCTCGTAAGTTTCCTAATAAAGAACTAAAAGAAGAATAGTAGTTCTCACGCCTACATAGTCGCTGTTTGAGGACTAGGAGCTTCTTGACCACAACACACAAAACTCTTACAGATAATCAATCCTCTGGCAACGGGAAAACAGTGACTTCATCAATGAGTTTATGTTAAGATGTTTTTATGGTTGTCTGTGTGAGAATGTGTGTATGGTTATAAGTCTGGCGGCAGTTCTTGGCCTTCTGCCACTCGTTTCCGCTAATCTCCGTCTTGTTCTCAATTCAAACAACACAATGTGTGTACTAAATCTTGTTTGGGTTTATAATGTGTTCGCCAGCTACTAAATTATCATTTTAAGATTATTGAGTTTTTTGTTTAAAAAATTTATTTATTAGGGTCTCAATAAATTACCTAAGTGACAAATAAACATTTTTTAATAACTGTACTAACCTCAAATTTATACAGTTAAATCTAAAATGAAATTATGTGAGAGAAAAGTATTATGAAAGGAATGAAATAAATTAATTCTCTGAAGGAACTATTTCATATCGTAGTTACCATTTTACCATAATAACTTTTAACAAGGTTTCTGCCTCAGATGACTTACTCTACCAAGACAGCTCTGGGAATACGGGAAAAGTGTACGCGTTGTTTAAGTAGTTTGTAGGCAACACGCACTTCACGACCGTGGTGTTGGATGCGACGTTGCCGCATTGAACTGTTGTTCTCTCTTCTAACTGATGAACTGAACGAGACGCGTGCGTTTGTTGGCTGAGTTCAATCTGGCAACTCCGCCCAGTCCACAGCAGCTCGACGCACTTTAAAGCGGACATTTCGTATACTACGAACTATTTAACACTCACTCTAACAATAACACTCTGGGGACGAGTTATCTAAGTAGAGTTAGTTATTTGTGGTTTCTGATGTTTTCCTTATTTCATTTACTATATATACGTGTTTCAGCTTTCTGAAGACAGCCAAAATACATGTCGAATCCGGTTTCTGCATTAAAATAAATAAAGTTGCTGATAGAAAGATAAGTCTTATTGTATTTTCACGTAGTAGTCAGTCCAGAATAACCCAAAGAAAGTTTGCTGGTTAAATTGGGAAACTAATTCACTTTATAGATCGATCTACATTATCACTGGCTAATAGACGAATAATATAAAAATAATAGTATTAACTTAAAAAGAATCAGAGAAAAAATAATGTTTAAACAAATATACACTAGTATCTTAATTCGTTGGCTTAAGCTGCTGATGTCATCACTACAAATCAAAGCCTCCAGTTTAAACAGCTTGTCAGAGGTTTATAGCTTTCCAAAAATTCCCTGATCCAATAAATTTCAAATCGTGAATGACAAAATATAAATACTAAATTAAGTGGGTCTTAGTCCAAAGAACTCTAACACATTTCCTTTGTCCAAAAAGAATAAGAGATCCAAAAATTATAGATACTTAATTATAGAGGCAATGGCCAATGAAACATATTTTAATTCTGGAATGATATTTCATTATAAGGGAATAAAATGGTGCTGTGGATAGTAATTCTAATAACATATTTGGTTAAGAATGATATTTATTACATTTTATTTAATGTTCTAAACATTATGCCACAAAATATCGTTTAAAGCAACATTATAGTATGAAGCGGTATTAAGAGGATAGCCCTGCGAGACATGTGTAGATAGAGCATATTATAAAGAGCATGTAAGGGAAATAAAAGGTTCTTGTAAGACCTGGTATCAGCAGGATTGCTGGTAGTCCTGGGTGTTAGGAGTAGATAAGGTATCTTGTAAGACAGCTCTAAGCAGATATTAACGTAGTTCTTACAGCTGAGAAAGTAGAATAGGTTTAAATGTGGGATAATTATTTGTGAGAGACCCATTAAGATAGTTTTATTACTTGCAGAGTGTGTTAATGGCTTTGAACGTGGTTGTAATTACCTCGTATTTACGGTTGTTGGGTAAAATGTGTTCTCATTGAACCTTTCACAAACTTGATTTGCATTATAGTACCTTAACTATATTACTTCTTTCCAATGGGAAATATTAAAAATTACTTATCACCATCACTTTACTGAACCTCATTTATGTAACAATTATTTTGTCATTGAGTTTATGAATTGTGACGTTTGAATATGAATTTTATGTGAAATCTTTTGTTTATCCATTAGATACTACATATATAGTTTCAGCTTTCCTATTACTAGTATTTTATTATATACTTAAATTTTTGTTTTATTTCAGTTATAATATATTTAAATACATATACATATTTTATTAGTAAGTTGCGTGTATAGGATAAGTCCTTTTATTAGTGAAAATCACAATAATTAATAGAGTTATCTTAAAATCTAGCTTTATTTTTATATTTTATTTATTTATTTATTTTATTATAAATAAATAAATATTTATTTTATTATAAATAAATTGTATTTGGTTTATTATACAATTCATTAACACAATTTATAAGACACTTTAAACAATATTCATTAATTGCCACAAATACAACATTTAAAAGTGATTTTGGGCGATACAGAAAGAAAGAAGAGACATGTCGAGAACATTGAGCGGCAATCCGATCGATGGCCCACAATCACTCCGTCTCCGACAGGGACAAGAGCCAATCTATTTATAATGGCGAGTGACGCGAATTTTCTAGACACCATCTGTGTCAGCTGTATTGACGGCGGTCCCACCTTAAGGCGGATATTCTGACGTCACACTGCTGCCTCAACTGGGATCCTGAACAGCTCCTCGATATAAATATTGTATAAAATGAATCAAAGTTAAAGTATTACTTCATATTTCATGACGTAATATTTTTTAAATAAGTTTTACACTTTTTGCTCAGTTCGAGTGAGTTGTAGAAAAAGTAATTGTTGGCTAACTTAAGTTTGCTAATAATATATAATATATAAATATAACGACCTAAAATTTCAAGAATAAAAGAGTATATTTTAGGTATGCTGCATCCATTCATAGTTACAAATTTAAAAATAATAGCACAAAAATCTGTTGTTATTTATAAAAACCATTTTAATATTTTGTTGTTGACATTTTCTGAAGGACTTTAAAAGAAAAAAATTGCCGAAACATGATCTCAATTTAGTTTGGTAGACTAGTATCTCAAAATGTTGAAAATATACATTGACTTATTCCTTAAATGACATTAATATAAAGAATACAAACGTGACAATTAAAACTAATATTTTAAAAACAACATGAATTGCATTCTATCATTAATTACAACATTGCAGCTTATTAACGAAAATTGTGGTAAAATAACTCCACAATAGGCGAGAACAAAAATATAGTTAACGGCTGGTTCAATAGGTAACTTTGATTTTATTGGTATACTATGGTCTTTGCCTTTACTGCTTAGATAAGCTTTCACTGTAACTGTACTAGCAGGGTAAATAGCCTCAATTCACTGTAACTGTGCCAGCAGGGCAAATAGCCTCAATTCACTGTAACTTTGATGACAGGGTAAATAATCTCAATTCACTGGTATGATGCTTAGCCCATATATAATGTAACTGCGCTGGTATAATGCACAGCGCATATATAATGTAACTGCGCTGGTATAATGCACAGCCCATATATATTGTAACTGCGCTAGTATAATGCACAGCCCATATATAATGTAACTGCGCTGGTATGATGCACAGCCCATATATAATGTAACTGTGCTAGTATGATGCACAGCCCATATATAATGTAACTGCGCTGGTATGATGCACAGCCCATATATAATGTAACTGTGCTGGTATGATGCACAGCCCATATATAATGTAACTGTGCTGGTATGATGCACAGCCCATATATAATTTAACTGCGCTGGTATGATGCACAGCCCATATATAATGTAACTGTGCTGGCATGATGCACTGACCATATATAATGTAACTGCGCTGGCATGATGCACAGCCCATATATAATGTAACTGCGCTGGTATAATGCACAGCCCATATATAATGTAACTGCGCTGGTATGATGCACAGCCCATCATATATAAATGTAACTGTGCTGGTATGATGCACAGCCCATATATAATGTAACTGCGCTGGTATGATGCACAGCCCATATATAATGTAACTGTGCTGGTATGATGCACAGCCCATATATAATGTAACTGCGCTGGTATGATGCACAGCCCATATATAATGTAACTGTGCTGGTATGATGCACAGCCCATATATAATGTAACTGTGCTGGTATAATGCACAGCCCATATATAATATAACTGTGCTGGTATGATGCACAGCCCATATATAATGTAACTGTGCTGGTATAATGCACAGCCCATATATAATGTAACTGCGCTGGTATGATGCACAGCCCATATATAATGTAACTGTGCTGGTATAATGCACAGCCCATATATAATGTAACTGCGCTGGTAAGATGCACAGCCCATATAAAATGTAACTGTGCTGGTATGATGCACAGCCCATATATAATGTAACTGCTCTGGTATGATGCACAGCCCATATATGTATAATGTAACTGCACTGGTATGATGCACAGCCCATATATGTATAATGTAACTGCACTGGTATGATGCACAGCCCATTTATGTATAATGTAACTTCGCTGGCATGATACACAGCCCATATATAATGTAACTGCGCTGGTATAATGCACAGCCCATATATAATGTAACTGCGCTGGTATGATGCACAGCCCATATATGTATAATGTAACTGCACTGGTATGATGCACAGCCCTTATATGTATAATGTAACTTCGCTGGCATGATACACAGCCCATATATAATGTAACTGCACTGGTATGATGCACAGCCCATATATGTATAATGTAACTGCACTGGTATGATGCACAGACCATATATAATGTAACTGCGCTGGTATAATGCACAGCCCATATATAAATGTAATCGTGCTGGTAAGATACACAGCCCATATACAATGTACCTGCGGTGGTATGATGCAGAGCCCATATAGAATGTAACTGCACTGGTATGATGTACAGCCCATATATGTATAATGTAACTGCGCTGGTATGATGCACAGCCCATATATAATGTAACCGTGCTGGTATGATGCACAGCCCATATATAATGTAACTGCACTGGTATGATGTACAGCCCATATATGTATAATGTAACTGCGCTGGTATGATGCACAGCCCATATATAATGTAACCGTGCTGGTATGATGCACAGCCCATATATGTATAATGTAACTGCGCTGGTATGATGCACAGCCCATATATAATGTAACCGTGCTGGTATGATGCACAGCCCATATATGTATAATGTAACTGCGCTGGTATGATGTACAGCCCATATATAATGTAACCGTGCTGGTATGATGCACAGCCCATATATAATGTAACCGTGCTGGTATGATGCACAGCCCATATATAATGTAACTGCACTGGTATGATGTACAGCCCATATATGTATAATGTAACTGCGCTGGTATGATGCCCAGCCCATATATAATGTAACCGTGCTGGTATGATGCACAGCCCATATATAATGTAACCGTGCTGGTATGATGCACAGCCCATATATAATGTAACTGCACTGGTATGATGTACAGCCCATATATGTATAATGTAACTGCGCTGGTATGATGCACAGCCCATATATAATGTAACTGCACTGGTATGATGTACAGCCCATATATAATGTAACTGCACTGGTATGATGTACAGCCCATATATGTATAATGTAACTGCGCTGGTATGATGCACAGCCCATATATAATGTAACCGTGCTGGTATGATGCACAGCCCATATATGTATAATGTAACTGCACTGGTATGATGTACAGCCCATATATGTATAATGTAACTGCGCTGGTATGATGCACAGCCCATATATATTGTAACCGTGCTGGTATGATGCACAGCCCATATATGTATAATGTAACTGCGCTGGTATGATGCACAGCCCATATATAATGTAACCGTGCTGGTATGATGCACAGCCCATATATGTATAATGTATCTGCGCTGGTATGATGTACAGCCCATATATAATGTAACCGTGCTGGTATGATGCACAGCCCATATATAATGTAACCGTGCTGGTATGATGCACAGCCCATATATAATGTAACTGCACTGGTATGATGTACAGCCCATATATGTATAATGTAACTGCGCTGGTATGATGCACAGCCCATATATAATGTAACCGTGCTGGTATGATGCACAGCCCATATATGTATAATGTAACTGCGCTGGTATGATGCACAGCCCATATATAATGTAACCGTGCTGGTATGATGCACAGCCCATATATAATGTAACCGTGCTGGTATGATGCACAGCCCATATATAATGTAACTGCACTGGTATGATGTAGAGCCCATATATAATGTAACTGCACTGGTATGATGTACAGCCCATATATGTATAATGTAACTGCGCTGGTATGATGCACAGCCCATATATAATGTAACCGTGCTGGTATGATGCACAGCCCATATATGTATAATGTAACCGTGCTGGTATGATGTACAGCCCATATATAATGTAACCGTGCTGGTATGATGCACAGCCCATATATAATGTAACCGTGCTGGTATGATGCACAGCCCATATATAATGTAACCATGCTGGTATGATGCACAGCCCATATATAATGTAACTGCACTGGTATGATGTACAGCCCATATATGTATAATGTAACTGCGCTGGTATGATGCACAGCCCATATATAATGTAACCGTGCTGGTATGATGCACAGCCCATATATGTATAATGTAACTGCGCTGGTATGATGCACAGCCCATATATAATGTAACCGTGCTGGTATGATGCACAGCCCATATATAATGTAACCGTGCTGGTATGATGCACAGCCCATATATAATGTAACTGCACTGGTATGATGTACAGCCCATATATGTATAATGTAACTGCGCTGGTATGATGCACAGCCCATATATAATGTAACTGCACTGGTATGATGTACAGCCCATATATGTATAATGTAACTGCACTGGTATGATGTACAGCCCATATATGTATAATGTCACTGCGCTAGTATGATGCACAGCCCATATATAATGTAACCGTGCTGGTATGATGCACAGCCCATATATAATGTAACTGCACTGGTATGATGTACAGCCCATATATAATGTAACTGCACTGGTATGATGTACAGCCCATATATGTATAATATAACTGCGCTGGTATGATGCACAGCCCATATATAATGTAACCGTGCTGGTATGATGCACAGCCCATATATGTGTAATGTAATTGCGCTGGTATGATGTACAGCCCATATATAATGTAACCGTGCTGGTATGATGCACAGCCCATATATAATGTAACCGTGCTGGTATGATGCACAGCCCATATATAATGTAACCGTGCTGGTATGATGCACAGCCCATATATAATGTAACTGCACTGGTATGATGTACAGCCCATATATGTATAATGTAACTGCGCTGGTATGATGCACAGCCCATATATAATGTAACCGTGCTGGTATGATGCACAGCCCATATATGTATAATGTAACTGCGCTGGTATGATGCACAGCCCATATATAATGTAACCGTGCTGGTATGATGCACAGCCCATATATAATGTAACCGTGCTGGTATGATGCACAGCCCATATATAATGTAACTGCACTGGTATGATGTACAGCCCATATATGTATAATGTAACTGCGCTGGTATGATGCACAGCCCATATATAATGTAACTGCACTGGTATGATGTACAGCCCATATATGTATAATGTAACTGCACTGGTATGATGTACAGCCCATATATGTATAATGTAACTGCGCTGGTATGATGCACAGCCCATATATAATGTAACCGTGCTGGTATGATGCACAGCCCATATATAATGTAACTGCACTGGTATGATGTACAGCCCATATATAATGTAACTGCACTGGTATGATGTACAGCCCATATATGTATAATATAACTGCGCTGGTATGATGCACAGCCCATATATAATGTAACCGTGCTGGTATGATGCACAGCCCATATATAATGTAACTGCACTGGTATGATGTACAGCCCATATATGTATAATGTAACTGCGCTGGTATGATGCACAGCCCATATATATTGTAACCGTGCTGGTATGATGCACAGCCCATATATGTATAATGTAACTGCGCTGGTATGATGCACAGCTCATATATAATGTAACCGTGCTGGTATGATGCACAGCCCATATATAATGTAACTGCACTGGTATGATGTACAGCCCATATATAATGTAACTGCACTGGTATGATGTACAGCCCATATATGTATAATGTAACTGCGCTGGTATGATGCACAGCCCATATATAATGTAACCGTGCTGGTATGATGCACAGCCCATATATGTATAATGTAACTGCGCTGGTATGATGTACAGCCCATATATAATGTAACCGTGCTGGTATGATGCACAGCCCATATATAATGTAACCGTGCTGGTATGATGCACAGCCCATATATAATGTAACCGTGCTGGTATGATGCACAGCCCATATATAATGTAACTGCACTGGTATGATGTACAGCCCATATATGTATAATGTAACTGCGCTGGTATGATGCACAGCCCATATATAATCTAACCGTGCTGGTATGATGCACAGCCCATATATGTATAATGTAACTGCGCTGGTATGATGCACAGCCCATATATAATGTAACCGTGCTGGTATGATGCACAGCCCATATATAATGTAACTGCACTGGTATGATGTACAGCCCATATATGTATAATGTAACTGCGCTGGTATGATGCACAGCCCATATATAATGTAACTGCACTGGTATGATGTACAGCCCATATATGTATAATGTAACTGCACTGTTATGATGTACAGCCCATATATGTATAATGTAACTGCGCTGGTATGATGCACAGCCCATATATAATGTAACCGTGCTGGTATGATGCACAGCCCATATATAATGTAACTGCACTGGTATGATGTACAGCCCATATATAATGTAACTGCACTGGTATGATGTACAGCCCATATATGTATAATATAACTGCGCTGGTATGATGCACAGCCCATATATAATGTAACTGCACTGGTATGATGTACAGCCTATATATGTATAATGTAACTGCGCTGGTATGATGCACAGCCCATATATAATGTAACCGTGCTGGTATGATGCACAGCCCATATATGTATAATGTAACTGCGCTGGTATGATGTACAGCCCATATATAATGTAACCGTGCTGGTATGATGCACAGCCCATATATAATGTAACCGTGCTGGTATGATGCACAGCCCATATATAATGTAACCGTGCTGGTATGATGCACAGCCCATATATAATGTAACTGCACTGGTATGATGTACAGCCCATATATGTATAATGTAACTGCGCTGGTATGATGCACAGCCCATATATAATGTAACCGTGCTGGTATGATGCACAGCCCATATATAATGTAACCGTGCTGGTATGATGTACAGCCCATATATAATGTAACTGCACTGGTATGATGTACAGCCCATATATGTATAATGTAACTGCGCTGGTATGATGCACAGCCCATATATAATGTAACTGCACTGGTATGATGTACAGCCCATATATAATGTAACCGTGCTGGTATGATGCACAGCCCATATATAATGTAACTGCACTGGTATGATGTACAGCCCATATATGTATAATGTAACTGCACTGGTATGATGCACAGCCCATATATAATGGAACCGTGCTGGTATGATGCACAGCCCATATATGTATAATGTAACTGCACTGGTATGATGCACAGCCCATATATAATGTAACTGCGCTGGTATGATGCACAGCCCATCGTATAATGTAACTGCGCTGGTATGATGCACAGCCCATATATAATGTAACTGCGCTGGTATGATGCACAGCCCATATATAATGTAACTGCGCTGGTATGATGCACAGCCCATATATAATGTAACTGCGCTGGTATGATGCACAGCCCATATATAATGTAACTGCGCTGGTATGATGCACAGCCCATATATAATGTAACTGCGCTGGTATGATGCACAGCCCATATATAATGTAACTGCGCTTGTATGATGCACAGCCCATATATAATGTAACTGTGCTGGTATGATGCACAGCCCATATTTAAGCTATTTAAATAAGGTGGATGGGTTAATGGCTCGTAAGTCACTTGGCTAGTTATACTGTATTGTTAAAACCCATGTATTGACCTGCGTTGGTTACGTGGTTAATGTGTAGTAATTATTGTAAGAATATCGTAATACTACTTAGTTATAATAACCATAGGACAACAGGCTGAGCTGGGTAGGTGAGAGCCTTGCTGGTCATTTAGGACAACAGGCTGAGCTGGGTAGGTGAGAGCCTTGCTGGTCATTTAGGACAACAGGCTGAGCTGGGTAGGTGAGAGCCTTGCTGGTCATTTAGGACAACAGGCTGAGCTGGGTAGGTGAGAGCCTTGCTGGTCATTTAGGACAACAGGCTGAGCTGGGTAGATGAGAGCCTTGCTGGTCATTTAGGACAACAGGCTGAGCTGGGTAGGTGAGAGCCTTGCTGGTCATAGGACAACAGGCTGAGTTGGGTAGGTGAGAGCCTTGCTGGTCATTTACTGTGTCGGACAACAGGCTGAGCCGGGTAGGTGAGAGCCTTGCTGGTCATTTACTGTGTCGGAAAACAGGCTGAGCTGGGTAGGTGAGAGCCTTGCTGGTCATTTAGGACAACAGGCTGAGCTGGGTAGGTGAGAGCCTTGCTTGCCATTTAGGACAACAGGCTGAGCTGGGTAGGTGAGAGCCTTGCTGGTCATTTAGGACAACAGGCTGAGCTGGGTAGGTGAGAGCCTTGCTGGTCATTTACTGTGTCGGATGGGGTTGGGACATATAAGCCATTTGTATATCTACAGTGGATGAGTCGCCAAGTCCAATGGTTTATTGTGTAGATTAATTTGGAATTGAAACAAATGCGTATGGGCTTCTTGACGATGGACTTAGGTTCGGGCCTTTGTATATTCGTTTGAAATATTTCGTAAGTGCCTTTTTAATTTGTCTCATGATTTAATTAATCAAATAGACATTGCAATTTATCCAGTTTTATGTAAATAATAAAATCGCCTAAAATAAAAAAGAAAGAAAAGAAAAAATACCGTCTCAACCTGTACATATCGTAATTAGTTTAAGATAGTCATGATATGACTGGATTGTACTAATGAATTCGACAGTAATATTTATTGTGTGAATGTCCAGTTTAGGTATTATATTTAAATACTTACAAATTTTACATCTTCTTGAAATTTTATGTACTGCTTCAATCACAACAAGAAAGGTGACAAAGTGAAAGTTAATATTTTGTGAAACAATTTTGACAGTCGGTAAGAGTCTTGTGGCCAGGGAATTGTGGACAAGATAAAGACGTCTTACGGAAGATGTAACTTTGGTGGACAAAGAACTTTCGTGGCGTCACACTCTCAGGGTCCCTCGGGTCAAACACCTCCCCTCCTCTTTGTCCAACAGGAAGCATTGTTATAGAAAATAAATTCACACTTCCACCGGAATAAAATGATAACATTTATGGTACTATTTGAAATTAACATTAATATCAAAAGTAGTTTATGTACTAATTTTCTATCGAAATCAATTCCAGGCGTTTCGAATAGGGTTTAAAAATGTCAATCAGGTTCTATAGTTCTTTTCCATATTTCGAGATAGTATATTATAAACCCAAATATAACTTTTTTATCTATTCCAATAAATATTATATTAAATAGGTTGTTGAGTAACTAATAATACATGTTAAAATACTACAAGCGAATATTAGAATAAATTGGATTATAATTTATTACTTTAAATAAAAAACTGAATGTCGTTTAATATACTTAAGTAGATACATTTAAATGACATCGAAAACATAAATATCATCATTAACATCCAATATTTATCATTCTAAAAAAAGTCTTCAGGTTTAAATTAATGAAATAAATAAACAGATTTTTAAAATAGGAATACATATATTGAGAAATAAACTCAACGTGTTGATTCTACAAAAACACTTGTGTTCAATGGTAGAGTGTTATAGGAAATCCAGTATATTACGTCAGTAAATATTTTGACGAATTAGTTTTGTAATAATGTTTTTAAGTTCTATTGGGAATGACAAATTTTAAAGTTAAAGAAAAAAGTATAATGTACCCAAGGATTTGGGTATTGCGAATTTGCGGTAAAATAGAGCTTCTGATGCCATTATTATTTCTTACGTTTTGAGATTTAACATTACTAGATCTAAAAGTGATTACTGATATACGAAGGAGCAGAATACAGCATGAGGCTAAAGAAATGTCCATAAGCATGTTTGTACTGGAATATTTGATGATTTCATTTTTTTGGATACGTCTTTGCGAAAATAGTTACGTTTCTAGTTATATTATGTTTTATTTCAGTTGTTTATTTATAACATGTTAATGCTCAAAGGTGTTAATGAAAATATGCTGCATTTTATGAAGTGAATTATTCATTGAAATGGTTAATATTTAATCCACTTTGGTAACGTCATTGAAGAAAAAATGCACATTATCTTGAATTATAATCACTAAATATAAAAACTCAGAATTATCTAACATCAAAATCTAAGCTATTTTTAGTCTGTCTTTTTTTAACATTCCCGAGTGTAAAACTCATAATCATGAATACAATAAAAAACATAACCTAACAAAATTTCTAAATTAATCAAAAAACTGTCTGAAGAGAACCAGTCAGTGTTTGATTACGTCAAGTTGACGCTCTGGACTTTACAAGAGAAAGTACTGAAAAAAATATCATATTCTTTGAATCTTAAAAATAAGATTGCGGAGTTGCATTTTCTTTAAGCAGTACGCTTTCTCTTAACGATAAGTAGTAAATTGTTCAGACTTGTCTCAATGACTGTTTTATGAATTAACATAACCTGAAAGTAGAACGGTTTTAAAATGAATAAGGACATTTAAACTCTGCAAAAAAGAGAATTATGGTGTTAAAAAACTTTCAAGGGTACCACAGTCTAAGACCTATATTTTCTCAATGTAATATTTGTTAAGTTCCAATTCACATCAGTACAAACCTGACTCCAGTTTTGATTTATTTGATGAGTTGGCAACTATGGCAAATAATGGAGTATTCTCCCGCTAGTCCCAAGTATACAAGATGAGTAGTAAATCACCACCCCATCGAGAACTGACAGGTTATTTAAGTTATAAATACAATTTCCCAATTTACATATGTAATTGGTTTGTTGTGCTCCAAATCCAGATTCTGCTATCAACTACTCAAACAGCACACCACTGTCCCTACTCGAGTCGAACCAAAGAGCCAATATGATTGTATGACATTGTATGGATACAAATCACGCAGTTTTACCAACATCCCCCACTTAAATACGCAGGGACATGTTCCAACCGTCTTCATACGGTGGAAGGCAGTATCGTTATAATTGTTCACCCACGCTGTCTCTCTGTTTATGACCTTTTTAATACCAAGTTTGAAACTGATTCAGGAGCTGTTATATCCATAGTTTCAGCTATAAATAAACAAATCCCCAAACCATACATTTAACTAATTTATGGAATAATATTGGAAATACTTATGGTGACACTTTTATAACTTGGATATTAGTTTTCGGAGATCATTTTAGTAGTCTTGCACTATTTTTTAGCCGGATTGGGGCTACTGGTTGATGTTAAAAACAGGAGAATTTTAGATAGTACAACCTCTTTCACAAAGGTCAAACACTCAGTGGACAATTTGTTCAGTAATTCATCTTATCCATTAGAATACCAAGTAAGGGCGAGCCTGTGGCCGAGCAGTCCAAGGCGTCAGGACTGTGTACAGGGTTAGCACAGGTTTTAATCCTGGCATTGACTGTTGGTGTTTGTCACCTTGTTCTGTACTGGTTCTCTTCCTTACTCTGTCCGATAAGTTCGCCGCACATATCGATAGTCTATGGGAAAGGGACTAAGTAAAGTTGAAAAGGCGATCGGCCTCTCCTTAAATAAAGTGTATTTAGGTACCTTGAGGATATCCTACATTGTTAATAAATGTGCCTAATATCCGTAACAAAAGTTTGGAGACTCGAGTTTGGATACTTACAAAAATTAAACTAACAAAGCTATGGTAATGGAACCTGTACCAATATTTTCATTGTTTTACTGTGCGTTGATAGGTGTCAACAAAAGTTTGTTGTATTTTTTTCATATTTATACTTCGTACAGAACGAAAAAGTACACGATTTTTCACTAATTCCAAACAAATCTTGACTTTTGAAAATCGCTGACTAAATACCCGTTCATATACCTTGATGAAAATGTAATACGTGATTGGTTATAATATTGAAAATACTATATTAAATACTATTACTATATTTAAAATGTTTCTTTCATTAGAAAAAAAGTTCTTGTAGATTCTATAAAACAACTTTTTCTAAGCAATGGCTGATCTGACGAGGTTGAACTTGACATTGTTGTAATAAGCTAATTTCACATATTTAACTACATACTTTGTTAACCTTTTACAGCCCATCGTGTATTTTGTAGGGATTTTTATTTGATAGCGAAGCGATGTGCACTGAGCCGTGAGTAACGTGTCCGGCTGGATTGCAGTGTTGCCAAGTCGCTGCCAGTCCAGCCGTCATCCAGGTTCGTATAAGAAAAGATAATGTAATATTTTTGGTTTTCAATATTTTTATACCATTTTCCATCATTTTTTCTCATGAGGGCTGTGGACTTCCAATTGCAAGTTTAAAAATGGTTATATTCCTGTAATAAAAGGATTTGTCATAATATCTATGTACAATATTTACATTATTTAGAAATACTCAGCCCCAGAAGGACTGCGTCATAATATTTAAAGTCAATGTACAGTATACAAGAGGATTTAAACTCTGCTACTCAATTCACAGAGTAAAATCACCTCAACATTCTTCACTCGTCCTCTTCAGAATAATCACTGTCATCGGATATTTCATAATCAGTAGTAACTGAAATAACCATTGGCTCTACTTCAGGAAGCTCTTCATTGAGTTCATTAAACTTTCTAAATCTGAACCCAAGTTTTTTTACTGTTCTTTGTAGTGTCATTTTTGACATTGAAGGGAAATCCGACATGTTTTCATTGAGTTGATATAGTAATGTTTCTAATGTATGTTTCTAATGTACATCTTTTTCAAATAGAAGTCATAATAGTTCTTCTTAAAGCACCAAGAGTGAAGTCATCTAACCAGATCTTCGGCCGTCCTTGTTGCACACACTGTCTCTTCCTTGATGGTGGAGAAAAACTTCCATTTTCTTTGTTGGATGCTGCTCCAATCCTTTTCACCAATGACAAAGATATTCCTAAACACATCCTCGTTTTTTCATAAACTGGAAAGCGTTTGTCACCCAATCTCTCACCCTCGGTCTTAAAAAAAACATATTGCACTTAATATCATTACAACTTCTTGCTCAGAAAAATGTTCTCTGGGAGGCATGGCTGTTCTCTGGGAGATGCTTACTCGACAACAACTCACGCAGAATATAGAAAATAAGTGTCAGCGTGCCTTTAAGTAGAGGTACAGGTTATGAGTCATGCGTTATTCAGAGACAACAGTCATATTTACCAGATATTTTGCAGGGGTGGCCTTACCAGTGAGTTACGACTTTAGCCTGAAGAGGGTTGTTCACCTGGCAACAGCACATTCCTGACACACAACTCAGGACCGAGCGACTCGCTGCGAACGGCGTTCTCGCTTCAGTGAACATCGCTTCGCTATCAAATAAAAATCCCTACAAAATACACGATGGGCTGTAAAAGGTTAACAAAGTATGTAGTTAAATATGTGAAATTAGCTTATTACAACAATGTCAAGTTCAACCTCGTCAGATCAGCCATTGCTTAGAAAAAGTTGTTTTATAGAATCTACAAGAACTTTTTTTCTAATGAAAGAAAAATTTTGAAAATTTAATATAGTATTTTAAATATCATAATCAATCACGTATTACATTTTCATCAAGATATATGAACTGGTATTTAGTCAGCGATTTTCAAAAGTCAAGATTTGTTTGGAATTAGTTAAAAATCGTGTACTTTTTCGTTCTGTACGAAGTATAAATATGAAAAAATACAACAAACCTTTTGTTGACACCTATCAACGCACAATAAAACAATGAAAATATTGGTACAGGTTCCATTACCATAGCTTTGTTAGTTTATTTTTTGTAAGCATCGAAACTCGAGTCTCCAAACTTTTGTTACAGATAGTAGTAACCACAGACCACGCCGGAAACGGATTAATACTATAAATACTAACAGGGACTCGTTTAACGCTTTGTCCCAAACTAACAGAGTCAACGTATCATCAAAATGTGATTACTAAACATGGACAAAACGAAGTATACTATCATTACCTGAACGAAGTATACTCATTACCTGAATGAAGTATACTATCATTACCTGAATGAAGTATACTATCATTACCCGAATTAAGTATACTATATCACTACCTGAACGAAGTATACTATCATTACCTGAACGAAGTATACTATCATTACCTGAACGAAGTATACTATCACTACCTGAACGAAGTATACAATCATTACCTGAATGAAGTATACTATCACTACCTGAACGAAGTATACTATCATTATCTCAACGAAGTATACTATCATTACCTCAAAGAAGTATACTATCATTACATCAACGAAGTATACTATCATTACCTCAACGAAGTATACAATCATTACCTGAACAAAGTATACTATCATTACCTGAATGAAGTATACAATCATTACCTGAACGAAGTATACTATCATTACCTGAACGAAGCATAGACTGTTATTGACAAAAACAAAAATGGTAGATTGCCTCTGACAATTCTTGAACACAGAGGAACACTAATAAAGTTTCAATACAAAAGGCATTCAACAATATGTTTACTGAACCTAGTTGAAGGTCGTTTATTATTATTACTGTAAGTGTTGAAGCGAAGTACTCCTTCAATAGTCTACGCAAGATCCAGCAAGTGTAATATCTCGTGTATGGGTGATGTTTGTAAGTCAAGAGAGAATAATATGTAGTGTGGTTAATGTCGGAAATTGTTTGGAAAAAATTATATTATTATTGACACAACATTTATTTTTTATCTACTGACCTACCACCAATTCTACCTGTCATTGTATTAAAGTAAGCCATTCAAGTTAAACTTCAACAGATAAGAAATAATGAACAAAACCCTATTACCTAAAACTTCAACAAGTCTTATCAGAGTTACAGTATATATTATCAAGAGCTGTTGGCCACATATTAAACAGTATAGCTGCTGTGTAGTAGTCAATTATTATCTATAAAGTACACAACAATATTTATAAACTACACAACTGTAATTTAAACCAGTGATCTTGAGAAATCAACCCTTAGGCATCTAAAAATTGGACTATTTAGGTGAATTTACCACAGGTATCCGATATATACCCAAATAATTTATATAATTTTTTTTATTTTAAAAACGTCATAAATCTTATTCATATTTGTTATTAATTATTTATGACTCACTATGGTACATCAGGCTCAGTGAATTAGCTCCAATAAATATTCTGCTGGCCTTCACCGAAACTTGTTATTACCTCATGGGTCTAAATTTTTTATTCCTTATGAGCATTGGAACACCTTTACTTTCATTTATGTTGGATTTTAGTGTAAGGACAATCATAAGTAATGTTTATAGAGTGTTTTGTATCTTCATGAATTTATAATTTATAAATTATTAATAAAATTATAAGAAATATTCACCATGCTCTTGGTTAACACCACTCAACTTTATTTTATAATATTTACAATGAAATGTAGCATATGGACAAAACATATGTCAATAATATAGAGTTTTCAAATTGCTAGGTTTTAAGGAATCTAGATAGTGGACAGTTGGCTTTCTCAGAGCCTTTGTCAATATCAGGTTCAGTGAAAAAAAATCATAATAATAGTTTGTGATATTCGACGGTTTAGTCTTCTTATTTCGTCACCATCAAGATTATAAATTTGTCGGTAGCGTAGTTGGTTCAATCCCAGCTTCATGTGCTAAAGGTTCTCAGTTCGATCCCAATCAGACTCATAATACATTTTGAGAACGATCAGCTGATAACCACCGGCTGTTCATTTGTCATTGGGCTATTAATTAATGATACTTTCTAAGGAATAGTCGGCCTTAGTTTGTAACAATGACTACATTCGCTCATCTACACTCATCACACTCATTCGAAATCCATATTCGCCCATATCTTGACGATCGGCGTATTATGAATAAATAAAAATAAAATAAAATAAACGATGGAAGTGAACTCATAGTCCAACGAAAAGTCATTATTATTATAGTGTTTCTCGTATTATTATGAATACTATTAATTCTTCCTCTCTTGTGTTAAGTTTGGTAGTCTGTCAAAGATTGAGTGCTGGACATATTTTAGAGATTAATTTTAATTTCTTCACAGTATAATCCAGAGCTTAGAATTCATTTACCACTGACAAAATCTACCATGTATCGTATTTATAATGTAATACTTACTTTTGCAAAGAAATAAGTTGATCAATCCCAAGTTATCAATTTGTTTAATATTTATATGTGAATATTCTCGACGCTAACAGCCTTTGGGGGAGTAACATTTACACCCATTTTTACAGACTAAACACGTGTAAATGTGAATATATAAAAGGTGAGAATGTCCTGTGAAAGCACATAATGGGTAGAGAGTCAGTTTACATACGGACTGCCAGCGTACCCTAACAATGTAAAACGGTTCACAGGTAAATGAGCTTTAATAGAATCATACCTATACATGGAGTGTGAGGAACCGCTACATTTCATCTCCATGTACTATGTAAGGTATGTGTAGGGGACTTGATATCCAGACCTTATGAGAACAGGTGTTGAAAATCCAAATGTGGGCAAATCTAAGAAGTGCAGAAACACATCTCGAAGCGTTCAAATCTAGAACACCGACAATTTTGAATTCGTCCCAAGTCAGCTGTTTTGTTTTAGGGTTGTGTTGGTTTGTTTGGGGGAGAGTCATTATTAATAGTTTTACTTTTTGAAATATTGCTAAAAACTAGAGCTAGCGATCATAACCGTATCAAGTTGTTATCTACATCTCCAGACCTTTCGCCCATGCTGTCATGTGGCATCCTCAGTGGTATCTTTCAGATTGTAAATAACACCTTGACGCGGTCGTTACTGGAAGTTTTAGTTATTAGTTACGACACCGGCCACTTAAGCCTACTCATTAAGATGTGAAATATTGTTTCTAATACAACAAAAATTTACTTTAATAAGGAAACTAGGCAGTGCATGTTCAGAAATATTCGTAGAGACAAAACATATGCTTAAAGGGTGAGTATAAAATACACTATATTTTGTCCACTAACTATGTATATAATTGAAAATAATAATGTGTTTTTATTGACGAAAGAATAACATAAAATTACTAAGAATAAGTAAATATAAATATACCCCATTATTTATTTACTTTTACAACAGTACAAAACGACAGTTTTTGAACACTACTGTATCTCGTAGTTTAATAATTATTTATAAATTATTTCAATGCAAATTTATATAAATTGACGTTAAAATGTGCCAATCAAGTGAACACCTTCAAATTTAAGATCTGGAGTTAGTTATTTAATTGAAACTTACAACATTTATAGCATTTAACTGGACCTATATTTTACTAAATAGATACTTTTGTAGGTTAGATACTGGACAAAGTGAAAATATTTACTTACTTTAGGCCAGTGGCATGAATGGAATTTGGAGATGTAAATGTTTACAAACAGCAGCAATGTTGGCCGGGTACATCGTATATGCTGGGGGGCGGGAGGGGGTACAGGGACCGAATGGTTGCCATGGTGACCAAGCAACTGATCGATACGCGACTGGGTCATCAGACCCGCTCACAACTGTTGCGCCTGGAATTGCAGGAATAATCACTAGGAGCCTAGCAAAATGCACTAAGGTTAAAGAGTATCATCAGATAATCTGCAGAGTTACTTAAAAAGGGCCGAGGTATGGGTGGAAATATGTTCAAGTAATGCATGATAAATGCACGCAGATGCCCAAGGAGTCAATCTCCATAGAGTGGATGGGTGGGCCCTAAGGAGTTATCTCCATGGAGTGAGTTTGTGGGGTCTAAGCTGTCAACTCCATAAAGAGGGTTTTTGGGCCCTAAATAGTTATTTCCATAGAGTGGGTTTGTGGGCCCTAAGCAGTCATCTCCATAGAATGGGTTTGTGGGCTCTAAGCAGTCATTTGCATAGAGTGTCTTTTCCGTTAATTGACTACACTACTTTTTTTGTTTCCGTTAGTTTACTCCCACTTGAAAAATATTCTATTGCTATAATCTGTCACCGCAACAATTTTTAAGTCCACTGTGGTATTCCATATCCGATAAAGGAGGCCTTATCATATCACTTTCCAAGAACTTAAACACGGAGAGCGCATTCGGCGGTAATTCAATTATTGGATTTACCAGTTTGTGATCAACTTTAGTAGCCTAACATAACCTGACCTAACCTAACTTAACCTAACCTAACATAATCTAATCGTAATTGCGATAAAAAAGTAGTGGTAGTGAATTACCGGGAAAGGCCCGTGGGCCCTAAACAGTCATCCCATAAAATTGGTTTGTGGGCCCAAAGGAGACATCTCCGTAGAGTGGACGAGTGAGCCCCAAAGGCGTCATCTCCACTGAGTGGGCGGATGGGCCCCAAAGAGTCATCTCCGAATTGTGGGTGGATGGAAAGAAGCTAAGTAAAACAACAAGAATTTAAATGCAATTAATCCATCGCTAAGAAATAAATATGAGAATGATAATCCTTATCTTGTACGAAACTTGTTTGTATGATAGCTTGTGAAAGTGAAGATTATTGAAGCAAAAAATGTGCGGGATTAGGTTTTTGGTGTGAATCACAATTGTATTTCCTCAAAAAGATAATATTCCAACAGATTTAGCACTGGTTAGGTTATCTTAGCTTAGTTATAGCTCAAGAACATCCAAAGTTCTTGATGGTAGACATCAGTACCACTGTTTGTGACGGGTGGGTAGGTAGGTCAGTACTAGCGTACGTGTATGGGTAGGTGACTGCATGGACGATTGTAATGCAATTAGTGTTAATTGTTTACTACAATACAGATTTGAATTTGAATTAGGTGGGAGGGCTAACAAAACTGAACATATATGGGTAGGTGGGTAATCACCACTGTGCGTGCAGGTCAGTTACAATACACCTGTATAAGTGGAAGGGCCAATAATACTATATGTGTATGGCTGGGTAGGTGGGTAATCACCACTGTGCGTGCAGGTCAGTTACAATACACCTGTATAAGTGGAAGGGCCAATAATACTATATGTGTATGGCTGGGTAGGTGGCTTGACAAAGTCATGCCTTCAGATGTTTCATGATCATGGGAAAAAACTAAAGAGCAAAACAGCGATGAAAAGAAGTTATTTAGTTAGTTAGTGGAGGTTCTCAAAGAGGGTTACAGCTGTAGACAATATTCAGGATTTATTTGTCCAGGCACACTTGTCGACGTTGGAGTGTATAATAAGTGTAAACGAAGATACATTTTATCTGAACTATAAAACTTCACTCACTAGTTCACATGGGCTACTCGCCTGTGCGCTAACTTTATTAAACAATTGAAGTACGTACCCACCAACTATCTAATGGTATGTGATTGGCCTTGGGGACGTTTCGAAGCTTTTTAAGCCTCAAAACGAGCGACATTTAAGTGTAGAACATAAGGAGAGTGGGTGGATATTCGGTGCCGGAGTATTGTGTGATCAAAATGTAGATGTTAATTAACATGAATAACAGAATTACAAAAGAATGGTTATTTGTGTTGGTACTTCAAGTCAATTTATTATCTTGAGAATAGTCACAAATGGAAGTAAACAATAAGAAAAAGAAATCTTATAACTTTGCAAGATTGATAAATTAAAATCCCAATATTACCACCGAGAATATAATTGTGCATAGTAATTTCAAAGTAATCCCGAAAACTTTTAAGATTGGACAACTTTATCCTGTAAATAAGATTTAATAGCAATTTAAACAATAGCAAACCTTTGTGTAAATGATTGAACAATGTCACTCACACAAAAGTTCGATTTGAAGTCTATAGTATAAAGAATTAACAAAAATATTATTATTAGATATTTGTATTAAAAATTCAGAATGTATAACATGTAACAAATTTACATAAATATATAAGAAAAAGTATTTCCACATACACGGATAAGTAGATTACACGGATAAATGTAATATTGGTTTTAATTAAACAACGATATTTATGAACAGTAAAGGTCTGTGGGTGGATTTTTTAAAACTGTTTTAGTCCAGATATGTTTTATATACATTCTATTCATACGGTATACTTCTACATAATCATCAATTAAGTTGATAGTACTTATACAGGGATACGTACGGGGATATCATAACCTGGCTCTAGGAAGCTTCTAAAGATTATAGAAAAGTTGTTAAATACGTATGATTACATGGAAAATATAATATATAATAATATAGACTTATAGTATAATAAGTGTGATGACAAGATACTATTACAAGTACTAAAGTAAATAGTTGGAGCTCTCTGACGTAGGACCCCCTTCCCCACTGAAGTAACTGAAGTGTCACCGAGTGTGTCATTAGTGAAAGTCCCTTAGGAACCTTTTTGAGGTAGAGATGGCTGCTTGTTTATTGCTAACCTGAGATGTTTGCATGTTATTTTTGATGTAGACCTGTGATTCATGTAAACAGTTTTTGTATTTTTTCTCTGTGACGTAGCCCTGTCCTGCAGGAATAACTTTGTTGTTTCCGAGAGTGTCATTAGTGAAAGTTCTTCAGGGAGCTCCTTTAAGTCAAGAAGTATGCTGGTAACCGTACATGTTTGCTGGGAATATATGATGTAGCACTGTGATAAATGTATATTGGTGATGTTTTTTGCTATGTGAAGTAGCCCTCTCCTGCAGAAGGAATTGGAGTGTCACCGAGTGTGTCATTAGTGTATGTCCTTTAGGGAGCTTATTGAGGTATAAAAGATACATGCTGTTAACTGCAGACTTAACTTGGAATATTTGATGTTGTCCTTTATGTGATGTATATTTGTGATTTTTTTCTGTGATGAAGTCGAACCCTGCATGAGTATCTGGAGTATAACCGATTGTGCAATTAGTGAAAGTCCTTTAAGGAGCTTCCTCAAGTTGAGATCAAAGCTGTTAACAACATACTTGGAATATTTGATGTATCCCTGAGATACATGTATAATGTGATGGTTTTCGCTTTGTGACGAAGCACAGTCCTGCCAGAGTGACTGAAGTGTCATTAGTAAAAGTCCTTTAACGAGCTTCTTGTGGTCTATAAGGATGCTGTTCTATAAACCGCAAACGTTTGTTTGGAATATTTGACGTAATCCTGTAATACATGAATAATGGTTTGTTTTATTTTCTGTGATAAGCCCTGTCCTGTGGGAGGAACTAGATTGTCACCGAGAGAGACATTAGTGAATGTGCCTTAGGGATATTCTTGCTGCTGTCGAGATGGTTGCCGTTAACCTAAGATGTTTGCTTGGCATATTTGATGTAGCTCTGTGATTCAATTATAATCTTTTTGTGTTTTCCTCTGTGGCGAAGACCAGTCCTGCGGGAGTCTTTTAGTGAGCTTCTTGAGGTCGAGACGGATGTTGCTAACAGCAAATGTTTTCTTGGTATAATTTATGTAGCCCGGAGATTTATGTACAGTGCCAATATTAATTCTCTTTCAAACATTTAAATGATATAAATAACATAAATTTCAGATCTAATACTAACGTAGGCAAATGTTCAGTGGAGGTCCACCAACCCACCCCCCGCACAGGACGCACATTCGACCTGGCTGGTTTGGCAGTGCACCTGTTTATATGCTTTGTATATTATCAATCTTGGAGCAAGTACGAAAATACCCTGGCCTATAATGGTTATTTTAAATACCTTGGAAAAGTTTGTAAAGTAGATATATTTTTAATGAAATCATCGATAACTGATGTTGCGGTTTTGACACATATGTGATCTTAGTTGTAATTTTCTTACTTCCATATTTACTCTCTATTTTGGTATTCTGAAGAAATTATTGTTAAAGTAAGACTTTGTTTTCATTTTTTACCTTTCTATCAGTTATGGACTCAGGTCACAGCGTCAAAAACATTTTTCAAATGTCTACAATAACTCCGTAGTCCTTGCAACTTTTAAGGTCATATTATTTGTAATCTTTTACATTTCTGTTTTAATGTTTATTTATTAATACATTAATAAACTATTTTAATACTATTTTATGCAGATTTAATACTATTTTAATTTAAATAACATAATTGATTAGATAATTTAACAAATTCCTTTAGTATGATTGCGGTACAGTGAAGTTTGAAGTTACAAAGTGTTCTTTGAAATTGGTAGGTTTATTGGCCTAACAATGTTACATTTGTTTGTAATATTAATCATATTTATATAAATGCTATTGTAAATTCTATTTATGTAATTCATGAATTATCTTGTATATAATTCAAAATATATACAAATAGTTCATTTTGAGGGTACGATGGCTATATTATTCGTATTTGAAGAGTGCGGGGTATTGTAAATAGTCGTGTTTGTTTGGGAAAGATCAAGGTATTTGACGATTGTGGGGTATTGTAAATAGTCGTGTGTGTTTGGGAAAGATCAAGGTATTTGAGGAGTGTGGGATATTGGAAATAGTCGTGTTTGTTTGGGAAAGATCAAGGTATTTGAGGAGTGTGGGATATTGTAAATAGTCGTGTGTGTTTGGGAAAGATCAAGGTATTTGAGGAGTGCGGGATACTGTAAATAGGCGTGTTTGTTTTGGAAAGATCAAGGTATTTGAGGAGTGTGGGATATTGTAAATAGTCGTGTTTGTTTGGGAAAGATCAAGGTATTTGACGATTGTGGGATATTGTAAATAGTCGTGTGTGTTTGGGAAAGATCAAGGTATTTGAGGAGTGTGGAATATTGTAAATAGTCGTGTTTGTTTGGGAAGGATCAAGGTATTTGAGGAGTGTGGGATATTGTAAATAGTCGTGTGTGTTTGGGAAAGATCAAGGTATTTGAGGAGTGCGGGATACTGTAAATAGGCGTGTTTGTTTGGGAAAGATCAAGGTATTTGAGGAGTGTGGGATATTGTAAATAGTCGTGTTTGTTTGGGAAAGATCAAGGTATTTGACGATTGTGGGATATTGTAAATAGTCGTGTGTGTTTGGGAAAGATCAAGGTATTTGAGGAGTGTGGGATATTGTAAATAGTCGTGTTTGTTTGGGAAAGATCAAGGTATTTGAGGAGTGTGGGATATTGTAAATAGTCGTGTGTGTTTGGGAAAGATCAAGGTATTTGAGGAGTGCGGGATACTGTAAATAGGCGTGTTTGTTTGGTAAAGATCAAGGTATTTGAGGAGTGCGGGATACTGTAAATAGTCGTGTTTGTTTGGGAAAGATCAAGGTATTTGAGGAGTGTGGGATATTGTAAATAGTCGTGTGTGTTTGGGAAAGATCAAGGTATTTGAGGAGTGCGGGATACTGTAAATAGTCGTGTGTGTTTGGGAAAGATCAAGGTATTTGAGGAGTGCGGGATACTTTAAATAGTCGTGTTTGTTTGGGAAAGATCAAGGTATTTGAGGAGTGCGGGATACTGTAAATAGTCGTGTTTGTTTTGGAAAGATCAAGGTATTTGAGGAGTGTGGGATATTGTAAATAGTCGTGTGTGTTTGGGAAAGATCAAGGTATTTGAGGAGTGTGGGATATTGTAAATAGTCGTGTTTTATTGGTTGTGATTCATGAACTGTAAACTATTATGGTTGAGTAAGGGTTATAAACAAACACGTGTTTGTAGTGTGATTGTGTGTCCACAAAACGTCAAAAGGTTCAAGATAGGGGAGGTGGTGAACACTGATAAGTCCCCCTTTGCTATACAACCCCAATCTGTCATATAGAAAATAGACAATGATTTTCCTTGAGTCGAAGATTGTGAGCAGATATGAATTTATAATGTGATATTTATTTCTTATAAAATGTAAGTGGTTTTGATGAGATACAAAAAGTGTAAAACATCAGGTGTTTTTGGGGCCTTGTCAAAAGACAATGGGTTTTTAGGGGGTTTTTTTTTACACGTAGTAGGCCTAAGTGAGAAAACGTACTACAATGAAGTGTGGTTTGTGATTGTAAGGACTTGCAAGAAAGGTCAAAAGGCTATGAGAAATAGGTTTAAAGCAAATTGTAAAACTGTGATTTGTGTTTGGAAGAATCATAGAACATTAAGAAGTAAAAGAAAATGAACATTTATGTGTTGATGGCATGATTACTATAACTCATGGTAAATAAAGGAATAGGTTCTTGTAAAAATCATGATTTTTGAGTTCAGGAATATTGCTATAATAATTTGAAGTAGTCCTATCATACTTACTTATTGTAATTGTAAATACCATTTCAAGGTTTCTAAACAAGATAATATATGTAAGAAACTACTCAACTATATTGCTGTGAAATGACCTTAATAGTTCAGTACGTGTCCCTTAATGAATCTAAAAATGTAATATCAGGGCATAACATTGTCAGTAAACAATGAAAACAGGCTTTAACTCTGTACCTGTATCCAAGCACTTTAGAAGTTTTCCTTAGACTGAAACGCCTGATTGAAAAAGTTTACTTTGTTTGACGTGAATGTTGTCAGTTAGTCACGCCTTTTGTGTACCATCAAATATAAGGAATATCCGAGGATAACTTTGTATGGAAACAATGAAAACAAGCTTTAACTCTGTACCTGTATCCATGTGGTTTTAGAAGTTTTCCTAAGACTGAAACGCCTGATTGAACAAGTTTACTTTGTGAAACGTGAATGTTGTCAGTAAGCCATCTGTATTCCATCAAATATAAGGATCGAATATAGGATAAACAATTATAACACACTTCTCTGTATTTAAAATATATTAAATCTTGAACAATGATATTTGCTTTAAGACGTTAAGCCAATTTTCATAAAATTGAAAATTCCAAGCATACGTTGCTCCCTGAAATCTATTTATTTGGTTATTATATACTTTAATACAGGTGCGAACTGAATTAAATAAAAGCAGACATATTACATTAATACAAGTATATAGGGGGATTTAAACCGTATCCATATATTTTCAAATACATAACTCTTTCCAAGGTTCAAACGTGGACTAAAAAAATGAACATTTACTTTTAACTCATGAGCAACATTCAGAAGTACACATATTGGACATGATAAAGAAATTATAGTCAAAATTACTGCAAAAGGAAATAGTCATGATTTGTTCTGTCATCTGAATGAACGTTAGAGTGATAAAAATCTTTAAGACAACTAGGTAGCTACTAATATAAATTAGCAACGTTCTTGTTTTGATCGAACTGAGGGTACTACAATCAAGAGAGGGTATCTCCACATTTGGTCAAATGTCAGGTTATTATTGTTTTTGATTGAATGAACGATGCTCTATTTGGCTACAACGCTAGAAAAATTCAAAAAAATATAAATCCCAGGGATTTTAAAGGTTGAAATTTATTGTTGGTATCAAAGAAAGGTGTATCCATCACTAGTTACATTCAAAACAAAGTATATCCATTTCAACCAATCACAAGCTTGCTTAGGTCACGTGGTTTGCAGTTCTATCTGGCATCTGTTACCGTTGTGCTATCTGGCATCAGTTATTGTTTGATTAATTTAACTTTAATTTTTCTTCGAAGCGCAATATAATAATAACAATAAAAGCATTAAAAATAAATGCTGGTTTTTATTAAAATATAACGCAAATGAGACAGTGATGTTTATAATTTTGTAGTAAAAATTAAGGAATAAAACTATTATTTGCATTATCTGACGAATGTTTCAATGTTCTTGTGTTTCATAAGTAAACAAAAAAATGTGTATCACCGATTTACAAACAAAAGAAGGTATATCCCCCCCAAACCCATTAAGAATCAAAAAAGGGTATCCCGAGTTTTTTACATAATTTTTCTCAAAAACTAACCTAAAAATGTATAATTTTTATTTAAATAATGGTGTATGTACTGTATATTTTATCTTAATTTAAAAGTAAAATCTAACTTCCAACACTTATGGTTATTGCGCTACAGTTTTTTGGCACTCCTGTAAAATTTGCCAGACCGGAGATTCCCTCTTTTTTTAATCCTAGTACCTTCAAATGCAATGTCGTTTAATTAAATGCCTATACATGAAATTAGAACAATATTAAAATTAGCTTCATTATACGAGTGGTAAAGATAGGGCTGAGGACTATCCAGCCCTTAACCTTACAACATGTTTACAGTACAGACAGTATATAATTCAGTTTAAGATACCCACGACAAGAAATGTAGAACTAAGGACCACGATTTTGAGTTTATTTCACACCAAATGATAGCAGTCAAATTAATAATGTACTGTTTGGGTTGTAACAGTCCGTTTCACTGTTACTGTCTAGATGATAAGAATGATCAGTGTGCTCTTGAAGAACTGTCTTGTTGAGAACTGGGTAAAAGATGGGTTTTGATGAAAATATTTTGAAAATTGATAGTTTTGATAAACGATTATAGTGGGAAAGTAATATACAGTCACTGTAAAATTGTTTAGTGAATGAATGGTAAATGGGACTGCAATGTATGTTAAGTATTAAATAGTATAGAGTTAAATGTGCTCAATGACTACAGTACGTTTTATTGTACAAGAAACGCGATTTAGAATTCTATATCAATGAAGTAGAAGTATTAAAAATAACGCTAGTGTTGTGATTAATGTAATGTAAGGAAATGGTTTTACTCACCACATTTGTTACTCTAAAACGTAATACTCACCTGGAACACACATATATCTTGTATTAAAACATTAATTGTTGAAGATAAAATAATTTAAAATAACATGCACTATATTCTATGAGTAAAACTTATTTATACGCAAGAACCAATAAATCGTTTCTAAAGGTATACCTTGAAATACATATGTAGGCTTATGACAATGAACATCGAGTCACATTCCTCGTTATGTTATACATCTCTTGAGTCATATTTGTGACGTTGATGTAGTTGGATAATAAATTCTCCTTTAACATTTTTCGATGCCCAACAGTACTTTCTTAATAGTAGCATTCTTACAACATTACAATCTCTGATATTATACGTAAAATCAATAGTGTATTATCTCTGTTCGAAAAAAAGGTCTTTTCACTATTTATTATAGAACAGTTCGTTTTAGGGTCCTTCTCTGCTTTATTATTGCACTACAAAATTATTACTCGCATGATTTCATAATTAACTCTACAGCAGCTAGTTTACCCCACCGACTCCACTTCGTTATTGAACCGGACACTTAATCTGTGAAGAAAGGTAATCAAACTTTCAGGCCGTTGTTATTAATAGCTTGAGCTTACTAGAAGTCTTGTCATCCTCCAAACTTCTGTAAAATGATAATTTTTGTGGGGGACGCTACATTATTAAAACACTGACGTAGGGTGATGAGTCTTCTTTTGTTCGACAACACTTGAATTTGCCTACTTAAAAACTTGAACTGTCAGATTAGAAACTGTTGTACTAACTAATAAAATTCACGTACTTGAATTCCTCAACGACAACGTCAAGTACAAGCACGATTTTACCCTCAGGTCTCACCCACTCACTTAACATATTCACCTCATAAATCAGCATTTACAAAAAAATTAATTCTAAATATAAAAATTTCCATTAAAAGTACACGACCTAAACTTTTATGAAACAACACTAATTCAAGTCTGGAGTATATACAAATACAATTTAATCAAATATGGCTACGTATTTTACTTTTTTTGTGTGGTAGGAGTCGTTTATTTTATACATCAAACCTGTGCAAATAACATGTTATACTACTTGACGTGTGCACTGTGCAATAAGTATAAATTCAATTACTGTACTCGTAAAATGGGTCCTATCACCCTATTACCTATCTCCATAATCCTAATTGATATTCCATTCTAGTTTTAAAGTGAGCCCCAATAAGGAGCCGTAGTCATGTAATGCATGGAAAGCACCAGCCATTAGTTGGATGGGCAAACATTTATGGTTATTGGGTGGTATTGGACGTGGCAGCGGTCCAACATTGGACTGAAGAAATACTCGCATGTCCTGGTTAAACACACTGACGACTGTGCATTAACTAACACTAACGACTGTAAACCCAGAGTAAATATTGGCAGAGCAGGTTGGTCTATATTGTGATGGCTAGGCACAATAATGGCTTGGTATTAACCAACAATAAGGCTTGAAGAGGTGTGAAACGAGCCGACATTGGGGCATGAAATATCTATTTGGAACGGTTTGTAACGATCGTTGCATATTAACCAAAATTGCCTACGAAAATGATTATACCTAGGCTAAATAATGAGCTTTTGCACGTTGGTAACGATAAGTTGTAAATACCTATATGTTAGGTCCACGTGTTAGTCCACTTATAGCCAAATAATCGTACATCAAGAGTATAAACAAGCAGCTGTACGTTAGTTGGTTTTAAGGGGGAACTTATGGGGGATAAACGTACATCCCATAGGCTTTGTATGTTTATGGTAAATAATGATAGGTTTAGAGAGATGAATGTGGGAATGTTACACATCTAATAAAACTCTGAGTAAAATATAATTCGATAAAAACTATATTTTGAATTGATACTTGTTTAGTTTTTTTTTTTTTTTTTAATTCAAATATATTACTTTCAAAAAAAATTGATTTAAGTATTTCTTTTATCCAATTTTGTGTAAAAATTATTATTCGAATGTATTTATTTATATGTAAGTATTATGATATTATGATTTATTTGTCGTATTATTATTATTTTTTTGCGAACTTTCTTAATCCAAAACTTTGATTAAATAACAATAAATATAACTATAAAACACTAAAAATATTGTAACAAACAAACAATTGGATAAACATAAACATTAGAATCTGGGAAATAAAACAAAACCTCACTCAATAAAACATTTAGGGCCAACAATAACAAAAACAACAAGCAACAAACGTTATAGTTTAGTGAGGATCATAAAATATCAAATAAAGTGTCTTGGTAGACTAATTCTAATAGTATAGAATACGAACTAAATATAACATAATTATTTATATATATATAAAAGGCAAAACCCTCTGACTCACTCACTCATCACTAATTCTCCAACTTCCCATGTAGGAAGGGGGTTGAAAATTTGTACACTGTTTCTTTAGGTCTTAAATGGAACAACTAAAGTATTTTCCTCTTTATGAAGTCCTCCTTAGGGGTATAAACCGCCCCTAAAAGGTTGTTCCTCAAGGATACTATTGGGCTGATTTTAGTGAATTAATAACATATTTTTTGTAAATAAATAAACATGTTTATTTTGTATGATTGTCAACCCAACAGATTTTGATAAAATGTTGAGAAAAGTTAGTTCTTGTATCAAAGACACCCGCTAAGAAAGGATTTCTCGAAATTCCATTCCTATTTGGTAGATACACCCCCGCAACGTTTTCTTTTTTCTACAAGAATAACATTGGTATTCATTATTTCATACTTCTGATAAAAAAATAAATAAAAAAATAAAAAGGAAAACATAAACATGACAAAAAAGCTTGGGTAATTTAGTTTTCATTATGAGATGCTTAGAGTAATTTTTACTCAACTTGAATCCTCCTAAAGTAGCCTTAACCCGTCAGTGGACACATAGTGGTCATTTTGACCACAACTATACATTTTTATTAATAAATAATGCAATATGGCCGCGTTTCCGTTCAGACTATGTCTACTTTTTGGGGAGGGGTTACAGACAGCACCGTAGGGGTGGGAACGTCTCAGTTACTCTACGAGTTTCGTTCCATGAACAAGCTGAGTGGCGCGCGGTCGATCTAACCGTATACGCCTGTTCGTATTACTCTACGTGGTTGTTTTGAGCGCATGAGTCGAGTGGTGTTCTCGTTTTTATAAATAATAACGATGAATGAACCACAGAAAATTCATTATTAGAAGATGTAAGACCACAAAATTGAGACAATGTAATTGGCCACTGTTTTCTGTGTGACAGAAAAAACACAAACAGACGTACAACAATGTAGCAACTGTGACGCGTATATTTGCCGAGGGCATTCAGTGTTTGAACTGATCTCATGAAAATAGGGACGAAGATCTCATGAAAACTGATGATTAGTAAAATTACTCTGTAAAGTAGAAGATATATATTATTTTTTATTTCAAAAGTTTGAATTTTTGAGTACAGGAAGTTAAGTAATCTTCATTTTCTAGTTGTATATTCTTGAGTTTATTAAGGTCATATTGTTTCGTATTCCTTAGTTTTATTTTTTTGTATTTTATACTTTTATACCTCATGATACTGCTTATTTGACCAGTTATTTTGTGATATAGACACAGGTAACTCTTTTTCTTCGTATTGTATTTTATATATTACATTTTATATGCGAGATTGGAATATTTATCAATAAACTCTCTCTTTGAGATTTATAGTAATTTTTTTAGAAACTGTATTATTTATTAATTTAATTTTATAATAATAATTTAGTTTGTGTGTCTGAAGATGATAAATTTGTTACCGAAAGGCCTGATAAAATTAAAAATCTATTTGTTTTATCTCATAACATTAAATTATATATCCAATAAGAAACGAGCTTGAAGAATGATGTATTATTTTAACTAATATTTTTTATTTAAAATGTTAGATACTACATTAAAACATACAAATGAAATGTTTTAATTGAGTTTATAATGGATGGAAAACTTTATTTAGCCTACTACCTCTTATTGTAATGTTTATTAATAAAATAACTATTTGAGTTTTAACAAATTTTTTTAGAAAATTTATTAATATATTATAAGTTACAATTTATTAAAAAGTTGATAGATATTTCATTACAACATAAAAATAAAATGTTTTTATAGAGTTTAATATCATTTTAGCCAATTTATTAACATTTCCGTAAAGCACGGTCAAAACAACCGCGTGCGTCCAATGTCGTTATGGAATCAACGCGTCCACTGACGGGTTAATGGGTTTTCTAGACTATATCACTTCGTTATTTAGGAGGACGGCAGCAGGATGAGCTTTATATTGATTTTATGGTTTATATAGTACCAGGGAGGGAAGGGTAAGCAAGAGTAGAGAACCATTCCGTAGTGAAGCAAGGCCTGCGACTCCTCAAGTATATATCGATGGTTGAGTATAATACAGTGTAATTAGATTGAGTGGAGGCATCTACGTGTATATTATGTGAAATTCTTACATCAGACAGTGACAGTGAATCTATAGTTATAAATTGGGCCCTTGCTCCTTTCTAACTAAATGAATCACTTAACTGTAGATACACTTTTGTAAAAGTCGTGCACAACACATAGTACCAGTCCATCAACAAAACCTTGGGAAATGGCTTTGTTCCCTATGCTTGTTATTGTAATAGTCGTGTACAATACATAGTACCAGTCCATCAACAAAACTGGCCACATGATATGCCTGGTTGGGAAATGACTTTGTTCCTTATGCTTGTCTTTGTAATAGTTGTGTACAATACATAGTACCAGTCCATCAACAAAACCTTGGGAAATGGCTTTGTTCCCTATGCTTGTCTTTGTAATAGTTGTGTACAATACATAGTACCAGTCCATCAACAAAACCTTGGGAAATGGCTTTGTTCCCTATGCTTGTTATTGCAATCAATCAATTAATCAATATTCTTTATTATCATTTGACTATTTACAATAGCATTGATATGCGTCTTATGTACAAAACAAACACAGTAGAACTAAAAAAAAGTAGAGTACGCAGTCTCCTTATTTTAGTACAACTAAAATGTACCCTTATCTACTAAATACTCTTGGACACTGTAATATTCCTTAGAAACCAAAAATGACTTGACTTTATTCCTAAATTTCCTAACGTCTGTCTCTGATTGTAAAGCGGTTGGAAGTTTATTAAATAATTTAATGGCGGAGTATAAAATCTGTTTTTCGAAAAATGTGGTATTGTGTTTAGGGACACTTAATAAGCCAGGGTAGCGGAGATTGTAATCGGCAGTGGAACGTAATTTCAGGAGGTGCATATTTTTCTTGAGTAACGAAAGACATTCCAGTATGTACAAACTGTAAAAAGTTAACATTTTGTTTCTTGTAAAAACTCCTCTGCATGAATGAGTCCTATTCATGCCAAATATAAGTCTCAAAGCTTTTTTTTGCAATCGGAAAATCTTATCGCTCTGCCCAGACTGCCCACCCCAGATAGCTATACCATATGACATGTGGGGATAAAAGTAGCCAAAGTATGCTATAAGCAGAAAGTCTGAGTTTGAAAACTGAGTCAAACTTCTAAGAAGGAAAATACTACTGTTTAATTGGCTTACTACCTTATAAACATGCAAAGAGAAGTCAAGCCGAGAGTCAACAATAAGACCCAAAAAGTTAGTGCACTGGCTTGAGTCTATAGTGGTCTCATCAAGGCTAATACTGGAAGAGTTTAAAAACTGTACAGATCCTCTCAGTCTAAAGTCAACAAGAACGGTTTTGTCTGTATTCAAGACCAAATTGTTATCACCCAGCCACTGGAACAAGGAGTTGCCCTGAATAAAAGAATCAATCTCTAGATTTTCTCGTGTTTCATTACTAAGCACTAGGGAGGTATCGTCTGCGAACAGGCACATGTCAGCACGAGAAACACTATAACATATATCATTGATAAACAATAGAAAAAGTATAGGCCCAAGCACCGATCCTTGGGGGACTCCAGAGTGCATAACAATTTCTTCAGACCTATAGTATGACAAACAGCCATTATCCTTGATGGTAGGGATCTGGACGCATTGTTTCCTGTCAAAAAGGAAAGAAGATAGCCATTGATAAGCATTCCCTCTAACACCAAGATGTTCTAATTTGTTTAGTAGTAGGTTGTGGTTAACCATATCAAAGGCCTTACTGAGATCAAAGAAAATTGCGGAGACATGTAGGTGGTCATCTAAAGCCTTTGATATGGATGAAGTAAAGCTGAACATGGCATCGATCGTTGAGGTGTTTTTTCGAAAACCAAACTGCTTGTCAAAAAGAACATTTTTTTGGATTAAGAATGGATGGAAACGGTTAAGAAACAATTTTTCTAAGACCTTGGAGAACGTTGAGATGATGGAAATAGGTCGGTAATTATCTCTGATATCTTTGTTTCCCCTTTTTAAAATTGGTTTCACAATGGCTGACTTGAGCTGTTTAGGAAACACACCCTGCTCTAAAGATACATTTGCAAGATATGTCAAAGGACAAGCTACAATATGACTGATTTCTTTAAGTAGATTCGATGAAATCTCGTCAGGTCCAGCAGAACTACCACTTTTTAACGAGCTGATAACATTAATGATTTCTGTCTCACTAGTTGGGTGCAAGAAAAGTGAAGATGTCACTGTCTTTGACTTGATTGTGTGGTTAAGGGCATGAGGATCATTGGCACAGGACTTGTTGGCTATGTCAGAAAAAATTGAACAAGCTAGCTACATCACTAGCATTATTGACAATGACACCACCCTCATCCACAACCTGAATCTTGTTGAACGGCTTCAAAAACTTGTTTGGAATATTTTCATTAATAATATTCCAGATAGCCTTAGATTTGACATCTGCAGTGTTTAGATGAGACAGAACTTTCTTAGGCTTAGCTGATCTAATTTATTTTCTGAACTGTCGTTTTTTATCCAAGGAACTCAGCCTCAAAGGATGAGAGGAAAGAAGATCTTTCGTTTTGAAAGACAAATCAACCAGGTTGTTTCGGAGCTCAATCAACGAAGGATTGAGTGCTATTCTTGTGAAGTATTTCTGTCTGTGCACTTTAGTTTTCCTATGTGGAAAAGCTATTTCAAAATGGTGACTTAGTATGGAAAGAAAAGAATCAAACTTGTCATTGACATCACCGGCTAAGAAGATTTCATTCCATTGTTCGTTTCTTAGTAAGCTCTTAAAAATGCGTACATTGTCATCACTAAAAGACCTCTTAAACAGCCATTTGGGACAGTCGTCTGCAACAGGGTTGGAGATTTCCCATCTAGAGATCTGAGCATGGTGATCAGATATTCCCGAAATTACCACATCAGTTTTAAAGGCTAAAGGGCTCATATTACAAAACACATTGTCTATTCGAGATTTTGCACCATTGAATTCTCTAGTATAGGAAAAGACAGTTTCACGTAATCCGGAAGAGAGCATAAGAGCAGAAAGTTTTCTTGAGGAAACACTACTTACAGACATATTAATATTGAAATCGCCAAGAACGATAATCCTTTGATTAGGTTTAGTAAAATCTTCAAGACAATTGTGACGAGACAAGACAAAACTATCAATATCCTGAGACGATGTATGAGGTGGCCTGTAAACAGCTAGCAAGAAATAATGGACCTCCCCCAGGCTAAACATCACTGCAGCCAGTTTTCAGTATCCCTCAGTACAAAAACTCTGAATATCGACAGGTTGAGTATCCAAGCCAATGCTGGAAAAGATGCACACACCCCCTTTTTCCATATTAGACCAACAAAAACTAGACATACAGGTGTAGCCTGGTAGAGCGAATGAAGAAATCTCACTGCAGCTAAAAAAATGTTCAGATAAGCAGATAATACTAGGTGAAGTTAATTCAATGAAGACATCTAATAATTCACGTTTAGCACACAAACCTTGCACATTCTGATGCACCAACCTAAAGGAGTTGGTTTCAAAACAAGGGTCCTCTTGCGAGGTATTTGTCAACGGTTGCAGATTAGCTTGGAGCCCATTTCTAAAAAAATATTCTTATTGTTAGTTACACTGTGCTTTGAGTTAGTTAGTTTGTGGGCATAGTAACTTTTTTTACGATTTATAGAAATGTGAACAGGTATGTTCTGAACTTTATTAGAGCCAGCCGAGGCAAGATGTAGACAATTAAGAAGGAGATCCGCAATCTTCTTCTTACCAAAATTGTTCAAGTTTAGGCCAAACCTGGTGTAAAAACACGGCTGGTTAAAATGGCTTAAGGATAAGAATTGGGCATTAGTATTCAAATAAACAGCTTGCGAGATCTCGTTGTTAATGTCCGGAATATTGTTGTTCAGGTGAGGCTGATCCCGTCTTGAAGGGAAGCCGACAATTATCAGCTTACACATCGTAATTTTTGACAGCAAGATTTTAATTTGGTCAAGTATTTCGACATTACAGGGTCCAGAGTTCACGTCATTTGTGCCTTCAAATACAATCAAATAATCATCATTACTTAAATCCTTAGTCAAAGCGTCAACATCACTAATAACATTGTTAAGTTTACCATTAGGTTTTACAATACTAAAAATATCGCAATCTTTTGAACACATTTTGAGCATAAAGTCAGCTAAGTGCCGACCGTGACTATCGGTCAGAAGTCTCACCTTTCGCTTAGGGCTACAGGAGGGGGAAACTTCAATAGAAGAGCTAGTTAATAGTCGTGTACAATACATAGTACCAGTCCATCAACAAAACTGGCCACATGATATGCCTAGTTGGGAAATGGCTTTGTTCCCTATGCTTGTTATTGTAATAGTTGTGTACAATACATAGTACCAGTCCATCAACAAAACCTTGGGAAATGGCTTTGTTCCCTATGCTTGTTATTGTAATAGTCGTGTACAATACATAGTACCAGTCCATCAACAAAACTGGCCACATGATATGCCTGGTTGGGAAATGGCTTTGTTCCCTATGCTTGTCTTTGTAATAGTTGTGTACAATACATAGTACTAGTCCATCAACAAAACCTTGGGAAATGGCTTTGTTCCCTATGCTTGTTATTGTAATAGTCGTGTACAATACATAGTACCAGTCCATCAACAAAACTGGCCACATGATATGCCTGGTTGGGAAATGGCTTTGTTCCCTATGCTTGTTTTTGTAATAGTCGTGTACAATACATAGTACCAGTCCATCAACAAAACCTTGAGAAATGGCTTTGTTCCCTATGCTTGTCTTTGTAATAGTTGTGTACAATACATAGTACCAGTCCATCAACAAAACCTTGGGAAATGGCTTTGTTCCCTATGCTTGTTATTGTAATAGTCGTGTACAATACATAATACCAGTCCATCAACAAAACTGGCCACATGATATGCCTGGTTGGGAAATGGCTTTGTTCCCTATGCTTGTTTTTGTAATCTTTTACGCCCTAGTTCCCCACGGCACCCCCCCCCCACCCTACTTGATAATTGCCCAGATAACTCCCCTCACTAGTTCCACAAACGAGCCTTGTCATGACTTTTACCAGAACATCAGTTAGAGATAACTGTACGATTAATTAGACATTTGAAATGCATTTCAGTGGAAATAAATTAATAATTTGTAAGTCTTTTCTTGTTAAACAAATTATTTTATAATTTGTGAATCCTCTTTGGAAAGGAGATGGCAAAAACTGGCTTAGTTTTGATGTTTAACATATATCTTCAGCTTTACCAATGTAATTAAACCGTTTTTTGCAAGCTTTTGTATGCGAGCTTTAAAATGTATACTCTTTTAGATGTCAGAAAACATTTCAACTTGGTGGCAGCATCGGTTAATATTTGAGTCACTGTATAAACATGTCAAAATGTAGTCAGAAGTGTGTTGAAGTGTACATCATATTATATGCATAGTGCTGCGAGTTAAAAAAATAAGATCCTTTTATATTATAATATTTATAGTAACAGTATACGGTATTCTATTTCACATATATAGTTTTATGTGCATGTTTATCGTTACAATTATTTCTTAATTGAAAACTGTTTCATGAAACATTAACTAAATATATAGTATATTATCAAATAAATGATTTAAATACACGAAAGTTATACATTAACAGAATATATAGGAAAATACACTTTTTGTAGTGACTTTCAATAAAATTAGATTAAATAAACTAAACAAAAAGCTGAATAAAGAAAATACATAAGTGTTTTAAATATATTTTAGGATTTGGAGAAATAAAATATTTTTCTTATCAAATATAATTTCAGGCTTGTCTATGAGACTTTTGTGGAGTGGCCAGAGTGTATTTTCATTGAGTATATGTGCTTGAGAGGAATGTATATACTTTCATTTATAAATATTTAAATTCAAATTTCAGATTCAAGACCTGAAAAGATATTATTTTATCTTATAAGCAATGTTTTATATTACATAACCTGAAATGACTTTTAATTAGTTTTGTAACTACAAAAAATTACGACCAAGTTAAATTTATCATCCAAAAATGCAAAATTTAGCTATCATAGTATAGCAGAGTCCGAGCATCACTAATTTATAATTATATTTTATACCTAGAAAAAGTCATGTGCTTGAGAGGAAGATAAATAATTTTATTGTCATGTGCTTGAGAGGAAGATAAATAATTTTATTGTCATGTGCTTGAGAGGAAGATAAATATTTTTATTGTCATGTGCTTGAGAGGAAGATAAATATTTTTATTGTCATGTGCTTGAGAGGAAGATAAACATGTTTATTGTCATGTGCTTGAGAGAAAGATAAATATTTTTATTTGTTTGTTTGTTCAGATTTAAACTAAAATTTCAAACTAAAAGCCTGAAAAGTTTTAATTTTATCTCATAAGCAATGTTTTAAATTATTATTACCTGATACGTTTTGATTTTATGTAATATGAAATTAACTTTTAATTTAATTAGTTTAATTAAAATTAATTATAAATTTAATGATTTATTTCAAACAACTGATGCGACTAATGCTAAGCATAGTAGCATTAGAATAGTATTAGAATCAACCGATGTGTATCTATTTAAATATATCGTAGAAACTTAAGAGAAGGACTCATTTTGTAATATAAACTGACAAAATCAGTGATACAGTTTATTCCAATGAAAAGCCACTAGAACTGAAATCGTGTGCGGGTCACGTAAAAGGTTTGAGTTGAAACTTAACACATATTATACTGTGGGCTTCGTCTTAGTTTTAACTTACTTTTAATGAACTTTTCTTCAAAGTAGTGCACACATTGTACCAACAGTTCTCACAATTCAGATGACTTCTCCAGCAAAAACAATAATAACTATTGAATTATTAAATCAGATTTGTCACTATCGGCGCAGATATTATGTGTACCCCAGTTTAAAGTTGGTTTTACTAAGAAACAAAGTGGCCCATAAAAAATAAAATCACACTATTACTTTTCTCTAATTAGTTAAAGAAGGACTGGATGTTTTCTAGGCCTCTTAGTTTCTTAGAGTACAACCTTCAAACTTGGGTACACATAATGTCTGAGCCGAGCGTAATTTCTACAACCTTCATCATCATACATAATACTTATTGAATAACGTATAAAGCTTCAGTAGTTAGTCATAAATCATGTGAAAATGTACCAAGGTAGATCATATGAAGTAAACACATTATAAAAAGCCATTAAACCTAATTCTATACTACATATGAGTGAAGCCATTAACCATAATGTATTAGCAGTTGCACAACGTTAGTAAACTAGTCAGCATATACGTAGTCACAAAAAATAATGTACTACAGTACTTCGCCAGACGCTAACTACAGAAGCTTCCCTCTTGTCATGGCCACCGCTTGGTACCAAGCTAAGCTGTTATAAGCTAGGCTAACATTCCTAATCTTATGATGATCGGTAACTAGGTTTGACTGTAACCATGGGTTAAATTCACATGCGAATGTCTCGCTTCACTCGTATATCATAGTCGAAGCTTGAAACATTATTTTAACTAATACTTTCTTAAGGTTTCGAACTTGAAATCTTGTGAATCAGTGAAATGAGGCACAACCATAATGTTGAATTTAAACGTCGTACAAAAATACGTAAAACTGATAACCTAAAATTTTTGTTTAAACATTAAATGATAGACTATAAATTAACAAAAAATAAAAACTCACGTAGTATCAGACGTCTTTCAATTACTGTGCAAATGAAATCTAAATTACATACAAATCCTCTGTAGCAGACGTAGAAATGATATTCTGAGAACTCATGACACTTTTACTTGAGGTGTACTGTAATGACGTCTATTGTTTGGACCCTAACGTATAGTGTATATAGTACCAAACAACTCAAGGTAAATCACAATACCTTGGCCACGGAATTCAATTTAGAACAGTTAGTACTGACATTAAAGTAATTTATCCTACTACTTTATAATTCAATCAGTTTCAATATTATAATTATTTATAAAAATAATTGAGTGAAATTATTTATTTAATGTTAGCTGAACAAATATATTTTGTACTGTGTATTGATTGGCTAAAAAATAAAAGAGAAAATTATGCGTTACATAAAAAATAGGATATATAAAATGTATTTTGAAAAGTAAATTTGTCATTCCAAGTAGTAAATAGTCTTTTTCATCTGTTTATTGCCCACTTCTAATGCCAATTAAATTTACTATAGATTATTATTGTTTTAGAGAAATTTGTTGTTGCTGAATTTATATTTTATAGGTTTTCAGGTTATCATTTTAAATTATTTATTATTTTACATGGTCCCAATAAATAAGTTTTTCTGTAACTTATAGGGCCAGTCTATGTAAAATATTTTGAATAGAAATTAAGTGATGTGAAGGAAGTGGAGTGAAGTGGAGTGGACTAGATGGAAATGAGTGTAGAGGAGTGGTGTGGAGGGGATTGGATTAGATTGGAGTATATAGTTCAGGACTAGAATGGGGTGTAGTGTAGTGAAGTGAAAGTTGAATTAGAATTGTGAGGGGAGTGAAGTGGGATGCAGTGGAATGAGTTGGAGTGGAGTGAAAATTAAATATTATTTTGCCATATGATACTACTCTTTCGATAAAATTTTATGAGTTTCTTAAAATTGTGTGTCTTCATATGCAAAAATTGTTGATGCCACTTCAAACGTTCAAGCAGATTGAGGTGGTGGGATGTAACATATAGTCGATTATAAAAATGAACTGATTTTTTTTAATAGTCTATGTCAAATAAAAGATAAAATGGAACGTTGAATGTTTCACTATTGTATAAACTATACTGTGTATAGGGTTGGGTTAAAGTCAGGAATATGTTTATTGATTTAAAAACTACTGAGTTAAATGTAATGACACTTTTTAGTTATGTACATGTCCCTAAACCAAACATTTAAAGTATTTTACTTGTTTTTAGCATATCCAGGGGATGGCCCATGAAGTCTTAAACATTTTAAACGTGAGCCTACCTCGAGTTATAGCTCATTTTAATGGTCATTGTTTGTAAAATACAAAAGTGCAAACTTGATGTCAAAAGGTTATTCCAGTCAGACGATATAGCCTTTCAAGTAATTTAATTACATACAACTAATACTTCTTAAAAACAATGATAAGATAATTATTGTCATTGTTTGTTACAGCTATAATTTAATTGATAGAATATGAGAAATTAAGTCATTTTCACAAAAAATAGGTAATACATTAAAAAAATAATTTTCTTAAACTATTTTTAGGGTAACCTACTGTCAAAAATGATTTAATAATATTTTTTATTTTTACTTTTGTGAAAAATAACATATTTATTGTTATAACACAGTCTTTCATTACGACTATAAACAATAAACAATACACTCAACTACTATTATATAAAAACAATATATATATATATGGTTTTATCTCAGCTACTTTATTTTTTTTTTTAATTTAAATTTATGTAAAAGCTGAGTTTTATAGTTAGACAAAACGTCTAAAAGTCATTAAACTATAGTAAAAATTAAAAATAAATAACAAATGATCTCCTGTCACAAAGCTAAATCCAGTCCATCAAGCCATTTAAGACCTGCCTCACTGATTCTATTTATGCTAGCTAATCAGTCCGTAAAATAGCGCAAGGAGCACTCTGAAACTATGTGATCCATTGTTTGGATGGACTCCTCGCAATCACATGACTGATCTACTGTCAATCCCCATCTGTATTTCCAGTAGTTATATCTGCCCACTCCAGTTCAGAACCGATTCAATAACGTCCATTCCCTACGAGGGAGGTTCATCCCACTTACAGGTATTAATGGATCGTTAATAAGGAACTTATTTCGTCCATCAAAACTGTCACACGCTATGACCCAGCTAGTATTGGGCGAGAAATTTGATCTGCTCAACTGGAAAGGAGTACGTAGAGGTGGGTTTCGATATTTTAAGCGACCGTTCTGAAATGAGAGATCCTGGGTAACGGGGAGGTGCGGGGCATTCAAGACCTTATTGAATTCTTTACGTAGTGCCTTCTGACGTCTTATCACTAGAGTAGCTATATTGCACATCACTGGGAGCCAAGGTAGGTGGAGTACTACTAATAGCTGCCATGGCTCTATTAAGTTGGACATCAATCGCTTTTTTATGTGCACTATTTAGCCATATGGGAGCACTGTATTTAACAGCTGAATAAATCAGTGACAAAGCAGTAGTATGCAGGAGCGTTGGCTCTCCAAGTTGTTCCATTGTGTACATTTCCCCTGGTTTTAATTTCAGCTACTGTTTTTTGAAGATGGCTTTTAAACGTGAGTGATCGATCTAACTTTACTTCCAGGTACTGTGGATGATCATTATGGTGGAGTTTTACACCATTTAGATAGATGTTTGTTTTCGCTTAGCCAGTCGATTACTTAGGTGGAAGCAGGCTACTTCGGTTTTTGATGGGTTAGGATTCAGCTTCCAGGTTCTAAAATTATTTTCTAGGGTTGCAAGATCGTTTGTGAGTGTTTCTTTAGTAGTTGTGAAGTCCTTATGTTGATAAGCTAAAGCAATATCATCTGCATATATAAAATTTCTTGACTTGGTGATTGGAATGTCAGCAGTATACACGTTAAATAAAAATGGGTCAAGTACGGACCCCTGTGGCAGCTGTCTATATGAGCTTTCTTCACGACCTATGTAAACTTTTATTAACCTGGCACTAAGCATTGACTCTAGAAGTCACAAAATAAAAGGACAGGTAAGGAGGCTGTAGAACTTTAAAAATTTAAAAACAAACCTTTGCTCCAATTTTAGCTTGTTTTCAAACCCGTTCTCAATAAATTATCTGGTCGCAACAACTTCGGCCAGGGCGAAAACCAGCCTGCTTAACTGGAACATTAGGATCAAGAATTTGTGATATTCTGTCGTAGAACAGTCTTTTCAGCAACTTTTATCAAACACTAAGAAGACATATAGGGCGGTAATTTTCCACTCCTTCCCTTCGGTATATAATCCTTTCGGTATCCTCTCGGTATGCAAGCTTTAGCAATGGACAAGACGAGACTTGTGAAACGATCGTAGTTTCTTATTGCAGGACGAATGAACCAGCATCATGCCTGGAGGTTGAATGTTGTCTGCTATGTTGATGAGTCCATGATGAGGCAGGCTCTGGGATGCAAAACAAAGTTACATTGAAATACAACACTCCAGTTCCCATCTTACGGTGGTGATGAAGAGGGATGGAAATGAGAAAATCTAAATATTGAAAGAAGGAGTTTAACAAGTATGCAACTAAATATAAATTTATACTATGTTTAGTTTTATACAATTTAAAGATTTTTTCAAAATAAATGAACATAAACATAAATGAAGAAATAAATAGTTCGTTAATTATTTTTCAGCATTGCATCATCACCAGCAGTTTTGGAGTGAGGTATAGATTGCTATTAAACAGTTAATCCCTGAGAATAAATAGTGTACCCTTATTTATTTTGTACCCAAGCTGGAAAATTAATTTTAATTCACCTAATTGATTGATCAACACATCACACATCCTAGGATTGTGTATTTTTTCGTACCTAAAATTTCTCACCTATGCAATATGTGAATTTTATTTAAGGTTTTCTTTCTAAATAAACAACTTTTGACAATTTCAAGACATATATTATTTCCACTAATTCTGTTATAATTTTATTTTAATCAATCTATGGCCCATTTACATTTATTAAATAACCAAAATAATTGTCTTCAAACACAAAATACACTATTTTCTATTTGAAATAATAAAAATATTTCTAGGAGTAATTAGTAAATGAATCCTTTCAAGTGTTAAAAATATATTTTATCAACGATAAAACATTCCCAGAGGATTAACATGGTTTGAATTGTTCAATCATGCATTTCGTTACATCGGAACAATACTGTCATAATAACAATAAATTATGAAAGCCAAAATATAAAATTTCTAATTGAAATTGGTGAAACGGGTTTTTAATAATGTGATGAGTGAGCTTTTGTGTGTACAAAATGCGAAATTGGTTGGATTTCAGATCAAGTATGGAAGGCGTGAACAACGATACAAAGGAGTAAGCCCTTCCCTACAAAGGAGTAATACATTCCCTCTGTGAAACTTATAACTCAGTTACATATTTGAAGTTGAATCTTAAAACTTGATCGATCAACTATGTCTTCCATGCATTTCTATTCTCTGTCACAAAGGAAGAAAGCTTCTTTCTCTGCATCATGTGGACGATGCATTTACCGTTATATATTACAGAATTACAGAAGGATATTGCTTCTTCTCTAATGTGAACTCAATGCGACTTTACAGGTTTTATGAAGCAATACGAGAATATATCAGAACTCTTTTCTATAAAGTCTTTTATTTATATGATTAGGTGCATTTAAAATTATTAGTACGGTAACTATAGCAACGATGTAGTCAAATGTTAAGTACTCAATTAGAGGGTTATTGGTAAAAATCCTGGTAGCAATAACAGAATTTGTTAAGAATGTTTTAGTCTATTATACCTTAGAATTTATGAGAGAAAAACATGCTTCCGTTTTGGAATGATAAATGAAAATGTATGTTTATTACGGTTTGAACTAATGTTTACAATCGTAATGTGTTATTTAAAAATGTTTTTTCATGATTCAGTGTATTATTATTTCTTAGTACATTAACAGTAGATTCGATAATGCAGTTAAATTATAAACACTCAATCAGAGGGTCATGGGTTCCTGGGAGCTATAACAGAATTATCAGGGGGTTACAGGTGATTTCAGTATTGTTTTTGTATGCACTTTTACTAAATTTTAGATCTAAAAGTTCATTTCTGAACAGTGTAGTTAAGACTGAGAGTAACTGTCATTAGTTTCGTTATCCATGGACTAAAATGAAACATAAGCCACGGAAAACTTGTCTTATACGAACAATGGGAGACAAAGCAACTTGTCGAGAACCCACAAACGGGAGTAACATCAAAGCTGCGCTGACAGGTCGTTACCAGTAAGCCTGCCTCCATACTCTCATGTTACAGTTTGAACTAGTAAAATAGTTACAACAAACTAAACATGTCACCTTTTAGACACATTTTAATAGAATATACCTAACAATTAAAATAACCTCTAAGTGGTAATTGCACTTTTGATAATTTATATTTGCAAATAAAACTATGTACTGACAGTTTTTGTACTTCCTTATTGATAAATGAACACAAATGAAAAAAAATCAAAAATTGAACACGCTTGAGGATAATACATTAATTGATAATAATAATTTTAGTTCATTAAATTTCATGTAAGATAATGTTAGAGCCAGTTTTTTTTTAGAGAGAGCAACATTATACAGACATTTTAGCATAGACTAGCTTTAATAAGCAATTAACTCAAAGACCACAAGATATACGGCTTTCTCACTATAAAACAATACATACAATACATGTTTGTGCGTTTTTTATAATAATATGTAGCCTAAAAAATAACTTAAAAGAAAAAAAAACTTTAAAGAAAAATCATTTAGCTCTTTGACAACATATTTTAATGTTTTCTAATAATTCACAGATATATTCCATGATGTATCTAGTCCAATTGTTAACTACAAGTGAGGGATTAATATTAAGAGGATAAACAGAATTAAAATGAACCCCTGTCATATTACATACTCTAGTTCCTTTATTAGCGTTATAAAAGTAGAGAACTGGAAGAACTAAGTCCAGTAAAATTTAATATGAATATATTACGATTAGACTGTCCATTGGTATAATCAAACTGAGTACAGTACTCGCATCAAACAAAACACAAATTATGATTTTTATAAAGATTGTAGAAAATACTTCATATTTGTTTTGAATGCTGTTGACATGTACAATACTACGAGGTGTACGATACCTTGAGGTGTAAACCACCTCAATCACCTGTATCACCTCATTAACTGATCTGCTTGTTACATGCATGACGTGTCCTACAGTAATGGAAGAGTGAGGGCCCATCAGCGAACGTGCTCTGTTGGGCTTGTCGATGTCAGGAGCAAGTCATAAATTAGTCAACTGTAACCCTACTTGTTCTGACCGTTCTTGCCCTAAATCAATGGAAGGGTCAGTAGTTTTGTCATTAGCGAACGTGCTGTAATCGGCTTGTCGATGTAGGAAGCACACCATGAATTAATCAACTGTAACATTACTAGATCTGGCCGTTCCATTATGTGCCCTAAATTAATGGAACGGTCAGTAGTTTTGTCATTAGCGAACGTGCTGTAGTCGGCTTGTCGATGTAGGAAGCACACCATGAATTAATCAACTGTAACATTACTTGATCTGGCCGTTCCATTATGTGTCCTATAGTATAGTAGTATGTAGTCCTATAGTAATGGAAGGGTCAGTAGTTTTGTCATTAGCGAACGTGCTGTAGTCGGCTTCCACACCATGAATTAATCAACTGAAGTATTACTTGATCTGGCCGTTCCATTATGTGTCCTATAGTATAGTAGTAAGTAGTCCTATAGTAATGGAAGGGTCAGTAGTTATGTCATTAGCGAACGTGCTGTAGTCGCTTACAGACGTAGGGAGCACACCATGAATTAATCAACTGAAGTATTACTTGATCTGGCCGTTCCATTATGTGTCCTATAGTATAGTAGTATGTAGTCCTATAGTAATGGAAGGGTCAGTAGTTATGTCATTAGCGAACGTGCTGTAGTCGCTTACAGACGTAGGGAGCACACCATGAATTAATCAACTGTAACATTACTTGATCTGGCCGTTCCATTATGTGCCCTAAATTAATGGAAGGGTCAGTAGTTTTGTCATTAGCGAACGTGCTGTAGTCGGCTTGTCAATGTAGGAAGCACACCATGAATTAATCAACTGTAACATTACTTGATCTGGCCGTTCCATTATGTGTTCTATAGTATAGTAGTAAGTAGTCCTATAGTAATGGAAGGGTCAGTAGTTTTGTCATTAGCGAACGTGCTGTAGTCGGCTTGTCAATGTAGGAAGCACACCATGAATTAATCAACTGTAACATTACTTGATCTGGCCGTTCCATTATGTGTCCTATAGTATAGTAGTAAGTAGTCCTATAGTAATGGAAGGGTCAGTAGTTTTGTCATTAGCGAACGTGCTGTAGTCGGCTTGTCAATGTAGGAAGCACACCATGAATTAATCAACTGTAACTGTAACTGAAGTATTACTTGATCTGGCCGTTCCATTATGTGCTCTAAATAATGGAAGTGTCAGTAGTTTTGTCATTAGCGAACGTGCTGTAGTCGGCTTGTCGATGTAGGAAGCACACCATGAATTAATCAACTGAAGTATTACTTGATCTGGCCGTTCCATTATGTGTCCTATAGTATAGTAGTAAGTAGTCCTATAGTAATGGAAGGGTCAGTAGTTATGTCATTAGTGAACGTGCTGTAGTCGCTTACAGACGTAGGGAGCACACCATGAATTAATCAACTGAAGTATTACTTGATCTGGCCGTTCCATTATGTGTCCTATAGTATAGTAGTAAGTAGTCCTATAGTAATGGAAGTGTCAGTAGTTTTGTCATCAGCGAACGTGCTGTAGTCGGCTTGTCGATGTAGGAAGCACACCATGAATTAATCAACTGTAACATTACTTGATCTGGCCGTTCCATTATGTGTCCTATAGTATAGTAGTAAGTAGTCCTATAGTAATGGAAGGGTCAGTAGTTTTGTCATTAGCGAACGTGCTGTAGTCGGCTTCCAGACGTAGGGAGCACACCATGAATTAATCAACTGAAGTATTACTTGATCTGGCCGTTCCATTATGTGCTCTAAATAATGGAAGTGTCAGTGGGTGTGTCATTAGCGAATGTGCTCTAATGGACTTCGTACGTGCTGTAGTGGGCTTGTCGATATCGAGAGCGCACAGTAGATTAATCAACTGATAAAATTTCTTGATATTTCTGTTAAATTATGTGTCCTACAGTAATGGAAGGGTCAGTGAGTGTGTCATCAGTGAACGTGCTTTAGTGGTCTGGTCGATGTGGGGATCACTTAATAGATTAATCACAGATAATTATAAGGATAAAGTAGAAAGATTTTTTCATGATGATACAAAAGCCCTGAACCATTTAACATAAAACTAAAATTAAGACTAACTTTTTCAACTTGCGTAGATTATTTTTTGTAAGAGGGTTTAATTAATCAATTCAATTTTCAGTAGTAGCCACTTATTACGGAATTTCATTTTAAGATGTATTTTGCGTTTCGGAAATCAGTTAACCGGTATAGGTTGTGTAATTTACAGCTTTGACTATGGTTAAATTAAATTAGTCCTTCGTGTCCTTTTTTGACCTTTCTTCCTAAAAATAGCTTGTGTATAAATTTAAGAATAGTTTTTTGTTTGTATGTAGGTATTTAAATTTACTTTTTTATAGTGGTTTTCAAACAAAAATTATTGAATCTATCCAGATATTTGATAAATCTTTTAGACAGTTAAACCGATAAGCAGATGGAGTTGTTCGAATACAAATGTTATGCATTCTTCGGAATATAGAGTTTGATCCCGCCATAAATAAAGTTTGTAAAATAACAAAAATAAACTACAGTATAGAAATAAAACCAAAATTACAATTTAACAAATGAATCACAACTGAATAACATTTATTTTTTGTTGAAACATAATTTAAGTTAATTCGGTCCATGTCCATGTTTTATTGATCCAGAAATGCAGACTATGATCCACAGTTATTTTCAATACGTGGAAATATTTCCTATATAAATTACTGAAATGCGGATAAGTAATTTGAAGTAGAATTAAAGCTCATTTATAAACAACCACACTTAATATGGCTCCTTGCGTACAGATCTTCCATTTAATATGGCTCCTTGCGTACAGATCTTCCATTTAATATGGCTCCTTGCGTACAGATCTTCCATTTAATATGGCTCCTTGCGTACAGATCTTCCATTTAATATGGCTCCTTGCGTACAGATCTTCTATTTAATATGGCTCCTTGCGTACAGATCTTCCATTTAATATGGCTCCTTGCGTACAGATCTTCTATTTAATATGGCTCCTTGCGTACAGATCTTTCATTTAATATGGCTCCGTGCGTACAGATCTTCCATTAAATGGTCTGATCATACATGTGTGAAGTCAGAACACACAGCTACTAAATTATTCATAATCTACAAATTCAGTAGACTGAATTTTAATGTTATTAAATAAACTAAAAATATTGATATTTAAGGTTTTTTTAATACGACAGATATTTCTTAAAAGAAATGCATTACACAAAAGACAAATTTAATAGCAAAATTTAATAGATTGACTCATATTTTATTTTATTTTTAATAAAACTGTAATAAACACATAATTTTAGGACGAGTTATTATTTTAACGACAATTGTGGCATGAAAATGATAATTTTCCGTTTATAGACACTTAAATTAAATATACGTTTAAAAGCCAAACCATGCAAATTCCTTAACCCGTAGGCTTTCTGTTAAAGCTGTGTCACTTCAATACATGAGGAGTATGCTCATGATGTCACATGTATACAGCCACATATATACAACTAAAATGTTAATAAAAATATGAAAAACCCTAACAATAAAAAAAAAAAGAAAATAAAGTTCCTAACAATAACATAGCTCTGAGGACTCATACACGAAACTTTGCTACTACCTAAAGCAGTAGTACTAACCATACTAACATACACTGGTTAGCGATGTAATACGTTGTTCAAAGCTGTCCAATTAACTAGTTAAAAGTCACATATCGGTTTACTTTATGCATTAATAAAAAAAGGGATATGTAAATTAGTTAGCTGTATCATAGCCACGTGGCTGGGTGTTAGACCGTCCACAACATTAGCTGTATCATAGCCACATGGCTGGGTGTTAGACCGTCCACAACATTAGCTGTATCATAGCCACGTGGCTGGGTGTTAGACCGTCCACAACATTAGCTGTATCATAGCCACGTGGCTGGGTGTTAGACCGTCCACAAAATTAGCTGTATCATAGCCACGTGGCTGGGTGTTAGACCGTCCACAAAATTAGCTGTATCATAGCCACGTGGCTGGGTGTTAGACCGTCCACAACATTAGCTGTATCATAGCCACGTGGCTGGGTGTCAGACCGTCCACAACATTAGCTGTATCATAGCCACGTGGCTGGGTGTTAGACCGTCCACAACATTAGCTGTATCATAGCCACGTGGCTGGGTGTTAGACCGTCCACAACATTAGCTGTATCATAGCCACATGGCTGTGTGTTAGACCGTCCACAACATTAGCTGTATCATAGCCACATGGCTGGGTGTTAGACCGTCCACAACATTAGCTGTATCATAGCCACGTGGCTGGGTGTTAGACCGTCCACAACATTAGCTGTATCATAGCCACGTGGCTGGGTGTAGGACCGTCCACAACATTAGCTGTATCATAGCCACGTGGCTGGGTGTTAGACCGTCCACAACATTAGCTTACCTCAACAACACAAATGAGCGCCCACCCCCTCAAGTATTACTGTTTTACTTAATTATATAAATAATAAAGTTATATTGCAGCATATTAACCTAAGTTGTTGGGAACAAAATTAAAGAACAAAAATAAAATATTTGGTAGTACAGTTAAAATAACAACAATAATGGATTTTTATAGGAAAGTTCGAAAATATATCTTAAATCTTTATTAGTAAAATTTATAAAATAGAAAAATAATATTTTTAATCTACGATGTCAGTTTTGTTACAATGGCAGTTAACATGGATTTGGCTCGCTTAATTAATTGTGCATCTATGACCCAGGCCTCTGTGTCCTAATTCAAAAAAACAAACGTCTTAAATGTGTAGACATCATACATTTTGATTGATTGTCAGCTTTATTTAAGTGACATATATAGAGTTAGTGGTTGGAGGGGTATGTTCAGTAAATTACAATATCTTTTGTGGTTACTATGCAGAAAACATCAGAAAGACACAGAAAAAAATGACAAATGAGAAGCATAAAACGATAAATAAAGTAGCCAAAGGATAAGAGAAACTCTGGACCAAAAATGAAGGAAAGACACTAACGAAGAATAAGTAATAGGCTCAAAAATCTATAGAACTGTTAAAGGACAACAGAAAATATATTAACTACATTAAAAGTTGTTCACCTGCTTATAATAACCTACAAAAATATTTAGCATTAAAGCAATATTTAGAAAATAGCACTCAAGGTTAACAATAATTTTTTTAACATTCTTCAATTTGTTCTTGCTCAGTTTAAAGTCTTGTTATTATTTAAATTAGATAACAGTTACGTGAATACCACTTGTGACACAAGCTCTAGAAACACATTTTCAAATTGGCCAACATCGTAACGAGAAAACTCGTGTCAGACTGCACACCCTGACAGGCTGACTCATGGGGTTCACAACGTGAGAGAATTCGCTAGCGCAGTCCAATCAAAACGTGACGTTCGCTGTCTCTGGTGACCAACGGAAATAGACAAAAATACTTTGAGAGAAGAGTCGTGAGTGTTGGATTGGGTGATCAGAGATAACATGTGTGGTTATTACAGAAAACTCCATTACATATTCTAGTTATAAAACAATTCTAAATAATAATAGCTTTTTCGTTGTAACGGTGTGCTTTTTCGCAAATAACTAAACCCATAAAGGATAAAAATCAAAGAAATAAAATTAATTATCAGACATTTCAGTTTAAATGATAATATTAAAGATTCGTGTCAATCTGAGGATTTACACTTAATTTACAAGTTTCAAATTTAGTTGGTAGTTTGGAAGTTACAAAAATATGCATACTTAAAACTGCCACTCATCTGAAATCTCTTATTCAGTGACAAATAAGCATTATATATAGCGATATATAAAATAATATTGTTTTTTAGCTACACCTATATAGCAATTTCTAACAATTTTCAATCAATTTACTAAACGATACTTAGCATATTAAAATCAACTAGCGTTATAATTACAGTAATATTAATGAACTTTGGGGACTTCATCAGACATTATTGTGAAAACATAATTGCCTTGACTAAAAAGCTGGAAACAATACGTAGGAACAATAAACTCCTGAATACCATTCTCCTGGTTTGAAAATGTGATTTAAAAACATTGCTTTGTTATCTGCTGTGTCTCCCTCATAGAGTTCACAAACTACCACAGTTATTTCATCACTTTGATAAATGAGTTACTACCCACACTTTCCAAAAACTAATGATTACACGAAATAGTAAGGGTTATTCTATACTTAATTAGAGCTTCCTACCAAAAAATGCAGATCAATTTTGACGATCTCTTACCAATGGATGCACCACTTCTTTATAAAATAACTCAAACTAATATTATTTTTAATGTGATATTATTTTTTTGGGGAATGATATCGTAAGGCCTACTTAATTTTATTGAATAGAAAACCTATTTAAAACAACTTGCACTATGAATTAGATTTGTCGAACAATGTCATATTGTTATTATTTTATTTAAAACCAATAATTGTTATTATTATGATACAGAAATACAACCACTTTACAGAAGTTCCTGAACGTCTAATACAACTTGCGTCCTGGCTGTTATCTTCATTTTTGAAATCGGTTTCTAAATCTACAAAATCGGTATAGTTATGTCCAAATAGGTTGTAAACTTTTGAAGTCCATAAATTCCTATTCATAAATGATGTAAGTGTATCTATTGTACAGTTTACGTAAATTAAATAACATTAATAGCAAAGTAAAAAATAAGGAAGTTTAACATTCTCAGAACATTACTTTTAGAGTGTTCAGATATTTGCGATAAATTTTTAACGTAAGATAGAGGGAGATAAAGTAACAATAAACACACAAAACTAACCACTTTATTACTAAAAAGAATTATTTTGTAGAGACTTCTTGAGTACACTACACTACAAGGATTATTTAGTATACTACACCACAGAGAATAAAAACAGAGAACGCTTTCTTACGGACGCAGCTAACGCCTCAGAGGCAATTAAAAATAGATTATAACTAGAATACATCAATATACTCTGAAGTAATACACTCCTGGACAAAATTAATGCAGCACTTTGAAATTTTCATTTTTTTACTTACAAAAAATAGTTTATTTACTTCACCTTAATACTGAGTAGGGTGAGTGCATCATTGCATGACCCCCAGTGAAGTACCGTTTTGTATAAATAACATCATATTCAGCTTTTCTTATTGCCTAGTTTACCACAGACCATCTTAAAAGTAACTTTGAAGTCTTATTTGAATCCTCTCTGTCACTGGTCCAAAAATAAAGTGTCAAACATCTGTTTTTAACACAAACAAATTTAAGTGTTCCGCCCATTTCATCTTCAGCTTCCACACTATAGCATATCGTACAAACAAGGCCGGCTGTGTTTTTTTTATTGTTCTTTGATTATTGATTGAAACTGCAATATATTATAATTAATTAACAGTAAACATGTTAAAGCCTAAAATTCTACTTATTTTAAGATCGAAATCCTAACCAACATAATTAACTAAACAGTCGGTTATTTACTGGCGCAGTGATTTATGTACAATAAATTGTATTTTTAAATACTCTGTTTAAACATAATACATTAAGTTTTATATTTAGGAAGTACAGGAGACTACGGGCGAGATGTTTACACTATTCCTACACTGTGACGTAACAGCCTGTTTTCCCATGTAAGACTCAATTGTAAATTCAAGCTGAAACGGTCATTCACTGGTGCACTTACCCTATTCCTTACTTGATAAAGGAGACATTCTGGTCATTTTCTATTCGTATCCAATACCTTATCTTATCGTAATGAATGCAGGAATCCTTAAAAAAATTAGGCTTTTCAAATATACTACCAAAAAGAATTTGTAGGTTCTGTAAAACTTTTGACAAACAACCACTAAGTAAGACTTTTACCTCCACCAAACCTCAGTATTTAATAAAATGTTAAACAAATGGTTATTCTACAAGTAATGAGACAATAATGTAATAGACAATAATAGACAACACAAATAAAGTGTTAAACAAATGGTTACTCTACAAGTAATGAGACAATAATGTAATAGACAATAATAGACAACACAAATAAAGTGTTAAACAAATGGTTACTCTACAAGTAATGAGACAATAATGTAATAGACAATAATAGACAACACAAATTTTTCGTTTTAGAAATCTTCAATCAAATTACTAATAACATTGGCTTCAATATACAGTCCGGTAAACCAATAAATTCAAGAAATGTTATTTTACAACAAGCGTCAACAAACTCCTATACTATTAAATCACAATCCTCTAAATAATGATAAAAACGTTACATTCAAAATCCAGACCAAACAAGTATTATATATGCAAAACGTATATACTAACAAGTGAAAATTTTACATATTCAATAACAAGTTATACTCAAAAAATAATCAATAAATTAGTTCCAATTAAAATTAACAATCAAACAATAATAGGCCTATATCTCACCAACTATAACATCCTAATCAATTTACCCTATAATTCAAGTTATATTATTTTACAAATACCTTCAAGTGACAAGTTAAATATACTCAAATGGTCCTAGTTAATATTACTTTATTCTTCCCAAGAATTATTCAACATTACCGGTTAATATATCTAATGAAATAATTATTTCTTTACTTTATATTTATATCAACTCAAAACAAAAAGACTTGTACGGACTATGATCTATTACATGTGTTTACGTATATATATATATATATATATATATATATATATATATATATACATTTATGAATTAAATTAACATTCTCAACACATTAAATTATACAAGATTCTATTCCTTCAATTAGTGAATTATATTTTTATTAATTAAATTACGAATATTATTAGCTCCGCGTAAGAGCAATGTACAGCCCGTCGGCTTACACTTTAGAGTAGGTATAACGTATATTGAGAAGCCTTACTACATTTATTTTCGTTTACCAATTTATATCTTAACTCCCCTTAAACCCTGGAGGTGTTAAACCAATTTTGACATACCCCTGGAACTCTATGTCTCCTGCAGGTATGGGGTGTCTACGGGCCGTAGTGGATTTGGCGTTCGCTTGTCCCTCAGGGTTTGGTGGGCTGTTCGAGTTCGGAGTCGCTCGCAGTCCCTTAGGGGTGGATGGAGTCGCTCGCAGTTCTTTGGGGGTAGGTGGAGTCCCTCGTAATCCCTTGAGATGGCTTCTCTGGCCCTCAGGATAGGCTGCTAGTCCACTCGTCATGTTGGCCGCTCGTAAAGTCTTCCGGGGGGTCGATCTCGTAAGGGGTTGGACCATGGTTCCAAGTTCTCCTCCTAGCTCGTCCCGTGTTTGCTCTGCAGGGTGGGTTGACGAAGCTTCTGCTGATTCTCCACCACATCAACATTCATCGGCCTAATTTTTCGTTAGTTTAAATTTTCTTATTCTGATTAGCATGTGTACAGTGCTGACCCTGCTTCCTTGACGTCCGATCCCTTGCTTTATGAGCAATACTCTCAGGATGTCCTACTCAACATTTACATACTCCACTTCCTGTACCGTATTTCCTGTTGTAATTAAACCTCTTTATCATTCTTACTGTTAATTTTTTTACTATGAAAATTTAACTATAAATGTTTGTAATTATGATCTTGTGCCATCTAATGTTTTAGTTAAGTAAACCTGAAAGGTTTACAGGTCTTCAGTATAATACAACGAACAATTGTTGTGTACAGGTTATTGAATACTACACATAAAATAATAGCTAAATAAAGGTTATATTCCAGAAATATGAAGCTAAATTAACATTATGTATGATTTTATGACATGAAATAACTTGCTATCTCTTGACAACAGCTGTTCTCCGAGTCACATATTGCGAAAATCTCTCTTTATTTGAAGCTCTATGACAGCATTTAAAATGAGGTAAGATGGTATCATGCAATGTCTGAAAACTGTTAATACTTTACATATACTAAAGTAATTTAGCTCATGTCAATCTACGCCTTTTCTTGTATTCACAAGTCGTCTCTTCTTTTTCTTCATAGAAAACTTATTATTTTTTAAGTGAGTTATTTTTTAGAATTTTACGTTTGAGTTTTTCATATTTTTAACAAACTTAGCCGGTTAGTACTACTGTGTGAAACATTTTCAGATCCAAAACTGTACATTAGTACAGTAGGAACACTTTTTATCGAATCACTGACCAAAAAACGTACGAGAAGAAAACGTCATAAAAGCGCACATTTGTTTGGTTTGATGCGTTACTATACAATTAATAAATGCAATAATCTATTAATGTTCTTGAAAATGTACAGAACAACTTTACTGGCATTAGTTACACAAGTACAAATATTTAAAATACGCAGGTTGAAGCTATAACATTTAGTAGGTAAAGATAAATATAGTTTTAGTTTTGTACTTAGGAAGATTAAAACTAGTTTGTTTATATAGATTAATGAGCCAATGACAATCACTGGATATTTGATTTGAAGTGCTATGAACGTTGCCAAAAAGCATAACCCACAATATTCGTACAGCCGCTACTCTAAAAGTGTACAGCTGAATAGTATCATGAACATGTTTTATTAATAATAAAACTGTTACATTTTTTATTGTAACTTTTCTATTAATACATTACCAAATGATAGTAAAGGCCTTGACTATCGTATATTAACCTTTCCTAGTGTTATCGAGAGGGTGAAGCTGAAGTTAAGTTGTATTGCATTTTCCGGTCTCATTAAACTGTTTATAACGGTCCTCAAATTCCCTATTTCATCTAGTAGACACTTCTTTCAATAGCCTATTTGAATGAATACTGACCCTATTAGAAGGTATCCTCATAGTTTTTTTTTTAATAATACATGAATCGACGTGATTGTATGTTCAAGTTTAGTTATAAATACCTCCCACTCAGCTTTATTAAAATTCTGATAGACCTGAAGATAGATCAAATTAAGAGTATCTGAAGTCCTACGGAAACTAAGACTGGCCTATGTTGAGATAAGGGGAAGGAATAACGTTCTACTTAGTGCTAGAATAAGCGGTTGGTCACAGGATCAGAATCTTAAATCAGGCGAGAAACCTTGACACCAACGAGCTGAGTAAAATGTTGGCATCAAACATAAAAAAGCGGTTGTTACTTTCACTTCAATCCGTAGCTTAGGCCTACTCTAAATGTCATCAACAGACTGTATCCTAATTGGCTATGGTGACTACAAAGTTACACTACCTATATTTAGGACAGGACGTTGCTGTATCAAACCACCGGATATTAGGGGGCCTAAACTGCTGTAGTATTACTAACTTAGACGTCGATTACTAAAATATTCCCTAACAGCCTTTTACATAGTTTATTTCGTTCCAGACAAAAGATGCAATACCATATTTCCTGTGGCCAATACCATATACAAGCCTATAGCCAGGGATATTACCTATTTCACAGGTTCACAGGGATATTACCTATTACACATTTAAAGGTGTACAGTGAAATAGGTACACCTTTTTTAGTGCAAGAATCGTTTTGAAAAAGAACCTTACTGTTTTACATTAACATTTTGCTGTGCCTAAACCCTCCAATTTAAAGTTATATAAATAACTTTAAAATAAAATTTACTGTCTTAGGAGTTTGATTTTATTCTAATCAAACTATGCATAACACTTTGTTTTGAGTATGACAGCTGACACATCTGTAAGACCAAAGTTTGTTACAGACAAACTTACGAGATTGTTGTCATTTACAACCACCAAGGGAATACGAAGAACTTAAGGACTTCTGCGGACTCTAACACCACCACCACTACATTAAATCTAAGCTCTGCTCTAGTTTATGTACTTACAATGAAGGTTTTAATGTAATATTGTTGTTATATGAACTTAGATTGGGTCTTTTTTTTTAAATAGGGGATGGTTTCATTAGACGGCTCTAATCCTCTTCCACCCATCTTTGGCAAAGAACCCCCTGAATCTCCATTATCTCCCACCTTGTTACAAGAACATAACAATCAGTTTAGTTCTGATCTATTCATATTTAATCGCCTAAATTGAGAAAATTAATAAAAACATGTAACATACCTTGTATCTTGAAAATTTGGTACCAAATGTTTTGAAAGTCGAGTAGATTAAATGAAACGTAGCTGAATTGATGACGATACGAGGTGAGTAAGTAACCTTTTTCAATACTATTGATTGTTTTAAGAAAGTTTCCGTTATACAAATGTCAGAACACTGCAGAATAAAAAGACGTGTTCAAATATAACACCAATTACCGAAAACTAACATCCCCGACCACACAATAGATCAGAAGATTTTGTTCCAAAAGCTTTCTTGTCTCGTCACCGGATGAACTATTGTTATTTGAAGTAGATTGGCCATTTTTTCTTTTAATGAATTTATTACCTCTCTAGAATAACTGAATGTGTTTGTCATCTCTAATATGAGAATATGTTAAGAGAAATTCGTTAGTCACGAATAAAAACTATAGGATTAATAGAAAAGTACCTTTATACTACATTTATATTATTAAATTTGTGGTATAAATTAATGAACAACAACTTTGAAATGTATGTAGAGTAAGATGGATACTGGATTGCGCCATTTGTTTCCACAGTTGAAGAGTGAATCATTATTGAACGACCCACTCTAAGAATACCTCTGTTGGATCTATTGTATTCAAATCACTGTAAAATATTTTGGCACACATACATGAGACCTTCTAGTAGTGTCTTGCACACTTTTCCTACACTCTGGTGAAATTAATTCCTCAAAAAAGGTAAGTGATCCCTCAGAATTAATTCACTTGTAAAAGTGTGAATTAAATATGATTAAATGAATTAAGTTTTAAAAATAATAAAGCTTAAAAAAATTATTTATGAATCAAAAAATTTATTAAATAAATATATGTAGCCTAAAAGTAGTCTAGTTATATTTATTTGTTTACATTACAGAGTATATCTCATTTGATAAATTAATTAACATTTAAATTATGTAAGGTTATACAAAGATCCTACTTTCTTCATATTGAGAATGTAGAGGTATTCTAATGCATGCCGTTATAAAATGATTTATTACATTAATTTTATAAATATGAAAATAGTTGAAAAAGTACTTTAAATAGAAAATTAGTTCAAACTATATTAAATTTAAATCAAAATTTTGCTGTTTTTCCAGAAATATTGTGAATCTTGGCCCCTCAAATAAAAAAGTAGATTTTTCCCATTAGAAATAAAATAACCAATATTTGTTACAACAAGACATTTTAATGTCGAGTCAGATCGACTTGTTTTCAGAAATTTACAGGTTTTGGTGACGTTGTTTTGTTTACTTCCTCCCCAAAGCTACCTGACTGGTTCTCGTCCCTTTTGTTTCTAGGCAAAGATCGCGTAGAAGGGAGCGTCACGTAATAATCCGACCAACGGTTTTCTCGGCCTGTTTCTCCACCGCCGAGAAAAATAAATCCATTTTGCCGATTTAAGTTCACCGCTTCTTTGAACCGTTCTTCCGCTACTGTTCGGAGTTCAGAAATTTTGCCTCGGGAAGCCTTTGAGAAGTTGTGCTGTGCCGCGCAGTGTGAGTGTTGTTTGTTTGTGCGCGACGTTTACGTTTCGGGCGGTACCTTTGGATTAAATCGACTGTTCTCTGGAAGCAACGTTATGTTCGACTTTTGTTCTTAGCTTGTAGATTATCGTTATTAGCGTTGTCCCCTACCCTTTTTAGCTGTTCAAACCAAAACCTAGCAAATATTTCTTAATTTTTCTAGTTCTTTTAAGTGCCACAATTCTAGCGAAATTTCAGTAAATTTGGTCAGGAGTCAGATTTTAGAATAAAAAAAGGAATTTAAAAAAATCAAAATAATTATTGGTTATTTTGTTTTTCTGCAGATTTTTGAGGCAGAATCATTCATTGAACCATACATAAAGTCACACATACATAATAAAGTTATAAAATTATAGAAAAGAATTTAATCTGGAACTTTAAGAAGAAATTAAAGTATTATTATTATTTGACAAATTTAAAAGTTAATTTTATTTTATTGCATTATTTGAGAACAGATTTTAAGTTTGGTTTTTAATTTGAAAGAAAATGTTTCGAAGAAGAAATTTATATTTAAATTTTATTTAGGATGATTTTCAATTACATTATACTTAATACTTTATGTTGTAATAAAGAAGATAAGAAGAGCATTTTATTATTTGCTCCTGTGTTTGAGAAATTAAAGATAAAACAAAAATAAATTTGTAACTATTCTTATAATTTTTAAAGAAGACTATACAATGTCTTATGAAGCAGAGTTACTAAAGTGGTTTGGGACATTTCCGTCCCCTACGACTCGCATTTCTCGCCTCTATACGTAAACCCTATGTCACAATTTACTGCAAACATTTTGTTATAAAACTCTTACATGTATTTGAATGCAATATTTTCTGACTTTAAACTAAAAAATTAAAAGTTTTAAAATAAAAATATGGTTAGGCCTATTATGTAAATTAAAAAAATATTTATATATATAATTTATACTATTTATATTATTTTACCCCTTTTATAATCTTTTTGATTGATTCTTTCATTAGTAAGACGTCAATCATAGATATATGGATGAATATGAGGGGCGAATGAGTGTGATGATTGTAGATGATTGAGTGTAGTCAGTGTTACAAACTAAGGTTACAAGAGCACTGTACGTGAGGTCTTGTTCATGGGCACGAGGTCTAACACTAGGAGGAAACCTTTGAGCCACGAGGCCTCGGACATAACCTGACAATGAACTAAGTTTACAAGAGCACTGTACGTGAGGTCTTGTTCATGGGCACGAGGTCTAACACTAGGAGGAAACTTTTGAGCCACGAGGCCTCGGATATAACCTGACAATGAACTAAGGTTACAAGAGCACTGTACGTGATGTCTTGTTCAGGGGCACGACGTCTAACACTAGGAGGAAACCTTTGAGCCACGAGGCCTCGGACATAACCTGACAATGAACTAAGGTAACAAGAGCACTGTACGTGAGGTCTTGTTCATGGGCACGAGGTCTAACACTAGGAGGAAACCTTTGAGCCACGAGGCCTCGGACATAGCCTGACAATGAACTAAGGTAACAAGAGCACTGTACGTGATGTCTTGTTCATGGGCACGACGTCTAACACTAGGAGGAAACCTTTGAGCCACGAGGCCTCGGACATAACCTGACAATGAACTAAGGTAACAAGAGCACTGTACGTGAGGTCTTGTTCATGGGCACGAGGTCTAACACTAGGAGGAAACCTTTGAGCCACGAGGCCTGGGACATAGCCTGACAATGAACTAAGGTAACAAGAGCACTGTACGTGAGGTCTTGTTCATGGGCACGACGTCTAACACTAGGGGGAAACCCTTGAGCCACGAGGCCTCGGACATAACCTGACAATGAACTAATGTAACAAGAGCACTGTACGTGAGGTCTTGTTCATGGGCACGACGTCTAACACTAGGAGGAAACCTTTGAGCCACGAGGCCTCGGACACAAAATGACAATGAACTAAGGTCAACTTTCCTCAGAAAAATCTATTTATTAATAGCTCAATAGCCAGGGGAACTAAGGAACCTACAGCTTTAGATAGAATTCGAACCACGTAATATTGGTCTGATTTTCAGCTAACTGACAAGCCTGATACTCAGTTTTCCTCCCTACGCAACATCTGAACCCTGAACCCAACATCGACACTCCAGACTTCTCTAGTAGTGTCCACATCGATGGCAACCTTTGATCCCCATAAACTGACATATCGTTAATAACCTTCGTTAATAAAAACTAAAAATAGTTAAAACAAAAGCATTTTTTGTTTCGTATTTAACATTTGTACCAATATGAAATAATTTCTCATAAGTAATAAAAACTAATGTTGATCAACATATCAACAATCCTTTAAATGGTTGTTCATGAAAAACAATAGTCACAAAGAACTCTTACCAACAGTCTATTTAATTAAGCCTACGTTTAGTTTCTTTTCTTCTTTATAATAATTGAATTATAAATATTAATTAATAATTTATAAATATATTAGGTATTATTGTCATATACCTACTACCCGGTTAATACTTTATAAATATATTAGGTATTATTGTCATATACCTACTACCCGGTTAATACTTTATAAATATATTAGGTATTATTGTCATATACCTACTACCCGGTTAATACTTTATAAATATATTAGGTATTATTGTCATATACCTACTACCCGGTTAATACTTTATAAATATATTAGGTATTATTGTCATATACCTACTACCCGGTTAATACTTTATAAATATATTAGGTATTATTGTCATATACCTACGACCCGGTTAATACTTTATAAATATATTAGGTATTATTGTCATATACCTACTACCCGGTTAATACTTTATAAATATATTAGGTATTATTGTCATATACCTACTACCCGGTTAATACTTTATAAATATATTAGGTATTATTGTCATATACCTACTACCCGGTTAATACTTTATAAATATATTAGGTATTATTGTCATATACCTACTACCCGGTTAATACTTTATAAATATATTAGGTATTATTGTCATATACCTACTACACGGTTAATACTTTATAAATATATTAGGTATTATTGTCATATACCTACTACCCGGTTAATACTTTATAAATATATTAGGTATTATTGTCATATACCTACTACCCGGTTAATACTTTATAAATATATTAGGTATTATTGTCATATACCTACTACCCGGTTAATACTTTATAAATATATTAGGTATTATTGTCATATACCTACTACCCGGTTAATACTTTATAAATATATTAGGTATTATTGTCATATACCTACTACCCGGTTAATACTTTATAAATATATTAGGTATTATTGTCATATACCTACGACCCGGTTAATACTTTATAAATATATTAGGTATTATTGTCATATACCTACTACCCGGTTAATACTTTATAAATATATTAGGTATTATTGTCATATACCTACTACCCGGTTAATACTTTATAAATATATTAGGTATTATTGTCATATACCTACTACCCGGTTAATACTTTATAAATATATTAGGTATTATTGTCATATACCTACTACCCGGTTAATACTTTATAAATATATTAGGTATTATTGTCATATACCTACTACCCGGTTAATACTTTATAAATATATTAGGTATTATTGTCATATACCTACTACCCGGTTAATACTTTATAAATATATTAGGTATTATTGTCATATACCTACTACCCGGTTAATACTTTATAAATATATTAGGTATTATTGTCATATACCTACTACCCGGTTAATACTTTATAAATATATTAGGTATTATTGTCATATACCTACTACCCGGTTAATACTTTATAAATATATTAGGTATTATTGTCATATACCTACTACCCGGTTAATACTTTATAAATATATTAGGTATTATTGTCATATACCTACTACCCGGTTAATACTTTATAAATATATTAGATATTATTGTCATATACCTACTACCCGGTTAATACTTTATAAGTTACGAATGAAAGAGACATAAAATACAATTTTATTTCATTAGTCATAAACACGAATTCTTAAAAAATGTAATCCAAGTAAACGTGCAGTATTTCGGCTAATTTATATAGGCCTACTCCCAAAATTTGCAAAAATATTTGAACGAAGTATTCATGATAAACCCACCGACTATTTGGAAACTAATATACTACGTAAGCATCAATATGGATTTAGAACACATAAAAGTACATTTTTAGCATCCTATTCCATGATAAAAAAGATATTTGAAGGACTTGAGAAAAGAAATGTTCCTTAATCCATTTATATGACTTAAAAAAGGCTTTTGATATGGTACCCTATGGTATACTATTAAAAAAACTAAAATATTATATATTTGATACTCAAACTTTATTATTGTTTTAACATTATTTAAAAGGCTGGAAACAAATAGTCGAAGTCAACAGAATTACATTTCATACAGTTGAAATGTCATGTGGTGTAAAACAAGGATCTATTTTGGGATAAACACTTTTCAATTCTTTTATAAATGATCTACCATTCCATTTGATCTCAAAATCAATAAAACCAAATCTATTTGCAGATGATATAACTCTTTACATTAAAAGTAGGAATACAATGATTTAATTGATTACAAATACTTGGTGTTCTTTTAGTGGTTTGAACATTAATGATGATAAAACTGAGAGCATGACAATTTTCAATCAAAACCAAAACAAACAACAAACAGATATCAAGATTTTAGGTTTACAGATAAGCAACAACCTAGATTGGTCATCACATTAATACTGTATGTTGAGTGGTAAACTGTCAATATGGTTCAATCTTTGCGCTGAGACGATTATATCAATGTGTATCGTATGAGATATTATGCCATGTATATTTCAAAATAATTTTTAGTAGAATGACATATGGAATTCTACTATGAGGCAGTATTATTTTCAAACAACAGAAAAAAGCTATAAGAATAATTCATGGCCTAAATTCATCCTTGCAAAACATATTTCATCAAAACAAAAACATTAACAGCACCATCACTATTCATGTATTACGTGTTAATTCATATTAAATCAGACATGCGCGAATTTCAAACTGTAGAAACATATACAATCATAACACTAGAAGTCAAGAACATATATTTTTAAAAGACGCAGAATATCTAAATCGCTAATATCAAATTTTGACCAAATTGGAGAACGACTTTTCAACACTTTAACAATTAACATAAAATATATGATTTTGAAATATTTCAAGAAAAATATTTATAACGTTTTATTAGAGATGGAACTTTACAGAACAGAAGAATTTACTGAAAACATTAAAACATGATTTTTTTCAGTAAGTACCACTGTACATGTAGGGTAAAGTCCACTGTACATGGGTGGGTTAGTACCACTGTACGTGTAGGGGTGGGTCAGTATCACTGTACGTGTAGGGGCGAGTCAGTACCACTGTACGTATTGTGTTGGGTTGGTGGGTCAGTACCACTGTAGCTATAGGAAATCACTGGAGGTGGACAGTACGGTACGTGTATTTCTCTAGTTAAATGTCGAAGACCTGAAACCTTTAATAAGAGTCAATTTATAGAAATTGATACAAATCTATTTATTAAGAAAAAGAACATTAAATCTATTCATTTACCTTATACAGTATAAATTACACATTACATTAGTATATATAAATATTGTTTAATATCTCTGCAATTTATTTGAACAAAGTCAATAAAATGTTGATATTAATGTTATTATTATTGTTATGCTAGGAACCTTAAAAACTTAAATGAAACCGATGGATCTGCAAAGTCCATTAAACGGATAAAAAGACCAGACATAAGATTATATTTTTATATGCTATTGTATGAAGCTCGGAGATATTCCAAGATATGTATATTTTGAGATTATAATACGCTAGTGTAATTCTTTACTACTCATGAATACACCTGTTCTTACCTAGAATACACCTCTATCACAAAACCGTTAAACACTAAATTGTTTATTCTACTTTCATGTATTCTAACTTTTGACTATATTATCATTACTTAGAAGTACATACATGATGTAATATAAAGATTTTGCTAATAATTTGAATGGTCAGTGAGGTCTCTTTCTACAACTGGTTTGAACTGCATTATATCAACATGGTGCTCTAGTACTTGACATCAAAACAGCTGATAACTAGAAACACAAAATGTAACGTTGATCGAGAAATTAATCTGTTTGTACATAAAAAAAAATGATTCAACATATCGATATCCAAGCACCGATTCGAGTTAAGTTTGGTCAAGCGAAGAATGAACACTATTTTTAGCATAAACGTCGGATGGTGAATTATCTTTTAGCTCTGGATTTTCAAGTGTTTTTGAGCTGTATTCAAACCATTTGCCGTAAGTAAAATCGACAAACTGCACCACTTTAAAACTGCTATCATCGTTAAGTTTTCAATAGGTAATTTTTTTCTGTAGTTTTTCAGTTTTCGACTTCATATCACCCCTCAATATCTGTTTGGTTTTTAATTTTTGCTGTTGTTGTCTTATAGTGTAATAAGAATAAAACTAATTAAATCAACATGCTCTCAAATCAAATAAACACATTAACATCTTTTCCAATAATAAAGACGATAAAAAAAGATTATTGTGCGAGCTAAAGGTATTAGAAGTAGCACTAACCCTCTTATATAAGACTTTGAATAGTTATAACAGTTCTTAATCAGTGATTCATCTTTTCATTTAAAAAAGTAATAATTCCATAAAGTAAGATGAGAGTAACACTGTTCTTCTTCTACAAAAAGACACTATTATTTATTAAATAAAATAAGATTGATGAGCATTACGTTTAATTCAATACAGCAACATTTTTATTCAACACTTTGTTTGTATTTAAATCTAGGGAGCATAACGTTTTGCGCCAGTCATCTGGATCCAGGCTGCCTATTGACGTTCCCGGCGGTGGTACCACATGGTGGTTTCACCGGTAACGAACCTGTCATCTGTTCTACTTTGATATGACGTCACAATTAATTGTTTCCACTTGCCACAGCTTTCCTAGACTATCTGTTTATTGGGTGGATTATATTTATGGAAAATTTAAAACAACAAACTTTATTAGCTAACACAGTTTAATTAATTACACTTATAATCAAACAACCTGAAATTACCCTCCGAAGTGTTGGAGCGTTTTAAAGGTTAATAGAAATTAAAGATTGGTATATTGTTTTTAAATAACCACTATGCAAGTAATATCGTAAAATGGTTTAAGTTATTTTTTACATTCTCTATACACTTGCTTTCATAAATTTATAGATTGAGTAGGTTAGGACAAATAGGTTTCTTTGTTTAATGTGAAGATTATCTTTGCAGTAAATGATGTTACATTGCCTTAGCCATGTTTTTTGTTGTTTCTACTCTAAGTGGTTTTAATTCTTATTAGTTATTTTACAGGTTTGGTTGAGTGTGGCTTCAGCCTCACTTCACATAAAATGTACTCATAAAAAATGTAAATTCAGTCCCGTTTTTTATATTTGTAAACAGTACATTATTTATTTGTGCGTTTTTTCATTAAATTTTAGATTATAGAACATTGGTGGATATCGTATTTGGTCAAAACCCTGCTTTATAAGTTATGGGTCCTCAGTTCAATCCTAAAGGGATGAACTGATGACCACCGGCTGTTCATTTGTAATAGGGCTATTATTAATTAGTGACACCTGCTGAGGAATAGTCAGGTGTCATTAATTAATAAATAAATAAGTAGAATAAAAATGTACATTTTTTTTCTTTATTGAGAGTAAGCCTTTGAGAATACAACATCTCTCGATGTTTATAAAAGTATTTTAGGCATTTATGCAGACAATTGGAAGATCGTTTTGGAATATCGAGTATATGAGGTAGATGATAGACGTATTGTGAGTTGAACATCAGCATGACATTCATTGGACTAGTTCTTCAGTGCCTATTGATTCTTGGTTGGAGTTCTAATTTTTAAATCTAATAGAAATTTAACTTTAGCTTTTTTTACAGTTTAAATAATCAATTAAAGGCAGTATTTCTTTAATATAGATCAAACTGATTATGTTTTTAAATTAAACATATGTAATAATAAAAAACTTAATATGGTCACAGATTTTTTTTTTTATATTTCTTCTTGATTATATGAAAAGAAAGAAGAAATAAGTGTTTCGAAAATAAAATTAAATTATTTTAATCAAAGACAGAGTCTTCATGTTTGATTACCCCCCCCCCCCCCCCCGATTATCACAAGCCCATTTTACGAATTTTTAGCATTACACATTATGTCATAAAAGGTTTGCAAATAATATTAGTTTTTTTTTGCAAAAAGCTAAATTGATTAAAATATGGCAAAACTGCAATTTTGTATGGTTAAATGGGATCTATGGAATTTATTTATTATTTGTTTCTCCATTAAAATTCATATTGCATAAACGTTGATTACATAACCAATCTTCATGGGGATATTTAATTTAAAACTTTCCTTTTATTTTATACCAGTCCATGTGATGGAAAGCCTGCTGATTTATTGGCGTGAAACTGCTAATGATTAGAATTAAAAGAAAACAAGCCATAAATTAATACATAAATTTTAATGTACTGACGTGTTTTTCAACAATAAAATAAATACAGTTGTCTGAAAATATATATGTGGTGTTGTTACTGACTTGGACCGACTCATGAATATAGAGATAATGAACCGTGTGGTGTTGTTACTGACTTGGATCGACTCATGAGTGTAGAGAGTTAATGAACCATGTGGTGTTGTTACTGACTTGGATCGACTCATGAGTGTAGAGAGTTAATGAACCATGTGGTGTTGTTACTGACATAGACCGACTCTTGAATATAGAGAGTTAATGAAACGTGTGGTGTTGTTACTGACTTAGACAGACTCATGAATATAGAGAGCTAATGAAACGTGTGGTGTTGTTACTGACTTGTATCGACTCATGAGTGTAGAGAGTTAATGAACCGTGTGGTGTTGTTACTGACTTGGACCGACTCATGAATATAGAGAGAATGAACCGTGTGGTGTTGTTACTGACTTGGATCGACTCATGAGTGTAGAGAGTTAATGAACCATGTGGTGTTGTTACTGACTTAGACCGACTCTTGAATATAGAGAGTTAATGAAACGTGTGGTGTTGTTACTGACTTAGACCGACTCATGAATATAGAGAGCTAATGAACCGTGTGGTGTTGTTACTGACTTGGATCGACTCATGAATATAGAGAGTTAATGAACCGTGTGGTGTTGTTACTGACTTAGACCGACTCATGAATATAGAGAGTTAATGAAACGTGTGGTGTTGTTACTGACTCGGACCGACTCATGAATATAGAGAGCTAATGAACCATGTGGTGTTGTTACTGACTTAGACCGACTCATGAATATAGAGAGCTAATGAACCATGTGGTGTTGTTACTGACTTAGACCGACTCATGAATATAGAGAGCTAATGAACCATGTGGTGTTGTTACTGACTTAGACCGACTCATGAATATAGAGAGTTAATGAAACGTGTGGTGTTGTTACTGACTCGGACCGACTCATGAATATAGAGAGCTAATGAACCATGTGGTGTTGTTACTGACTTAGACCGACTCATGAATATAGAGAGCTAATGAACCATGTGGTGTTGTTACTGACTTGGACCGACTCATGAATATAGATAGCTAATGAACCGTGTGGTGTTGTTACTGACTTGGACCGACTCATGAATATAGAGAGTTAATGAACCGTGTGGTGTTGTTACTGATTTGGATAGACTCATGAGTGTAGAGAGTTAATGATCCGTGTGGTGCTTGTGTATTTAATTATTTTTATATACACAAGATTATATTTATTAGACAACTATTATGTTACTTTTACTTTATTTATAATAGATTATGGATAGTTATTTCATCAAATTATTCTTGGGGGAACATTGGGATTCTCTGATATTTCCCTGATACACGGAATTGGATTAGACATACCCCAATTACGCTGTCTTCTCTCCCCTCGAAGAGTTTTGGCTGCCGTCGGACCGTCAGTGAAGGTGTCCTCGTCTAGAGGCTGGAGGTGGTCCCCGTCGACCGGTGCGCGTCTGTCTCAGCTACCATCTTGGATTTTCGCCCTTGATAGCGGACTAGGCTGATTGCTGATTTCATGGAGTAGTTATGGAGTGGTCGGTTCAAGTCGAACGCTAAAGCTGGTGGTCAGGTCAGGCTATTTGGTTCATCCCCTTTGGTGTCGGCCTTTTTGTGGAGTCCGACTGGCGGTAGATGAGACCTCCTTTGTACTTGGAGTCCCTCCTGAGTACCTGGATATTTCTTCTGTGGTTCTCCAGACTTGACCGCCTCTCTCAAAATTCCTTAAGTCCTCCTTCGATCCTCTTTCCTTTTCCAAAATCATCCCTTCCATAAGAGGTAATCCCTACCAATATTTCCATACCCAATCAGATTAGATAATCACCACGCCCCCTGATTCCATTCGTCCGTGGAGTCCCCCACTGCTTGATCCAGTGTCAGCGGAAATCTTAATGGCCGCCCTTTGGTGAGTAGTCAATATTTGTTTTAAACCTTTATGTCATCATTCCCACAGTTGTTGGTCTCTAAAAACCGATCCTCAAGCGTTTACTATCATATTTCCTAAGTCCACGCCTGTCTCCTGTAGATTTAATTGTTTCCTTTATTTTCCATAACATATCCTTGAAATCCAATCCATCTTTGTTAACTGTTAAAAGAATAAAGAAAGAAAGTGTAAAGTAGTTACATGTTATAAACTTTACATATAAAAAGTAATGGAGGAATCAAGAAAACTGAAGCTGTTTGATTGTGTCAGATTGGTTGATAAGGTAAAAGTGACAGTGCCACTTTTATCTAAAGGTCAGGCCAATGAGGGAAAATCAATATTTTGATTTTATTGTTAAATTCTCGGATATTACATTCTAACGTAATCAACTACAAGTTTTAGAAAAATGTAAATTCACTGATGAAAATCAATGTTTGGATTCAATCTTATATAACTATCAAATCATATCTGTCTTATATAACATTGTAACCGTTATAATGTTTTATAATTACTACTGCTCAATACAAATATCATCCAGAAGAGCCATTAATGGTGACTATGGCACACTATTTCATATTAAATATTTAATAACTAATAATTTTTACCTTACAACTCCTCTAGTACAAACAGAATTACTCGAAGTAGCTTGACAGCTGCACTAAGCCACTGTATTGATTATATGCATTATATCTATTAATAATCATGATTTTCACGTCTTCGACTCCACTATTTTACATTTTTGTTGTTGTTTTAAAAGTACATTTTCCGATTTTAATAAGAAGTTTCCATCGTAAATGAAAGACTCGATTTTTTTTCTTTAACTGCAAATTTCCAACGAAGAAGATGTGTTAATAAATAGTAAAAAATGTAATTAAACTGGGTTAGAATTATGCTCACCCTCTAATATATCACGCTTGATGACATTACTTATAAATATATTTTCATATAATATAATATAAATATCTCATATAAATCTCATATAATATAAGTATTTGTCCCAGTAACTTAATTAGTTTAAACTGTATTATATTTTCATGGCATTATATGGAGTGCGTTATTAGCACTCCAATAATGCGGTGTGTAAAATCAATAATACCAAGTATTTCATTTCTGAAAGCAATTAGTTATAAACACCGTTACTTATTAATGTAAAAATACTTATTTCTTTGGATAAGTTTATATAAGTAAAAAAGTCGAAAGAGAAAGTTAAAAATCCAAAGCGAAAACCCCAAATGTTTCTGAATTGTAAATATAAAAATAAATAAATCTGTTTAACGCAACATTGTCATATCATTACTTGAATCATTGGTAAAGTGCTAGTCTCGAATAACACTTTCAACATTTTTATAAATAATAGAGAAGGTTTGTATGGTTGCCCTAGAAACGAATGCATTATAGATGACTCGGCAAGAAGTTGGGTAGCACGCCACTTGACAGAGCCACTGTCGTGTCTCTACGACACCCATGTGACGCAAGGCTCATGAATAGACCATTTTTCATAAATCCTACGTCAAAATTTGTAGCAAGATTCTGCAAGTAATCTAACTTCTAACGCATTCTAAATGCCATGGTTGATGGGTATTGGAAATCCAAACTTCACCCTCCTTACCTTATATCATCAGTTGAGCGTGGGTGGGGTTGACACAAACTATTTATAGCCTTCGGGTGTATACGTGTTAAAGACAAGTTTTTGTAAAGTTCAAAGTTTTGACAAAATAACAAGTAAATCAAAAACATATTTGTAGTTTTTAAAATTTCATTCTACAAGTCAAATCGAATCTGATAACTCAGGGACCTACAATCAACCTGCTTAAGATGTCTTAAAAACGTAGATTACTCCATTACTTTTGGTATTAACTTTAGTATCAAGCTCATTTTGAGGTTAGGTCTTTACAAATATGTTAGACATAAAACATGGAGATAATTAATACATTTATTAACCCTGCTGTGAATTTAATTGAACTGTTTAACTGAATAAAAGAAAATATACCTGGTATGAATTTAATAATTAAAATTCAAACGTTTCTGTATTGGCAATGTGCAGGGTGTTTGCTATTTTATATGATTATATTGATATACCCGTAGTAACATTAAGGTATTAACGACTTGCCAACAATTCACGATTAGATATCATAGATTTTTGTTCCCTTGATACTCAAGTTAAAAGCTATAAGTCTCAGGTAATATTTTAGATTAATATTCTGTGTGAACCTTATTTGAGCAAGCTGTATTTTATTTTTTACAGTATCACCTAACGTTTTATCTAGGCTATGGTATCACATTCTCAATGCATTGCTGAGGTCGATGAGTTAAATTTGGTAGTTATAACTACTGTACATATAGTAGAAGGTCGGTTGTACCATCTACTGTCGGATTCAACAAGCAATGTACTCGAGTTTGAACCTCTGCTACAACATAAATACTCATCCGATTTCGTTGTGTTTTACACCAAAATTTAGCTTATTTGATTCGACGTAATATAATATAACTTACATATTTTAAAAAAGACTTTAGGAGTTTTTATAGTAGGTAGTATACAAAAAGAATAAAAAAACATGAGATTTTAGCAATTTTGGAGAAAAGCTCTACTTTAAAAAATTCTAAAACAAAAGCTACTAAAGATAAGTCTGTGAAACTTTAACCTCATGTAAAGAAGGGTTGTTTTTTGTAAATTGTTCAAATTCTAGAATTTTTACTTTTTTACAAAATGTTTTGTTGTAATATTTGTAAGCCCTTGCAATATTGAAAATCACTGATTATAACAAGTTCCAAAAAGTTAAAATATACCGGAATGAAAAATAAAGTAAGATTATAAAACGGTAAGTGCGATAAAAAACAATCTTGCTATTTTGTATCGCAGACATCAATGCCCGCGAACGCGCTCACGCGGAACGGTTGGGCCACCGGACGCTGTGTTGCCACTTCATGCAGCTAGACTTCCACTCCCTTATTAGGGGACTTACTAGCCATGACAGATATATATGTTACAGCTAAAGGTTGATGAATCACTCACAGTTACTAGAAATGTGATTAATACAACCTAGAAATCACCAATATAATGGTGGTTCTCATTTTCACGTTCCATTCAGCTTGTAACTTATGAAATAATTGTAAGTAGTATAAATAAGTTTTTTTTTTTAATTTGACAATCTTTTCATAGGTATAACATTTTTAAACCTGCCGTTGGTGGTTCAACACCCTCAAGAGAAAAGGTGATGGAAAATGGTTGAAATTGAGATATAAAACATGATTGATAACTGTTCAATACTTCCAAGTAATAAACCTTTCGTGCACTAAATACTTTCAGGCGCACGATTTGGCAACGCCGCAATGCTCAGTTGAAACTGGTTTTGAAGTGCTGGGCCGGGCGAATTACTTACATATGATCGCACATCGATGTATGTTGAATTATCATGTGATATAAAATCGCAAGCTTTTTTATGACATGAAAAAAAAATTATACTTACAGTTTTATAATCTTACTTAGTTTTTCAATCCGGTATTTTTGAACTGTCTTGGAAGTTTGTATGATCAGCCATTTTTAAAATAGCAAGAGTTTACAAAAATTACAACAAAACATTCTGTAAAAGAGTAACAATTTTAGAATTTGGACAGACTAGAAAAAACAAATTTTCTTCGCATGTGGTTAAACACTCACTGCCTTAACTTTAATATTTTTGTTTTAGACATTTTTTGAGCTTTTATCCAAAACTGCTAAAATTTTGTGTTTTTTTTATACTACCTGCTATAAAAATTCTTAAATTCTAAAAAAACTTGTAAGTTATATGGTATTACGTAGAATTAAATAAGCTAAATTGTGGCGTACGACACAACGAAATCGGATGAGTATTTATTTTGTAGCAGAGGTTCAAATTCGAGTTCATTACCTTTTGAATCCAACAGAGGTTGCTGTTACATATCAGAATACATTCTAAAATCTAGCCATGTATTTACTGAAAGAAACAATAATTACTAGTTATATTAACTTAATTGCATTCTTTATATTAACATACCCTTATTTGTTGTGTTAAAATAAAGACTAAACTGGTTGGACGGCCTCATTAAACTAAGTTGAAAGTAAACGAGGTCCTGCTTCCCAGTCAGGGCCTTTTGTTTGATCGAGACAAAGTCAAATAGATGTGACTCGCCAACTTGTACACCTCTCTTCTCCAGTTGTTGTTTGGTACAATATTTATACAAGAAACTCTTTTTAAAATTAGTCGACGAACAATGTATGCATGATTAAAATAATAGACTGATGAAGAAATATTTAAAAGGATTTTTTGTTTTTTTGGTACAGTATTTTTGTAAGTAACAAATCAGTAACATGGTAAGTTTCGTCCAATTTACTATAGACAAGCAATCAGTAACTGATAATTGTTCAATATTTGCAGGTATAACTTGGTTGTAATTATATTTGTTTTAGGAATAATAATTGATATATAAGTACATAACGTGTCTAACCCTTTATACATCCTTCAGTACTTAATGACATTTTCCTTAACTCCGACAATACCACTATAAAACCTCGCCTCATATTCTATTTTGAACCAAAATCAATAAACATGATATATGTTAAAAACACTTAATTTAAATCAAAGAACAGATGCCACAGTAAATTGTGAATCAATCCCATTGGCTTGATTTTTGAAAACGATTTTGTAAAACTGTATTACAACGGGCCAACCTGTATTTTTATCTAGCTAATATTTAGTTTAAAATTTATTCTATTTGCTTTTTAATTCATATTCTTAATGTACAACAATTTGGCCAATTACATTCATTGTTAGAAAGGGCTTGTGTGTTTACGATGAATTTAAATCATAATTAAATGAGTAGATTTATTGTGCACAGTTTTTGGATGATAAACCCCTTTTTTATTTTATTTTTTGTTAAAATTGTACTGAACAATAATTGTAATCGTTAAACAGCACCATAAAAATTAATTACTTACGTATAATTTAATTTGTTTAAACATAATACTCGAAATATTAAGACAATATTAGTTATAATAGTGAAATAAATATATCTTAAAAACCTAACGTGTAGGTGCACCTTACATTAATAAATTTAAATGTGACAAAAAAATACAAAGAGAGTGCTACACTAAATGTCATTATTTCAAATAAAACCGAAACATTACCTGTAAAAGTATAATCTTCACGGTTACGTTGCTTCCATGTAGAACGTCTAATTCAAATGACAATGCTGTTTCACTACACCATATGTACTAAATGTACACGTAACGGTGTCTTAAATATAACTGTTGAAATAAATGCTATTTACGGTTCTAATAAATAAATTGTTTGTTGGATAAGGCCTTTCTTAACCGAGGTAACACAACCAGGCCAAAACGCGACTGAATTATTTATACTATAACGTATAAAAAAGATCTAGATCATTAATTTTTAAGTGAATTGAAATTAGCAATTTATTTATTTGTTAGTTTCTTCTTTAATGGAAACACACCAAAGATTGAACCTACGGTGATGTATGGCTTAGATGTGTGAAGGGTGAAAGGTCCAGCACTTTAAAACAATACTTTAAGTACCTTTATAGCAAAAATAGCAATACTTTTAGTCCTTGGTACGATGCTAAGTGCAATTTTGAATTTCGTAAACCGGTAGATACACCAAGATTTGAAAGTTTCGGTTGGTGCTCCACGGAACACCAAGATAGGAAATGAAAATCTATCTGAGTGAAAGGATCAGTGAAGCTTTGGTGAGCATCAGTGAAGGACTCGATAATACCAGAATGGGAGTAAGGCTGCAATAAAAATATGGGGAGGGATTCAGTTGTGCAGTTGGACAATACGTTTCTGGTAGAGATGGGTGTTTTATTGTTAACAAAGGTTGGTGATCAAAACCTACGATTTGGTTTCATTAACCTTAGAGGGAAAAAAACTTGGAGGAAAAATGTACAAGAAAAAATATATCTTACAACGTTATTTGACGTTGAATTAGTTTGCATTTCTACTAAAATAGTAAAAACAGAACAGTAATCATTATAAACAGCTGTTGAAAACTATTAAAAGAAAAGAAAATTTGAAAGTTAGAAACGAAGTGTTGAGTACCATGGCTTACCTGGCCACTGGTACTATAGTGATCGTATACATCCACCTACACAACGTTCTTCTTAACAGACCTGCCCATTTACCTAACTTTACGTAGCATTGAGGTAACTGGGTTAAATACGATATTATTAGAACATTTAAACTGTGTTGTACAGGGAAGTGTTTAAATGTTAATTACTTTTAACACTTTCCTGTTAATTACTCCACAGTAATTACAGTTAATTACTTCACTCTTAACTGCCTGGTTGTTTGTGCAGAACGGGCAAGCTATCTTGATGTGTTAAATGTGTGGACCAATGGATAACACTATCGACGAATTATGTGGGTTAGGACATATTTAAGAGGAAAAAGTATTATTCTATGCTGCAAAAGTATAATAAGATTTTTTTTTTACAAATTGTTAACACTCATACTATATGTTCAACGTACTATGTTTATTTTGGAAAAAAGTTAGCTAGATGTAGATTAAATTAGGGTAGATTATAAATTATGTTAGATCAGGTTTAGTAAGGTTAGGTTATGTTGTGTTACGTCATGCTAAGTTAGGTTATGGATAAGTATACGTGGCTGTGTGATGGATCCTAGACACTGATCCTCCTTTTTTAGGCGTTCTATGGATGTTTTTCATAGCCTGGTATTTTGTTTGCACATATTTGAGTACGGCTATTCACTTGCTAGTAACCGGGTTCTATGTTGGCGTGTCTAAGAGTGGTGACCCTTAAAAAAAGGCAAATCAACACTGTGGACAATGGATGCTTAGCTTGCACGGAAAGATTGATACACGTTTGTAATAACTCAACTCGATTATTCAGATTGGAGTAGATCTATAATTGTTAGTACAAGAAAGTCAGGGATCATTTTAAAGTATGATTTCAAAATACACTTATTAAATATTTATATAATGATGTTTTATTAATACTTGGTACAGTAGTGGTGGGCCATAACAATGTTTATATAATAGAGGAACAAAGAGACAAATGTGTTAAATCCAAATCATTTCAATGATTGAATTAAGCTTATGTAACACAAGTTTAAGAGCAAAAAGAGCTATTTAAAGGACACATAAGTAGTTTACCCAGCATATTAAGTCTAATATGATTAATTTTTAATTGTACAACACAATATTGAACCAATGAAATAAAAAAGATAAAAAATGTAATAGGGCGAGATTCATACAGTAAATACAATTCATTTAAATGTCTACTTCCAAACTAGACATTGCAGTACATTCATCCAAATGATGACAAGAACAGTTATTAGGTACCGTAACATTTGTTAATGTGTTTTGTCTGTAAAACTTAACAACCGTCCAGTCAGCGTTGGGTTATACTCATTCAAAAAGAAGTCTTTTTAAGATTAAGACCATTGAATTGAAAAACCATTTCCATTAAGGAAGTTTCCTTTGAAAATAGTTACTATTCAAAGTTATTTTTTATTAGTATTGATTGCTCGATATGCCATAAAGATAACAGGTTATGAAGCTTTAAATAACTTGTTAATCTTGCCTACTGTAATCACTGTGAAAGATGAGGTTTAGGAATAGTTTAGAGTTCTGTTTTGTATTATTTTTACCAATACATTTACATATTTAGACTAATAACGAATGTTCAGATAAAAAAAATTGAATTATGAAGTCATTCTTTAAAACTAACTTTAAGTCCCAGGCTTTTCTGATCAACTCCAATAATAATAAATCCTTCCACAAATTATTAAAATGTTAGGACTATTAAATTGCATCAGATTTATAAATAAGACAGCATTTGAGAGTAATATGTTGGGGAACAGTTTGGAGATGAAATATAAAGGAGTAGTGCCAACCTCTTTTCCATCGGGCGGCTCCCCTAAGGAGGGAGATGTTAGTGATAAGCCACCATTGGCTGAGGTCGTCTTAGTGCAGGACTTCTTGCCGGTGTCCCTCCCCACCCGGACACTAGACCACTTGACAGTAGTTCGACCATTGTCCTCACACACGGCGACCAGAGAGCACCGATGGGACTGGCTGCCCTTGAACTCGTACTTACTGCGGGGGCGCTTCCGCTTTCCGCTAGTGCGCACCTGATCTTCATCCGGTTCACTCAAGTAATTCTGTGTAATTATGGGTATGTTCATCGTTGAAGGTCACGTATATTCTGGAGGTTAATGTACAGGCAAAACACCAAATAGTTACACGTAAACAAATATTTCTGCGAACTTATAAAACATTATATTAAAGTTTACAAACATTAAAGCACAGCGATTACGGTAGAATATCACATAGAAGTACTGGACGGGGTGTGTTGAAAGGAGAGTTGTGCATTACCGTTGAGGAGAGGGCGGGATGGGTGGATTGGTTGTAGATGAGCGTGGGTGGATAGGCATGGGTTACTCTTGAGTAACTGATTGGATTCTAGCACTACCAACAGGGCGAGCGAGTGCGAGGTGGCCGCGGCTCGCTGTCTCTACCACTACTGGCCTCCCGCCGCCAAGGGTTGCCGCGCATGCGCACCATCCCTTGCCCGTGCTCACAACAAGTGAATGGTTACGAAACTTGGATTGTTCGGATTAATGTGCAAGTTGGTCCTGGCCCTGTTATTAATCACCATGTCATTAGTAGTTGACAACTCTTATAGTCAAAATATGCCACTTCAGCTGGTCAAAATAAGCGAATTGGCACCCATGCGTTTTGCATATCATGTTAGAAGCATAGTCCAATTTGAACCAATTCTGAAGGGCAGGGATGGTAATTGGCTATTCAGTTAATTGCTCTTTATTTATTTATACTTACAATTGCCATGTATTGGCTTCGATAAGAAAATATTTTTAGTAAGAGCCACTAGAATACATAGGTTAAAAGATACATAAATAGGCAGTATAATTTTACACACAGCAGAAAGCTATATCAAAATACTAAAAAACTTCATGTAGATACATTTATAATCTTCAATTTTTCTTGGGATTTTCTAAAGTGTAAGTGTTTTATAACTACTATGGAAAAGCCGAAAAGAAATTGAGAATTATAATTTCTCCAACGATACAATAAATTTCAAACAAACAGATACATTTATTTTAGAACTAATACATGATTCGTTCACTTCATCTACCCATAACTATTACTAACAAATACTACAACACTCACTTCTAAAACTTAATAATTTCTAATACAAATCCAGTGATATAATTATACGTTCTTAGAATACTAAGTCTTTATGATTAAGTATGCAAGGTTTTTAACGTACAACGTGCAAGTAGTTGTTTTTTAATTTATTTTGTAAATTACTTATTTTATACAATATTTCATGGTTACAGAAGATCATGTTCTTACAAGGAATTTTAAAAATTGTTTGCTGATTACATTAAAACAAATAAACATTACGACATTTCTGTAAGTGATATTTTTCTATGTAAGTGCTATTTTTTCTATTTAATTGAACAGGAAACAGCGTATTGTCAGTTGGTAAACCACCAATATATATTTTTTTACAGTATGGCTTATTTGAGTGCCATAACAAAGACATCCCGTTATAAATTGTATGCAGGTTGCCTTACAGAGTTTCATAGCCTGTAGAAAGTGCAGCCTGTAGTTTCTTTAATATGTATGAAAGTGATTCCGTGGAAATACAATATACATTAAAAACACATAATAGGGAAATTATTTTTAAATACTATTGAGTTTTTACCAGCTTGACTATTGAAATAAACGACTTCAGATATACATGGTATTTAGAGTAAAATCCGCGCAGCGCCTGCTTGAGAACGATGCAATGTGAAGGCAGTAGACAGATTGCCTACTCGGGTGCCGCATTAATTTTTAACGACGCTGAACAGCTGAGTCTACGTTACGTTTCACTGTTATGTTAAAAAACTCCTAATAAAATATGACACTATTTCGAAACCTATAGAAATAATTGTTTAAATGGTCAAAGGATTAGAAATAGGCACAATTATTAGACGTATAACATTTAAAAATCGTGCAATTAAAGCTGGACTTGTTTATATTTAAAGCATAGGTGGCAAGAATTTTATTGAAAATGTACAAAGGGAATAAAATAAGAAAAGAGATAACAGCTTTGCTGAGGATCAATCCTCAATTTATCAGGATGCCATGGCATCTAGTACTCTGACGGACGACATGGAAGTGGCACATGTGACAATAAAGTAACTATGTAAATAATAAAACTTTGAGTAATGAGGAAGGGTACTTGTGTACAGTAAGTTAATTTTTTAAGATGTCAAACACAGTTATCAAGACTCTTACCTGTTTGATAAAACATTTGACGCACAGAAACGTGACAATAAGTGAAATGTAGACTGAACTGTAGAGGCTCTCTCTGTGTGATCCCTTAACATATTGAAAGATGTAAAATGTTGAAAATTGTAAATTGTAACTAAAATTAGTTTCCGCTGGGAGCTGTAAGTCAGTACGAGTGTCATTGTTGGTGTGAGTATTCCACTAAACTGAGTACTTTGTAATGTTAGCTAAGTTCAACTGAAACAGCAAATGTCAATGTTATGACTGGTATTATGTCAAAAGGGTAGGTCCGAAATATTTAACTAACTACTTCTACTAATCTGGGAGTTGGCTGATTCAATGTCTTAGTATTATAATGCATTTTGTTTCTATAAGCATTCATATTAATTTGTATCATTGTAATTTTCGTATATATAAGTAATGACCCAGAGTAAAAGAAATTAAAAGAAGATATTGATTAGCCCAGTGTCGAGAGTCAAGCATATTAATATTTGAAGGTCAACATTTCAAATGTTATTTAGAATTAATTAAAAAAATATATTAATATAGTAGGAAACACTTCGAGTGTAAATTGAACACTAAACTAATCACAATTCATACAACCTTAATCAGAGTAAACTAGACAGGTGATAAAATAAAGCCATACAAGACAATGTAACCATAAAACTTGTTTAGAAACCTAAGAAGGCGTGAATATAATATTATAAATGTTTCGAAAGCTCAGTGAATTATTTTCACGTTTTTAGATTGTTCTGCGCAAAGAGAAATGTGACATTTTAAACATTAGAGCCAGCTAGCAGAAAACTAAGAATTGAAAATTAACAAAAATACACGGAAAAAGAAGGTGTAGAATCTGATCCTGAGAGGTTTTAGTTCATAGTATAGTTAGTATTTGTAGTAAAAGAACTTTAAAGTTAATTATTTTAATGTTGAGTTTTTAAATATTTTTTAAAACTATTTGTGTTATTATGGTTTAAATTAAATATGGAGGTTAGAACAGATAAACAAATATTTATCATTATAAAACCGATATTGTAACCCATTACTTTCTTATAGTAATCGTATTCAAGAATATTTTTACGTACTTATTTACCTTAAAGAACTCTAGAACTATCAGGAAAACCAACATTGGCAATATGATTATTTTATGATTTTTTTTAACTTAAAATAAAAATATGTTTTAATTCATCTTCGAATACTTCTGAAAAAATCTAAGGTGTTATAAGGTAAACTCTGAACGTTTAGTTCACATTTGACTTCACTTATATGTGTGGTGAAATATTAAATTTGGACTACTAAATGGTTGCGATAAACCTTTATGGATACCCTTAATAAACTTTTATAAACAGCATTTGTAAGCCTACATGAAAGAATGACCACTAACTGGAGCTGACAGAAAGTATCAAGAGACTCAGTGGAGAGTTAAGTCGGAACACTAATAATGACCACTAACTGGAGCTGACAGAAAGTATCAAGAGACTCAGTGGAGAGTTAAGTCGGAACACTAATAATGACCACTAACTGGAGCTGACAGAAAGTATCAAGAAACTCAGTGGAGAGTTAAGTCGGAACACTAACAATGACCACTAACTGGAGCTGACAGAAAGTATCAAGAAACTCAGTGGAGAGTTAAGTCGGAACACTAATAATGACCACTAACTGGAGCTGACAGAAAGTATCAAGAAACTCAGTGGAGAGTTAAGTCGGAACACTAACAATGACCACTAACTGGAGCTGACAGAAAGTATCAAGAGACTCAGTGGAGAGTTAAGTCGGAACACTAACAATGACCACTAACTGGAGCTGACAGAAAGTATCAAGAGACTCAGTGGAGAGTTAAGTCGGAACACTAGTAATGACCACTAACTGGAGCTGACAGAAAGTATCAAGAGACTCAGTGGAGAGTTAAGTCGGAACACTAACAATGACCACTAACTGGAGCTGACAGAAAGTATCAAGAGACTCAGTGGAGAGTTAAGTCGGAACACTAGTAATGACCAGTAACTGGAGCTGACAGAAAGTATCAAGAAACTCAGTGGAGAGTTAAGTCGGAACACTAGTAATGACCAGTAAATGGAGCTGACAGAAAGTATCAAGAAACTCAGTGGAGAGTTAAGTCGGAACACTAATAATGACCACTAACTGGAGCTGACAGAAAGTATCAAGAGACTCAGTGGAGAGTTAAGTCGGAACACTAATATTGACCACTAACTGGAGCTGACAGAAAGTATCAAGAGACTCAGTGGAGAGTTAAGTCGGAACACTAATAATGACCACTAACTGGAGCTGACAGAAAGTATCAAGAAACTCAGTGGAGAGTTAAGTCGGAACACTAATAATGACCACTAACTGGAGCTGACAGAAAGTATCAAGAGACTCAGTGGAGAGTTAAGTCGGAACACTAATAATGACCACTAACTGGAGCTGACAGAAAGTATCAAGAAACTCAGTGGAGAGTTAAGTCGGAACACTAACAATGACCACTAACTGGAGCTGACAGAAAGTATCAAGAGACTCAGTGGAGAGTTAAGTCGGAACACTAACAATGACCACTAACTGGAGCTGACAGAAAGTATCAAGAGACTCAGTGGAGAGTTAAGTCGGAACACTAGTAATGACCACTAACTGGAGCTGACAGAAAGTATCAAGAGACTCAGTGGAGAGTTAAGTCGGAACACTAACAATGACCACTAACTGGAGCTGACAGAAAGTATCAAGAGACTCAGTGGAGAGTTAAGTCGGAACACTAGTAATGACCAGTAACTGGAGCTGACAGAAAGTATCAAGAAACTCAGTGGAGAGTTAAGTCGGAACACTAGTAATGACCAGTAACTGGAGCTGACAGAAAGTATCAAGAAACTCAGTGGAGAGTTAAGTCGGAACACTAATAATGACCACTAACTGGAGCTGACAGAAAGTATCAAGAAACTCAGTGGAGAGTTAAGTCGGAACACTAATAATGACCACTAACTGGAGCTGACAGGAAGTATCAAGAGACTCAGTGGAGAGTTAAGTCGGAACACTAATAATGACCACTAACTGGAGCTGACAGGAAGTATCAAGAGACTCAGTGGAGAGTTAAGTCGGAACACTAACAATGACCACGAACTGGAGCTGACAGAAAGTATCAAGAGACTCAGTGGAGAGTTAAGTCGGAACACTAATAATGACCACTAACTGGAGCTGACAGAAAGTATCAAGAGACTCAGTGGAGAGTTAAGTCGGAACACTAATAATGACCTCTAACTGGAGCTGACAGAAAGTATCAAGAGACTCTGTGGAGAGTTAAGTCGGAACACTAATAATGACCACTAACTGGAGCTGACAGGAAGTATCAAGAGACTCAGTGGAGAGTTAAGTCGGAACACTAACAATGACCACTAACTGGAGCTGACAGAAAGTATCAAGAGACTCAGTGGAGAGTTAAGTCGGAACACTAATAATGACCACTAACTGGAGCTGACAGGAAGTATCAAGAGACTCAGTGGAGAGTTAAGTCGGAACACTAATAATGACCACTAACTGGAGCTGACAGAAAGTATCAAGAGACTCAGTGGAGAGTTAAGTCGGAACACTAACAATGACCACTAACTGGAGCTGACAGTAAGTATCAAGAGACTCAGTGGAGAGTTAAGTCGGAACACTAACAATAACCACTAACTGGAGCTGACAGGAAGTATCAAGAGACTCAGTGGAGAGTTAAGTCGGAACACTAATAATGACCACGAACTGGAGCTGACAGAAAGTATCAAGAAACTCAGTGGAGAGTTAAGTCGGAACACTAATAATGACCACTAACTGGAGCTGACAGAAAGTATCAAGAAACTCAGTGGAGAGTTAAGTCGGAACACTAATAATGACCACTAACTGGAGCTGACAGAAAGTATCAAGAAACTCAGTGGAGAGTTAAGTCGGAACACTAATAATGACCACTAACTGGAGCTGACAGAAAGTATCAAGAGACTCAGTGGAGAGTTAAGTCGGAACACTAATAATGACCACTAACTGGAGCTGACAGAAAGTATCAAGAAACTCAGTGGAGAGTTAAGTCGGAACACTAATAATGACCACTAACTGGAGCTGACAGAAAGTATAAAGAAACTCAGTGGAGAGTTAAGTCGGAACACTAATAATGACTGCAATTTTACACTGTTGGTTCCAGTTAATGTAATAGAGAGTATTTTGTATTTTTATTTCTATACAAATTAAAAGGCTTCCTTTTGAATACCTATTATGGAATAACTTTTTATCCCAGTTTACAACACGATGGGAAGGAAATAAAGACATCTTCTTTCTGTAGGCATTCCCACAGATTCCTATTTCAGTACCAGGATACAGTATTTACTATAAATATCTGGAACTAACACTGATTAATGAAAAAAGTTAATTATATGGTTAAAAGACTGTTATTCAATTCAGTGTAAAGGAGGACCCGTAGGAGATAAATATAGCGAAAATATTAATCCTTACTAAAAACTATTTATGATATATTGCATAACAATGATGAATGTTGAGTGTTGCATAGTGAGTCTAGAGTTCCATAGAGAAAAATTCTGTATAACATTTATAATATAGTATAACAGTTGATCAGCCTTCCATTTCATAAATTTTGTTATATAACACTTTATAATAGCCCAAAAATCACCTCAATGACTTACAAATCTGGTGAATGGACGTAAAATAAATAAGCCATGACTTTATTTATGCACAATATATCTAGCAGTAAAAGATCATACATCCCTGTGGTGGTGACTAGAGGCTGGAGTTGAGGCTGTTCAGTGAAGTTGTCAACTTTCTGAGTTTGATAATCGAATCTATAAAACCCAAAGCCTGGTTGACCTTAATAGATAGTAGATAGTTAAGGTACGTTTAGAACTGTATCAATATTATTATTGTGGGAGAGACATGCATGGAGCACACGCTCACTCTTACACCACGTAGTTCATCATTTCTCCACACTGTTTTTTTCCGATAACACGATCACATCAGTATGCGTAAACGTCAAGTCGGTAACTATAGTGAAATTCCATAGGTCGCATCTTGGAAAATCATGAAGAAGACACTATCGTATGCAAAGAATGTCTGGTTGAGCCTATCTCTCGAGGTGGGATGATTACGATGGTCTGGTTGACCTTATACAAAGATATATACCAGTTACTCTCAACGACATCAAATACAGAAGTGAAGTTTAGCAACTAATGGACTGTAAACAACTTTAAAATATATTAAGTCATTAAAAATATAGCATTGAACAAAAACACAATACGGTATGATCTTAAGATCAACGAACTCCGGAAAAATGTTCGAATACTTATAGGAGCTTTCTCATAGTTTTCTATAGGCTGGTAGTTTACCACGTTACTTTATGGACATTTTTATGTATTTATTTAATTTCCAATATAACATTTGTTTTGGCCTCGATAAGTCATACCGTAACATTACGGACCAATAATAACTATAAACAAAACAGTATAAAATGGTTTACAAACATAAATGAATATTAAATATACAAAATTATGTTTATAATATAGCATGAGGCGGGCCACTTGCATCAGCAAACCATTCGGCGAATGTTAAATAATCATAAGTTTATGTTTATATTGTAGATGTCTTGCACCAGAATTTATTCTTCAGTGTGATGGTACTGCTTCCCCCCTCCTAAAGTTTAGGTTGAGCTGCATAGCTGTTAGTGACAGTTTTAGTTGTAAACAAACCTTATCACACGTGAAGAAAAGACAACATTAAGCTAGACAGTAATGATTGAGTCATAAAAAAAAAAAAAAAAAAAAACAATAATTAATTCGAATGTCTATACTGTTTCCTTAGTTCTCTATGTAATATGCGTTTATCTCTAACACAACTCTCAATGTACATTAACTACTAGTGCTTTGGAACCATCTCCTTGTGTTTTTACCTCTAATAACCCTTTGTAGTAGATTAATGTATTTTTAAAGATGTTTTCTCAGTGGTGTGATTAGTTTCAGTGTCTACCAGCTGATTTTCACTCTTTAACAAAGTCAGTATTTTGAGTTTACGTGTGTTGTACTGTGTTTCCAATGTCAATATCTAGGCTACATCTTATTGAATGGAAAATTAGCAAACTGTAGCTGAACTCTCATATAATAAAAATTATAAATATTATAATATTAAGTTTTATACATACTTATATACAGGGTGGAAAAATATGGAACGCTTCCACAACAACGTTATTTTTTTCCATACATAATTTAATTTTTTGTTATAATTGTGTTCCAAAAAGTATATCTCTCCAAAAAGAAATAATATGTTCAAATTAGTTACTTTTAAATTCAAATGGCCCCTATTCTGGAAATGATAAACCTTTTGAAGACCAGTTTGTGGCAATTCATTTCTCTTGAATAGACCTTTCACTTGATACCAAACTCGGTAGACTTACGTTGAGGATTTTCAACGTAAGTCTACCTCCTCTCGTACCTACGTTCAGTTCCTCTCGGGTCGTTCCTCTGATAAGATGAAGTGTCACTAATGGCGTCAAAAAGTATGTTCTTTGTAACCATGATCATGCACAGGATTTCACTTTTCAAGTGAAGTCATACAAAAGTTGTGAAACTGTTTCTATATGTTTTCCCACCCTTTATAAGTTAGTCCTACTGCGATATAAAAAGATGCATTCCTGTGAATATTGTCTCTTAAAGGATTAGACAGTTATTTAGCCATTGTAATCATATGATAAATTAAGATGGCTTATCTTAAGTAATAATGAAAAAAAACCGAAATTATCCAAACACCATTACACCTATGAATATACGTGACATTACCTGGATGGACATGTTATAGATCCTGCCTGAGAATATTGTTACAATTACTAATTTTTACTGAACGTTTTGTCAAATCCAGCCAAACCTTGTGAAGAGGGAGGTCCTGTAAGGCAGAGTCAGTGCGGCCCCTGTTCAAATTATTTGTATAAAAATACAGAGAGGAACTAAAAGAGGAATCTCATGCACGAACCCCTACAGCTGAGGGGTATTCATAGCAGTGACTTACTTGATGAAGCATAACTTACACGCTTATGGGGATGGCGCAGTCTTACAAATATGTTATATATTAGAAGAGAAATAAATGAACTGTCACTTGGGAGATCAAATAAAAATAGTGAGTAGATAGGTGTGTAGAATAACAGTTACATAATTTGACTTAGAGTATCGTATGCAGCTTTCACAATTATCGTTCCTCTGTTGAAAATAAACAAATACTACATGAGAAATCAGAGCAAGTATTCGAAGAGCACAATGAAGAGACTCATATTTTAATAAGTTAGAATTATCAGTAAGCGAATCGGGTATCTTCAACTGATAGGTATTTTAACTAGCTCTGCTTGTATTATTTCGGTTCTGTAAATGGAGTTCACGTTTTAAAATGTTCCATGGAAATTATAAGAAACTGACTATCATATCTGAGACTATAGAGCTCTTTAATTATTGTGACCATGGTCATAAAAATATTGAACTATAACATCATAAAAGTAATAAATACACAAGATTGCTTAATATTTGTTTAAATAATTCTTACAATTCTTACATATGAGACGCCGACACAACGTTGTTGGTATTTTAAGGTGAATATGAATGGTTATATGAGTGTAGGATGCGTGTGGATGAGTGTAGTCTGGTTACTAACTGAGTTCAACTGTTTCTCAGAAAGGGCAATTTATTAGTAGCCCAACAGCCAGGGAAACTAAGGGACCTACAGCTTTACGTGGAATCCGAACCACGTAGTGCTGGTATGATTTTCAGCTAATTGACAAGCCTGATACTCAAATATCTCCCCCACACAACATCCTCACAATGACTACCACCCAACATGGACACCCCAAATTTCTCTAGTTGTGTCCACGCCGATAGCAACCATCAAACGGACACCATGTCGGTATTAAGAGAACCGAGCATCCAACCTATCGCCTACAATCTCCCAAAGACTTTATAAAAAAAGGTTGTATAAAATAAATTCAAATTACCACTGAACTATAATTTGAACAACATAGACCTATTGGTTGTGCGAGAGTTCACGTTGTGAGTTATGGTCAGTGATTGATCTTCCTCGAGAGAAAGTGACGTACAAGTACGTTCATATACTGAGGTTTAGACTCCAGACGTAGATCTATTGGTTGTGCTAGAGTACAAGGTGTGAGTTGTGGATAGTGATTGGATCTTCCTCGAGAGGAAGAGATATAGAAGTAGTTCATATACTAAGGTTTAAAGTCCAGACGTAGATCTATTGGTTGTGCTAGAATACACGGTGTGAGTTATGGATAGTGATTGGATCTTCCTCGAGAGGAAGTGAGGCTCAAGTATGTTCATATATTAAAGTTTGAACTCCAGACGTAGACCTATTGGTTGTGCTAGAGTACACGGGGTGAGATATGGACAGTGATTGGAACTTCCTCGAGAGGAGGTGAGGCTTAATTATGTACGTTAATAGGCTGAGGTTTGAATTCCATAACGCAGATCTAATGGTTGTGATAGAGTGCCCCATGTGAATTATGGACAGTGGTTGGGTCCTTCCTCGAGAGGAAGTGAGACTAAAATAAGTTAAAATACTGCGGTTTGAACTCCATGACATAGATATAATGGTTGTGATAGAGTGCCCCGTGTGAATTATGGACAGTAGTTGGCATCTTCCCCGAGGGGAAGTGAGGCTAAAGTACGTTAACATACTGTGGTTTGAACTCCATGACGTAAATCTATTGGTTGTGCTATAGTGCCTGGTGTGAATTAAGGACAGTAGTTGGCATCTTCCCCGAGGGGAAGTGAGGCTAAAGTACGTTAAAATACTGTGGTTTGAACTCCATGACGTAAATCTATTGGTTGTGCTATAGTGCCTGGTGTGAATTATGGACAGTAGTTGGCATCTTCCCCGAGGGGAAGTGAGGCTAACATACGTTAAAATACTGCGGTTTGAACTCCATGACGTAAATCTATTGGTTGTGATATAGTGCCTGGTGTGAATTATGGACAATGGTTGGCATATTCCTCGAGGGGACGTGAGGCTAAAGTACGTTAAAATACTGTGGTTTGAACTCCATGACGTAGATCTATTGGTTGTGCTGGAGTGCCCGATGTATATTATGGACAATGGTTGGCATATTCCTCGAGGGGACGTGAGGCTAAAGTACGTTAAAATACTGCGGTTTGAACTCCATGACGTAGATCTATTGGTTGTGCTATAGTGCCTAGTGTGAATTATGGACAGTAGTTGGCATCTTCCCCGAGGGGAATTGAGGCTAAAGTACGTTAAAATACTGTGGTTTGAACTCCATGATGTAAATCTATTGGTTGTGTTATAGTGCCTGGTGTGAATTATGGACAGTAGTTGGCATCTTCCCCGAGGGGAAGTGAGGCTAAAGTACGTTAAAATACTGTGGTTTGAACTCCATGACGTAAATCTATTGTTTGTGCTATAGTGCCTGGTGTGAATTATGGACAGTAGTTGGCATCTTCCCCGAGGGGAAGTGAGGCTAAAGTACATTAAAATACTGCGGTTTGAACTCCATGACGTAAATCTATTGGTTGTGCTATAGTGCCTGGTGTGAATTATGGACAGTGGTTGGCATATTCCTCGAGGGGACGTGAGGCTAAAGTACGTTAAAATACTGCGGTTTGAACTCCATGACGTAGATCTACTGGTTGTGCTATAGTGCCCGATGTGAATTATGGACAGTAGTTGGCATCTTCCTCGAGGGGACGTGAGGCTAAAGTACGTTAAAATACTGCGGTATGAACTCCATGACGTAGATCTACTGGTTGTGCTATAGTGCCTGGTGTGAATTATGGACAGTAGTTGGCATCTTCCCCGAGGGGACGTGAGGCTAAAGTACGTTAAAATACTGCGGTTTGAACTCCATGACGTAGATCTACTGGTTGTGCTTTAGTGCCCGATGTGAATTATGGACAGTGGTTGGTATCTTCCTCGAGAGGAAGTGAGGCTTAGGTAAGTTAATATACTGAGGTTTGAACTCCAATACATACTTCTGTTGGTTGAATTCCAGTTGTCTGGTGACATTGATGGTTAGTGATTGCATATTTTTGAGCGGAAGTGAGGCTCAAGTTCGTCTTTAACATAGGCCATGAAATGTCATATTCATCTGTCAGGGTTTGGTTAGCTTCTTCGTTTAAAATGAAATATCTTGCTTGATTTTATTTGAATTCGATTGTAATAATGTAATATTTTGTTACATTTAATAACTTTTATTATTTTGTTAGATTTAGTAATAACACCGAGTTTACTGAAAAATGATTGCTAATACAATCAGTTTGTATGGAGTATGATTACCTTGGGAAGTAGCTTGCAGCTAGTCATCCCACAGTCAACTCATTATACTGCGGAGGTGGTTAGGGATCGCAATTTCCAGTAAAGTTTGCAAGCGTTGTTATAGCAGTGTCAGAAAACATGTTGCGTTGTGATTACGTATGGAGCATGATTACCTTGGGAAGTAGCTTGCAGCTAGTCACCCCACAGTCAACTCGTTATACTGCGGAGGCGGAAAGGGATCGCAATTTCCTGTAAAGTTAGCAAGCGTTGTTATGGCAAGGTCAAACAACATGTTGCGTTGTGATTACAGTAGTGTGTATGGAGCATGATTAACTTAGGAAGTAGCTTGCATCTAGTCAACCCACAGTCAACTCGTTATCCTACGAAGGCGGAAAGGGATCGCAATTTCCTGTAAAGTTAGCAAGCGTTGTTATGGCAAGGTCAAACAACATGTTGCGTTGTGATTACAGTAGTGTGTATGGAGCACGATTAACTTGGGAAGTAGCTTGCAGCTAGTCACCCCACAGTCAACTCGTTATACTGCGGAGGTGGTAAGGGGTCGCAATTTCCTGTAAAGTTAGCAAGCGTTGTTATGACAAGGTCAAACAACATATTGCGTTGTGATTACAGCAGTGTGTATGGAGCATGATTACCTTGGGAAGTAGCTTGCAGCTAGTCAACCCACAGTCAACTCGTTATACTGCGGAGGTGGTAAGGGGTCGCAATTTCCTGTAAAGTTAGCAAGCGTTGTTATAGCAGTGTCAGAAAACATGTTGCGTTGTGCTTACAGCAGTGTGTATGGAGCATGATTACCTTGGGAAGTAGCTTGCAGCTAGTCAACCCACAGTCAACTCGTTATACTGCGGAGGCGGTAAGGGGTCGCAATTTCCTGTAAAGTTAGCAAGCGTTGTTATGGCAAGGTCAAACAACATATTGCGTTGTGATTACAGCAGTGTGTATGGAGCACGATTAACTTGGGAAGTAGCTTGCAGCTAGTCACCCCACAGTCAACTCGTTATACTGCGGAGGCGGAAAGGGATCGCAATTTCCTGTAAAGTTAGCAAGCGTTGTTATGGCAAGGTCAAACAACATATTGCGTTGTGATTACAGCAGTGTGTATGGAGCATGATTACCTTGGGAAGTAGCTTGCAGCTAGTCAACCCACAGTCAACCCGTTATACTGCGGAGGTGGTAAGGGGTCGCAATTTCCTGTAAAGTTAGCAAGCGTTGTTATAGCAGTGTGAGAAAACATGTTGCGTTGTGCTTACAGCAGTGTGTATGGAGCATGATTACCTTGGGAAGTAGCTTGCAGCTAGTCAACCCACAGTCAACTCGTTATACTGCGGAGATGGTTAGGGATCGCAATTTCCTGTAAAGTTAGCAAGCATTGTTATGGCAGGGTCAGACAACATGTTGCGTTGTGATTACAGTAGTGCGTATGGAGCACGATTAACTTGGGAAGTAGCTTGCAGCTAGTCAACCCACAGTCAACTCATTATCCTGCGAAGGCGGAAAGGGATCGCAATTTCCTGTAAAGTTAGCAAGCGTTGTTGTAGCAGGGCCAGGCAACATGTTGCGTTGTGATTACAGCAGTGTGTATGGAGCATGATTACCTTGGGAAGTAGCTTGCAGCTAGTCAACCCACAGTCAACTCGTTATACTACGGAGGCGGTAAGGGGTCGCAATTTCCTGTAAAGTTAGCAAGCGTTGTTATAGCAGGGTCAAACAACATGTTGCATTGTGATTACAGTAGTGTGTATGGAGCACGAATACCTTGGGAAGTAGCTTGCAGCTAGTCAACCCACAGTCAACTCGTTATACTGCGGAGGCGGTAAGGGGTCGCAATTTCCTGTAAAGTTAGTAAGCGTTGTTATGGCAGGGTCAGACAACATGTTGCGTTGTGTAGTGTTTGCGTGAGATTACTTACCGAAGGCTGTTTGCAATGCAGAACCTAAAATTTAAACTTGTTGTTACAACTCGTCATTGGTTGGCTCTTATGTTTAATACTCGGTTTTATGCCTGTAGATTGTTTATAGTTAAAGTAAATTGAAAAATTACTCCAAACACGTGTAAAATAAGTTTACTTCATTAGTTGTTATTAGAGGGTAAATAGCTTCCTATATTATCAATTGAAAACAAGTGAATATAAGCTGCGTTCTTTTGATAAAAATATAAATTCATCAAGAGTTTATGTTTACGTAATGAATTTTGTAATACTTTCAGCTTGACATATTTTATAAAATCAGTAATGGAAAACATTACCTTTAATAATCACATTAATTCATTTACTAAGAACAATTTATTTTAGGAATACTATTATGTTAACATTGTAATGTGTACGAAATCTGTACGAAAATGAAAATAAACCCTTGTAAATAAATGCAATTAAAATCAATTTATATATGTGCATAGTTTTTCTTAAACAAAATCAATACAGTATATATCAGCCAATCAACACACTGTCAGGACTGACTTACGTAACAACAATTACTAACAAGATTATTAATATAAAGATAATATAGGCATAAATGAAACAAAAATAAAATCAATCTTTAAATAAAACGTAGAATATAAAACAAAAATATAATTATATAGATAAGAGAATAAATTTAAATTGTTGACCTAAAAGGCTAAGCCAGATTTGAGATGCATGCTTCATAACATAAATATACATGCATTAGTGAACGGAATTTAAAACTATTTATAATTCTATAAAAATATTTTTTCGGCGCTAAATATTTTACGCCCCTTTTCCAATACATATCAAAAGTGCAGATAGAAAATAATCTATACCCGTAAGTAGGTAAAAATAAAAAAATAAATAAATAATAAAACTGTATAACAGAGAACAAATTTTTATTTACTTATACATGTTTATTTGAATGGAATATTCATGTACAAACATACTCATACAAACAAGTACACAAATATAAATAAATAGAAACATACTCACATTCTTACATACTAGTGATTCTGTTTGAATTTATGTTTCTATTAACAGTAAATCCTCAACACTTTAAATACTTATAAACTGAGTTCTAAGTCTCTGGTAAACATATATTTTTTTTTTTTTTTTTTGACAAATTACCATGGTGGGACTTGAAACTAGGGTTTACACTATCAAGATCACAGCACCACAATCTTAACTGACCTAATTAACAAGTTTTAGTTGAATATAAAATAACTGGTTTACTTGCGTGAATGACGAAGAATAATACATTATTTATTTTTATGTAGGTAGTGTAAGTACCACATTGGCTTGGTAAAATGCATTATTTATGTAATTCCGTCACTTTTTAATGATCTGCCAGATAATCTGGAAAATTTTACAAAATTCGAACATGTGAGGCAATTCATATATCTCTGGCTTGTGCAATAGTCTGAAGGTTGTAATTTAAGTTGTTGATTACTACATTTGATTTTTGTATTCCCTTATATTTATGTTAAAAAAGAGTTATAAGCATAGTGGTCTATATAGCTAGGTAAGTTAGGAATAAGTTTTTGTTCATTTGGTAGTAAAAAAAAAAAAAAATTAAAAATAAACATTTAATAAATTTTGTTATGTTTACTGATAAATACCCGTGAAAAATATGCTGTAAGTCGTTGATATGTCTTGTCTTATGTCTTGTTTTATTTTTATCTCTTCTGTTAGTTTATAAATTAATTATGGACTTAGTCAGTAATCTGCATTATTTCTTATTATGTTTAGGTTATTGATAATATAAAAATATATTTGGAAACTTTTTCGCAGTGATAACAATATGGTCAAAATATTGTTGTTGAGAAATCATGTCGTTCTTTTAATTTTATTCTATTAATATATTATAATTATTAGTTATAATTTTACAATATTGTTAATATTTATTTTTATTCTGGTGGATTGAAAATAGACACTAAAGCACCGTCGCTATGAGCGCATATAATTTGTTATGTACATATATATCTGTAGTTTTTTGTTTGTAATTTTTAGAAGTTATTTCCTTAGTTTGTGTGCATTTAAAAAACTACATGAGTATTGCTTATAAATGTATATAAGAGCACCCAACGACAAATCTTTTGATTTTTTGGGACTCGTACTGTAAATACTTTGAGAAATAAACTTCTTGTATCTTGTATTTATTTAAGTGCCAGATGGATCATAAATAGTTTTAAAATATTTTGGACATGCCTGTCAACAGATCAAAATGGGGTGAAGAAGTTTTATTTTCTAACGACATGTTTCAATATAAATTATCAGGTGAATACAAGAAACATTTGGTAACTTAAAAAAAAAAACTCAAAACGTATATTAGTAAATAATAAAAAATTAAAATGTAGACAAATTAAATGGACTAATAAAAAATTGTTTATAAAAATAAAAAAAGATTAAGTTATCAAAATTTGTATTCACCTGATAACTTAATTTATCAGGTGAATAATAACCTTATTTGATAAATTAAGTTATCAAAATGTTTCTTGTATTCACCTGATGATTTATATCGAAACATGTCGTGAGAAAATAAATCTTCTTCACCTCATTTTGAACTGTTGACAGGCATGTCTGAATATTTGTAATATTAATAGTTCAGGGCTATATATTATGAATTCTTATATTAATAGTTTGACAAATGTCCATGTTTATTTTAATACATATTTTCTTTTGTAAGTATTTTTAAGAAGGCATGAGGGTGATTATGAAATTAATGACAAATTAATCTTGTTTTAATAATAATTGTTGAGCATTTGTTACCGTGTAATCGAATTAAAGAACAGTTTCAACCGTATAAAACATCCATGAAACGCTTGTCATGTAACCACCGTTGAGCATTACAGCAAGTGAAGCAAACTGCATTATGGTAGTTGCTGAATGAAATTGGGTTGTGCCAGATTCTGCATAACAATGCAGAATCGCTGACATTGCACAATCACAACATAATGATTCCCTATTTTTTATACTTTTTATAGCAATTATGTTGTAATAGAACTTTATTAAATTTTATAAATCATCTTAAAAAGATTCAAATTTTTAAAGTATTCTAAAAAATAGACTTCTTGCTAGCTTAACGTTTGCACTTCTGCTTCATATGCAGAGTGTCACTTTAAAATCATTATAAAGTATTTTTTAATTTTATTTACGTACATATGACTGGTCTGTAAGAATTACATTCATACACAGAATGAAATATAGTATTTTAATTATGACAGATTACATAAAATGTAACTTAAATTATATTTCCTACCTGAAATGTAGAAAAAACTAACTATCACTTGACAGAAACTGGGCATAACATTGATAAAAAAAATAAAATAAAGAGACATTTTAATAAACTGAAGGACCATAAGTATGTACATGGACTATTGATGAATACAAAAATATGTAGCTTATCTGCAGTGTAGATCGACGTTGCTGTAGCTGATGCACTTCAAGTTTTGGCCTCACACTGGGAAGCCAAGGGCTTACATGCAGTTAAGCTTGTTATCAATTGGCTAGACATATGTATACCGGCTGCACTACACAAGTGGCTGGATAGAGGATTGATCGTTACGAATTAAATTAGCTGAACAACTGTTTTATTTTCATTTTCCAATTATTAATTTATAAAAAAGTAAAATTGTATTAACTGTAAAAAAAGAGACGAACCTTAAAAAAAATTACATTTTCTGTTAAGTTAAATCCCATACTCAGTGAATGTGTAAAGTCTAGTTCATCACTCACTTTGTGTTCTGCTACATAATCTTACTTAATATATGTACTCACATATATATGTAGATACCCATCTCTTATTACACGTAAGTCTTATATGTATACACCCAACACACGCAGGATGGTTGATAAACTCACTCAACCATCCCACATACTCAACTCTCGATTAGCTGGTATGAAATAAAGAAAAATTAATTACGAGTAACTCTGAAAAATTAATATGCAATATTTAGTCAAGAATGTTTAATTACAGGTCTGTGAAAATATTCCCAATAGAACTATTTAGAAATATAATGAAGCTTCATTCTGTTGAAATCATGTTTTACAGCACACATAACAACAATCAACATCAGTGACATGATCCTTAATGTTCCTGAGCCCTTTCTGTCAAATTACCTTAACGTTTGCAAACATTCCCCTAACAACGATCAACATCAGTGACATGACTCTTACTGTTCCTGAGCCCTTTCTGTCAAATTACCTTACCGTTTGCATCCATTCTCCTAACAAAAATCAACATCAGTGACATGATCCTTACTGTTCCAGAGCCCTTTCTGTCAAATTACCTTAACGTTTGCATACATTCCCCTAACAACAATCAACACCAGTGACGTGATCCTTACCGTTCAAGAGCCCTTTATATCAAATTACCTTAACGTTTGCATACATTCCCCTAACAACAATCAACATCATTGAAATTATCCTTACTGTTCCAGAGTCCTTTCTATCAAGTGACCTTAACGTTTGCATATATTCCCCAAAAACAAACAACATCAGTGACATGATCCTTACCGTTCCAGAGTCCTTTCTATCAAGTGACCTTAACGTTTACATACATTCCCCTAACAACGATCAACATCAGTGACATCATCCTTACCGTTCCAGAGCCCTTCCTATCAAGTGACCTTAACGATTGCATATATTCCCCAAAAATAAACATCATCAATGACATTATCCTTACCGTTCCAGAGTCCTTTCTATCAAATGACCTTAACGTTTTCATATAATCCTCTAACGATCAACATCACTGAAATGATCCTTACCATTCCAGAGCCCTTTGTATCAAGTGACCTTAACGTTTACATACATTCCCTTAACAACGATCAACATCACTGAAATGATATTTACCGTTCCAGAGCCCTTCCTATCAAGTGACCTTAACGTTTGCATACATTCCCCTAACAACGATCAACATCATTGAAATGATCTTTACCGTTCCAGACTCTTTTCTATCAAGTGACCTTAACGTTTAAATACATTCCCCTAACAACGATCAACATCAGTGACATGATCCTTACCGTTCCAGAGCCCTTCCTATCAAGTGACCTTAATGTTTGCATACATTCCCCTAACAACAATCAACATCAGTGACATGATCCTTACCGTTCCAGAGCCCTTTCTATCAAGTGACCTTAAGTTTGCGTACATTCCCCTAACAATTACTTACAGCCTTACGGCTCAAATACGACTCTCTTAATATACCGAATACCATACTTTTGGCATTTTATTATGTATTTTGTGGTACCTGTACACCCATGAGTTGAATTAATATTTATGTTCAGATTGTTTGCTGGATCAGATTGATGGTTGGATAGACATATTTTATCATAGTATAAAATGTAATATGCACCATTGTTTATGACTAAATATTCTAAACGAGATTAGATAGTGCCTTTAATTAATTAAGTATGGCTGTCAACAAACTAATCTATCTTTAATTTGAATTTTTATGTTTTAGAGAAAATATTAACATTTAACTGAATTTGGTTTAAAAAATAATAAACATTAATAAAATGTGTGGTAGTAATACGATACGTGTATTGGCGGGTTGGAGAGTCATCATCACGGTTGGAGACACCTCTACATTTTCAAAAGAAATAGTGAAATCATAATCAATCTTCAACTATATTTATACCCTCTTAAGAAAAGTGGATTTCAATTAATTTACTATCGACAGTCTTGAGGAAAGAAATTTATGCAGAGCACATTACTCCATTGAACCATTGACCAGATACATAAAGTTGTCGATACCATGTTGTAAGTGTCTATGGCACAAACATTTCTTATTTAATCTGAAAAAAAACAAACAAAACAAAGGTGTATTTAGGTATTTTTCATATACCCTATATAGTTAATATATATATTACGCTTTGGGTCCATCATCTAGCTAGATTGAGTTGCGAAGGTGTCCATAAATATGGAAATGTTCCTTTAGTTCATCATCATGTAGATTATGCCATGATAGGAAAAGTTAACAATACTTACAAACAACCAAGTGTAAGTTCTTCAAAAGAAGTTAAAAAAAAATATGTTTTTGGTATGCAAATTCACATAGGAATGATAAAAATATTCAGCTAAATAGCATAAGTGCTATATAACTTTGATAAGATGTGAAATTGTTCAATAAATTGCAATTTACAAAAAATGCGACAGAAGGAAAATATAGTGTTACAATGGAGGAAAGCAGAAACTTGATATATGTGAATGTCTAATAAAAAGAAAGAAGAAAATTCCTCAGCGCACAAATTAAAGTTAAGGTAAACGGGGTTGAGACTATTAAGGATTTTGACTCAGGAACACCAGCCTCACTGATTGGGTGGCCTTTGTGAAGAAAATTGGTCCACAGGAACTGAACAATTACATTTAAACCTTCATCGTTTATGGAAAATAGTAACATTGCTATTCTGGATGTGAAAGGTGGGAAGAGTGGCTGTAATTAGTGGAAGTGAGACGCCTTTGTTTAGATTACCTTGGATGCTATCCTTTAAGATGAAATTAGAGTCAAACGTAATAAATTCAAAGGTTGACTATAATAACTATCCAGGGAAAAGGCAATCAGCAACACCAATTAAAAAAATTGATGATATACTGAAAGACTATTCGGAAGTATTTTCTGATAAAATAGGAACAGTAAAGAACTATGAGGCAAAAATATATACTAAAGAAAATACTGAGCCCAAACGTTTCCCAGCACGTCTAGTTCCATTCCTGATTTAACAAAGAATATAGTTCCTGGATAGACTTCCTCGGTCAACACTATTTTATAGAAATTCTTGGTCTTCGGAAGATAACCGTGTCAATAAATTCCATGCATTATACACAGTATCAGCCAAGTGGTCAGTAGTGTTTGCATTTAATTACAGTCTACCACCCTGATGATGGACTCTGAATCGAGCCCGAAACGCAGGCTCATCCTGTGTACAATGCACGGAATTTATTGACACGGTCATCTCCCAAAGACCAAGAGTTTCTAAAAAAATAATAGAGTTGGAATTGGATGGACTGGTTAAAGCAAATGCACTGGGCACAATTGATACTACAGAGACTGTTGTTGAGTGGACACCTACCACGGTGAATATGGAAAAGCCCGATGGAAGTATTAGAACTGGTGGTGATTTTCGGCTGATTTTGTACCAAATAATAATTTTGGAATGAACATAAGTTATCACGTTTGCAGAACTTACCAATAAGTTATCGGGTAACACTTAATAATTGACATGAAATATGCTTATTTCCATAAGAAAGAAAACTTAGGAAATACCTGATAATAGCCACACATAACGTTGTTAATATAGATCTGAGATTACCTTTTGGGTTATCAGCTAGTCCTGGCATACTGCAATGGTGCCAGTATGCCAGGACTGCAACTGCTCAGTAATTTAAATCAAATCGGTGTAGGCCTTCTGTTAGATGACATAATTATAATGGGAAAGATCGAAAAAGTTGAAAACTTTAGGAAAGTTCTGACAAAACTAAATAATCTTGGCCTAAAAGCTTGAAAATTTGTTCATAAATACGAGTATGTAAGATTGTTAGGTCATGAAATAGCAGAAAATTGTTTAGGTACATCCATTAGAGGATACGGTTGAAGCATTTTAGGATCACCAACTAATGTGAAACATTTGTGATCAAATTTGGGATCGATAAATTACTATGAGAAATTGATACCAAAACTACATGCCCTGTGTTCAGATCTTCATAAACTAACAGGTACCAGGTCAAAGTGGACTGATAAAGAATAGTCGTGTTTTCACGAAGTAAAATCCAATATCTCAAGCAACGTTATGGTGATTCCCTATGACGAATCATATGTAGTGGTGTTAGTATGCGATGTGTCAGAAGATGGTTTAGGATTTGTCCTGATGCACAGGTTTCATGATAGAATAGAGAAACCAATATCATTGGCTAGTAAGACGTTAAATCCCGTAGAGAATAGAGATGATAATATTGACCGAGAAGCACTAGCATTATTGTTTGGTGTGAGAAAGTTTCACTGTAGGCACGTCATATTGGTAACTGGCCATAAATATGTAGATACTCTCAAAAGTAGTTAAGGTTAGGCTTGTCAGATGAGCTATTGATATCATCCAGCGTGATTACGATAGAATACATCAAGGAGAAGAAAATGTATGTGTAGATGCTCTTTCCAGACTTCCCAATAAATGTAATGTTCTAATTGATAACATCAATTAATGAATAAACAAGAGACGATTTTATCTTTGAAAAAGCTAAAAAGAGAACTCTATCTAGATGATGAACTAAAAATGATAAAAGGTTTCTTACTAAATGCATGGCCTGAAAACTCAATGAAATCTCAGTCAATGTTAAAATCCCACGAGCGATAAAAGAATGAACTGACAAAGTAGATAGTGTTCTGTTAAGGAACGGAGTTGTAATACCAAAAAAGATGAGGCCACGAATATTGTGGCCATCCAAGAATGAGATTGATAGCACACAATACCACTTGTAGTGGCCTTAGATGGTTTTGGACATTGAACAACTTGTAAAAATATATATTCAATATCAATAAAACTGGGGAAACATAGAGCAGGCTAGTTATTTTGATGAGGAGGAAAAAGTACGACGGGACAAATATGAAACATAACCTGCATGGGTATCTAGCACAATCAAGAAATGGAATGGACCTCACTCGTATGAAATATTGAGTGGGGGAATCGTAAAAAGGAAATATTTTGATCAGCTAAGATTGAGAGAAGATGCTATAGAAGAGAACTAAATGTCGTCGAATGTATAATGAAGGAAAAAGTCTGGTATTTTAATAAAGTAGTACAAATATGTTTTAATAAAATAATACATATTATTTTATGACACAAATATGGTAATGCTCACTTTTTATTTTTGGATTGAAATAAAACAATTCCGGCCGAATGCTTGGCAGATTGTTATCTCTCGGAAAAGGAATTGCCAAAGATACGTAGGGCAAAAGACAGCTTTTTGGAGACTCGGTATTCAGAGATAAAAAACTTGCCACTTATAAAAAAATCAATATTTTCAATACATGCACATTATTTTTTTTTTGAAAATAAATCCAAAGTGTTATGAGCGTTATGAATTAGGAAACTAAGAACACGAATACCTGAATTTTTACATTTGTTTTTCACGAAAAAATTATCTTTTAAATTTTTTGGTGGATTTGTTATACATTATAAGAGTGATAGACATTGATGGCAATTATTACACTCTCATATAAATACATCAATACAGATAACACATAGACACAGAATGCAAAGTATTATCTGAGGTAACATTTACCAGCATATAATGAATATATCACTGTTTAATAAAACAACTTCATGTCAAAATTCATCCAAGCAAGCAGAAATAAAGGGATTGTTTGTAAATAATCTTCCCACGCTTTAATTAAAAACTTGGAAATATCTGAGAAGGAAAGTATACCAAGCAACGTTTTCCTTATTGTTGTCTACTTTGTCAAAATCAAATAAGTTTTACATTTGTTTATCATTTGATCGTCTACTGTCGGCGCAGAAAAAACGTGCACCCGAGTTTAAGTTTATCTTCTAAGGAACTAAGAGGCCTACAAAAAATCTAATCGTACCAATGTTTTCCTTATTTAATTGTACGTTATAACATATACATTTTAAGATTTTATTGAAAGTTTTAATAATTGTCATCCTAGTTGGAATAAAAAAAGTCCGGACCGGAATTTTAACTAGTTTACACTGTTTTTACTGAAAAATTCGTTGATGTCTCGCTTTTATATTTCATACCTGGTTGATAAGAACGTTTTCTATAAGTTTCATACATTTTATAAATATAATTTTTTAAGAAAAAAAGTTCTTGTATATAGATAAAAAATTTATTATGTCTATAGATAATTCAATGGCTATTCAACATTTCGATGTTAAATGGCCCCTATTTACACAAGCTATGATATGAAAGTATTTTGCAACATATACTTAAATTTGCAAAATAGGTTTTGTTATATTATTTAATTTGGAAGCAAACATTGTTTGATTGCATTCATGTACTTTATTTAGTTATAAATGCATTTTAATTTTCAGTACAAGCAGTTCAAGAAACTATGCAATCGTTCACCACGCTGTCCAACAGTCACTGTTGTTTCCTATATTTGTTCAACAATGTTTCACTTACTCGTCTTCATTAAAGTTATCTTATAAAAAGTTACACTCTTCTGAAAAAATGCCAATTGAGAGTTATAAATAATCTTACATTGTACATTTTTTATTGTTAAGTTAGTCTGTCAATCTATACTGTATATAAGCCTGCCAAATGACTTATTTCAACATTTGTTAAAATCTGGAGTCACAATAGTTAAGCTCGGACCACTGTGTTTTAATAACGCCTTGTCATTATGTAACAGTCATACCATTGTACGTGTATGGTGGGCGAGTGGGTTCATACCACTGATTTTATTGTATTATTCATACCACTGATGCTATTGTACGTGTATGGACGGGTGGGTGGGTCAATGCCATTATACGTATATGGGTGGGTGGATGGGTCAATGCTACTGTACGTGTATGGGTGGGTGGGTGGGTCAATGCCACTGTACGTGTATGAGTGGGCGGGTGGGTCGATGCCATTGTGCGTGTATGGATGGACGGGTGGGCATTATATGGGTATGGACTTAGATGCATCGATAAAAATATACTGTAAACATCCATGGTTGGCTGTCAGTCAACAAGAATAGTTTCCACATTCTTGCCACATGTTGGCTGTCAGTCAACATCGTAGTTTTCACATTCATGTTGCATGTCGGCTGACCACCAACATCGTAGTTTTCACATTCCTGCCACATTTTGGCTGTCCAGCAATATACTTAGTCGTTTTAAAATTCATGTAATAAGTCGACTGTCCAACCGCATAGTACTGTTCCCATTCTTGTTTCATGTCAGCTGTCCACCGTCATCGTAGTTTTCATATTTAGTTTCATGTCAGCTGTCCACCGTCATCGTATTTTTTACATTCTTGTTTCATGTCAGCTGTCCACCGTCATCGTAGTTTTTACATTCTTGTTTGATGTCAGCTGTCCACCGTCATAGTGGGTTTCACATTCTTGTTTCATAACAACTGTCCACCGTCATCTTAATTTTTACATCCTTGTTTCATATCAGCTGTCCACCATCATCGTAGTTTTCACATTCTTGTTTCATAACAGCTGTCCACCGTCATCTTAGTTTTTACATCCTTGTTTCATATCAGCTGTCCACCATCATCGTAGTTTTCACATTCTTGTTTCATGACAGCTGTCCACCGTCATCGTAGTTTTTACATTCTTGTTTCATATTAGCTGTCCACCGTCATAGTGGTTTTCACATTCTTGTTTCATGTCAGCTGTCCACCGTCATCATAGTTTTTTACATTCTTGTTTCATGTCAGCTGTCCACCGTCATCTTAGTTTTTACATCCTTGTTTCATATCAGCTGTCCACCATCATCGTAGTTTTCACATTCTTGTTTCATGACAGCTGTCCACCGTCATCGTAGTTTTCACATTCTTGTTTCATGTCAGCTGTCCACCGTCATAGTGGTTTTCACATTCTTGTTTCATGACAGCTGTCCACCGTCATAGTGGTTTTCACATTCTTGTTTCATGTCAGCTGTCCACCGTCATCATAGTTTTTTACATTCTTGTTTCATGTCAGCTGTCCACCGTCATAGTGGTTTTCACATTCTTGTTTCATGTCAGCTGTCCACCGTCATCATAGTTTTTTACATTCTTGTTTCATATTAGCTGTCCACCGTCATCGTAGTTTTCACATTCTTGTTTCATGTCAGCTGTCCACCGTCATCGTAGTTTTCACATTCTTGTTTCATGTCAGCTGTCCACCGTCATAGTGGTTTTCACATTCTTGTTTCATGACAGCTGTCCTTCGTCATCGCAGTTTTCCTATTCTTGTTTCATGTCAGCTGTCAAATATATTTTTATTTGTAATTATAATTAAGTTTAGATACATAAGAAGCTTATATGCCCTGTATTTTAAGTAAAAATAAAATATTTTACGTATTTATAATATACTAGATAAAGTGCATTATAAGAAATAACTATTAATTGATTGATAAATGTTGATAAGAAAAATACTGTTTTATTTTATACGAAAATGCTTGAAGATATATGTGCTCGTTATTATATTTTATGATTTCGTGTGTTTTCTAGCCAGTTATATAAAGACATAAGAACAGGAAACATTTATTTATTTTTAGAAAACGTGATTCCTTTGTTCATCTTTTTAATTGTGACAAATCAAAGAATATACACTATATAACCTAAAAATAAAGTAGTTTAAATACAAACATAGAAGAAATAAGAACTCGTCACATTTTTTAGTAAAATTGCAATATCCAGCAAAATTAATTGCTTGGCAGAGAGCGAGGTAGACCGGAGTTGAGAGTTAAAAGGGTTAAGCTCTGGTTATCACGAAATGCATAAATGAATTTTGTTGGTTTATCCTTTTTCAAATATTATTGGTTGAATAATTATCAGACAGTCATTAAATAATAATTAATAAAACGGTTTCATATTCGTTTTAAAAATAGTGAACCAAAATACAACAATTCATACTACTTACTGTAATGTTATTCACAGTTAAAACCATTGCCAACCATCCTTCCATAAAGAGACCCTAACGAGTTCAGTGACAAGCTACGCATCTATGTTAAACGTTGCGTGATTTTCATTACAATTGCTAGGGTAAGGATTTTCTGAATTTTTAGAAACTTTTATGATGTATTACACTTCTATTTCTTGGGTCCATATACGGTCACTTTAAGATATCTTTATTTCGTAAGGAGGGTTAAATATTTCTGAGAGCATTAAATAATCAATTTTTTTCAACTTAAAGTTTGTATGCTTTGTTTTTAAATAAATGTTCTCCTATGGCCCAACCACGAAAGTATTCCTTTATTTTAAGTAATGCTAAACTCTTGAGAATGAATTGAAGATGATAAGTATATGTTACGTATTGATAATGCTTTACCAAGCACAACATTCTATTATGCTTTGTACGTGCATTTTCTAACATCTATAATATATTAAGCAGATGTCATCTTTACATATCCAATTGGGAAATGATACCGATATAAATAAAATAATAACGGAATGCAAAATCTCTATGTAAACTACTCCAACAAGTTATTATATGTCATCACTAATTGAGATCCCTCCAACAGCCGGAATAGAATTACAATAACCTCATAACCAACATCATTAGTGTCAAGAGTTAGAGAGGACTTTACGGTCCTAGCTTCACTCCTTAAAAAAGGCATTTTAATTTCATTAATAAAGACAATTTTATAATTAGTTAATACAATTAAAGAATCTCACTGATTGGAATACTATTGGGAGTGTTTACTACTGTATACAGTAGAGCCAATGATGTGAAATAAAAGGAATGCCTGGAATTGATCGCGACTTAGTTGTATGGTGGAGCACTCTAGTGGCAAGAAGATCAACTTCCTCAGACCTTGTTGGTAAAGCCAACGGCTGCGACTGGACTTGGGACACAAATAAAAGAAACTTTAAGAAGTAGAACAAAAGATGTGGAATTGAAAGTATCCCTTGAATTGATCGCTATTTATAACTGTTTATAACTGCTTAAGTATTGGGACGAACGGGCAGTGCAGGTGGTGGGGTGGGCGAGTTCCACCATTTTAACAGTGATCAGCTGGTTCGTCACTTACCACTCATGAACAAGAACTGTTCCATTCTATTATGATGTGTATTATTATTGTTATTATTATTCATTGTTAATTAGTATGACGCCGATCGTCTAGATATGAGCGAATATGAGGGTCGAATGAGTATGATGAGTGTAGAGGTACAAGTGTAGTCGACTGTTCCTAATAAATATCTATTTATTAATAATACAATAGCCAGGGACATTAAGGTACCTACAGATTTACAAGAAACCCGAACCACGTAGTGTTGGTCTGGTTTTCAGATAACTGACAAGCCTAACACCCAGTTCTCTTCCCTGTACTTCTGAACCCTGAATACCATCCAACATGGACATCCCAGATTTCTCTAGTAGCATCCACGTTGATGACAGCCTTGAACGGGCTCTTTGTGCAAATAAATTAATAAATATAAAATAATTTTGTGAATAGGATTAATATGACGTACGAAACTTTATTGCCATTGATCCATTGTACATGAAAATAGACTGCGTCACATAAGAATAATAGGAACGACAATAATAAATAATAGTGATAATAAATAGTAACAATAAATAAATATCAATAAATTAATAACAATAATAAATAAATAACAATATGCTATGTATAACTATGTAAAACATAACACTGTAAAAAATAACTAGAATATATTAAATAATTATATCTATTTATTTTTCTAAAAATTCCTATACATTATAAAAAGCATTTTCAATCAGCCATTTATTTATTGAATGGATTGATAATTAATTAAATTAATTAAATCTTAAAACTATTAAATGGAGTAAGCTGAACTGAGTACGGTAATTTATTAAAACATCTTACACAATTATTAAAACAATGAGTTACTCCTAGTGTTGTAGTCATGTATGTCCAGTCTGTGAGTAAATTCTACTTATCTTAGCTAAAAATGATGACTGATGCTACAAATCTACATGTGTTTAAAAAACTTATTAAATAAAACTTGAAAATTAATTTCATTATTTATGAAAGCCCTAATTACATCCCATCCCTCCTGCTGTAAAGATTCTATAAAAGTGAAAATCTCTTCCTCATTTTGTTTTCTTTTATAAATTGGTTCTTTACTTACAAGAGCGCAAGTCCTAAAAATTTTAACACAGGGTTTTAATTAAAAAAATAATGGTAAGTGATCAGAGAGACAACTATCAACCAACCATAAAAACTCCTCAGAAAAATTTATTTAAATATTGTCTAAACATGACTTGCCACGTGTAGACTTATTTGCAGGCCTTACATTTAAGGAGCGTAAGATATTCAAAAAGTTACATGTTATTGGATCATTGGAATTCAAAAAGTTACATGTTATTGTATCATTGGCATTCAAAAAGTTAATATTAAAATCACCGCACACAGCTGCCTTTCCTGATTTCCTAAGAACTGTTTGAATTGACTCTTCAAAATTATTTAAGAAATAACTAAAATGTTCACTGGTTGACCTATAAATTAAGCAAATTACTAAATTACGATCTTCTAGTTTATTACATGTAATTTCATAATTTTGTTCCGAGATGTAATGTTTAAGATCTATTTCACTGAATTTTAAAGAATCTTTGATAACAATTCCTACACTTCCATTTTTTAACAACCTTTCGATACATAAAACTAACCTCCTTTAAATGTTTAGGTGTAAAAAAAGGTATTTGCTCCTTAAGTAGCTAGAGCTCGCTCATGCACATTACATCACAAGGTTCACTGTCTAAACAGTTTTCCAATTCAGGTAGTTTGTTTCTTACACATTGCATATTTTTTTGCATTATTTTAAGTTTAAAAAATGTGTTTGTAATATCAAAGGTTAACGAGATTTTGTCGTTTGATAGTTGATTCCTGTAGAGTTAAGATTTTTAGTTGTCTGATTGTCAATTAAGCAGACTGCTTCCCTAAAAAAATCTGTTTTCCTGCTGAAAGATCAATTAATAAGTTCAAAATTCACATACTTAAAAATATTTTTCCAGCTCTCTTTAAGTGGTGACCATGGTTTGTTGTGACCCTTCCTATGCAAATAATTCATGGACAAGACTTTTAAATTCCTAGTAAATTCATTTACTAACAAGTCAGCATTACACCTATCAACAGCATCTTTCAGATCAGATTTATCATACCTGACAGGTAAGTTATTAAAGATTGCATGTCCTCCTTTTGAAGGCATAGTAACCTGCTTTTAACAAAATCAGAAAGAAAAGAAACAGTGTTATATACTACATAATGATGTTGTAATGGTAGTAATTACTACCACCTATAATGAGAACAAAATCATTCTTAGTCACACCTGTAATTAAACCCTCAGTTTATCAGCAAGCGTTGCAGAAGGCTTACAAACTGAAAATACAATTATAATAAATTAATTTTTACAGTTAACAAATTTTGAGTGAAAAAGTGAATAGTTCATTCACTTTGAGCAGATAAAAATAATAGTTCAGTTAGTTCCTAAATCATTTAAAATCAGAATAAATGTTTCTTATTTCTGGTTTTATTGTCAAATTAAATGTCAAAATGTTTAAAAAAAATTCGTTAACAAAAAAAATCATTCATTACAGCGGACATTCAAGCCAATAACAGTGTAGCAGACGTCCTCATTTCCATGTGTTCGTATGATATAAACTAACATTAAAATTATTTTAGATTAATAGCAGAAAGTGTATGAGCATAATTACGAACAAAGACAGTTTGTAGTAAGTGATACATAAAAGGGTTTTCATTTGAAGACTTCTCAACTCTTAAGACAATGTTAATAAACTCACACAAGTACAGGCTGTATGGAAGTGTAGGCTGTTGACTGCGCGTATGATGTAGAGACACTGAAGCAGTCTTTGTCAACTATCTGTTAATGTGGCAAACGCGGGGAAAATCCTCACCGATCATTGGCCGAACAAATTCTCAGGTAACCGACAACAAGCACCCCTCTATACTAAAGCATTTAAAAACAGCCTATAGTTGTAAGGTGGAGTACTCCAGTGGAGAGAAGCCCAATTTCTCCAGTAACTTGTTGGTAAAGCCAATGAGTACGACTGATCTAATGGCGTTATACTTCCTAATATATCCACTCTCGTAAAGCATATTCATTACTAGCCTGAAAATGTGTTCGTCATAGTAATGTTAAGGCTAATAACGAAATCAAATGAAAATAAATTATTGTACAAATTGTGTAACAATTGGTGAAGTAAGGACGAAAAGTCCTCTCTTACACATAACCATCGTATGTGAAGCTGCAAGTTATATGACAGTACAGTTATATGATTAGTATGACAGTACATAATAACAGTACTGTTTACAATATGACGTAAAAAAATTAAATAAGAAATATAGAAAACACTATACTCTTAAAAAAAAAAAAAAAAAAAAAAAGAAATTGTGGAAAAAAATTCTCAAATTCATCTTAGTACATTACAAGGTGTCTTAAAAACGATAGTCCTTTGATTAAAAATGTATTTAAAAAATCAATTAAAAATATTAAGTTGACTTATATATATGCCCCGTGTGAATTATTGGTAAACAGAACATTTTCAAAAACATAAGGCTTTTGGCGCGTGAATTTATTTCGATGCGACAAAAATAGATTATAAAAGAATATCTACGTTTGGTTGGTATTGTTTTTGTACACTTTTATTCTCATTTTAAATTTATTTTTAACTGGACAGTTGTTTTATCATTCTTAGAATCGATTGGTATTTACTCGTGATGTATTTACTTCTATTATTACTAGTTTATGTACAACCCCTATAATGAGATATTTTAAAATATAGGCTTATATTTTGAATATCACATTTGTGTAGTTAATTACTACACAGCACTCGTAACTACTTGACTTACAGCTATTCGTAACTAACAAAATAATAATGTCACTAACATTTGTGTAATTAATTATTGTGCATTACTCGTAACTAGTTGATGTACTCGTAACCACAAAATAATAATGTCACAAACATTTGGGTAATTAATTTTGTTGTGTTGAGGGTTTTAGTATAATTATTGCTATATTTCACCTTCCTTAATGAGAACAAATATAATTTTACAATTAATCCTGTAAACGTAAAAAAAAAATATCAGCCTATTTTTATTCAAATTTTGGCATATCTTGTGATGGTAACATTGCAGAGTTAGATACACTGTATTAATGTTACAAACATTTGTGTAACTAATTATTACGCAGCACTCGTAACTACTTAACTTATAGCTATTCGTAACTAACAAAATAATAATGTCACTGACATTTGTCTAGTTAATTACTACGCAGCACTCGCAACTACTTAACTTATAGCTATTCGTAACTAAAAAAATAATAATGTACAAACATTTGTGTAGTTAATTATTGCGCAGCACTCGCAACTACTTGACTTATAGCTATTCGTAACTAACAAAATAATAACGTCACTAACATTTGTATAACTAATTACTACGCAGCACTCGCAACTACTTGACTTATAGCTATTCGTAACTAACAAAATAATAATGTCACTAACATTTGTCTAGTTAATTACTACGCAGCACTCGCAACTACTTAACTTATAGCTATTCGTAACTAACAAAATAATAATGTCACTAACATTTGTCTAGTTAATTACTACGCAGCACTCGCAACTACTTGACTTATAGCTATTCGTAACTAACAAAATAATAATGTCACTAACATTTGTCTAGTTAATTACTACGCAGCACTCGCAACTACTTAACTTATAGCTATTCGTAACTAACAAAATAATAATGTCACTAACATTTGTGTAACTCATTATTACGCAGCACTCGCAACTACTTGACTTATAGCTATTCGCAACTAACAAAATAATAATGTCACAAACATTTGTGTAATTAATTATTGCGCAGCACTCGCAACTACTTGACTTACAGCTGTTCGTAACTAACAAAATAATAATGTCACAAACATTTGTGTAATTAATTATTACGCAGCACTCGCAACTACTTGACTTACAGCTATTCGTAACTAACAAAATAATAATGTCACTAACATTTGTGTAATTAATTATTGTGCATCACTCGTAACTAGTTGATGTATTCGTAACCACAAAATAATAATGTCACAAACATTTGTGTAATTAATTATTGTGCATCACTCGTAACTAGTTGATGTATTCGTAACCACAAAATAATAATGTCACTAACATTTGTGTAATTAATTATTGTGCATTACTCGTAACTAGTTGATGTATTCGTAACCACAAAATAATAATGTCACAAACATTTGTGTAATTAATTTTGTTGTGTTGAGGGTTTTAATATAATTATTGCTATATTTCACCTTCCTTAATGAGAACAAATATAATTTTACAATTAATCCTGTAAACGTAAAAAAAATATCAGCCTATTTTTATTCAAATTTTTGCTTATCTTGTGATGGGTAACATTGCAGAGTTAGATACACTGTATTAATGTTACAAACATTTGTGTAACTAATTATTACGCAGCACTCGTAATTACTTAACTTATAGCTATTCGTAACTAACAAAATAATAATGTCACAAACATTTGTGTAATTAATTTTGTTGTGTTGAGGGTTTTAATATAATTATTGCTATATTTCACCTTCCTTAATGAGAACAAATATAATTTTACAATTAATCCTGTAAACGTAAAAAAAATATCAGCCTATTTTTATTCAAATTTTTGCTTATCTTGTGATGGTAACATTGCAGAGTTAGATACACTGTATTAATGTTACAAACATTTGTGTAACTAATTATTACGCAGCACTCGTAATTACTTAACTTATAGCTATTCGTAACTAACAAAATAATAATGTCACAAACATTTGTGTAATTAATTTTGTTGTGTTGAGGGTTTTAATATAATTATTGCTATATTTCACCTTTTCTTTAATCAGAACAAATATAATTTTACAATTAATCCTGTAAACGTAAAAAAATATCAGCCTATTTTTATTCAAATTTTTGCTTATCTTGTGATGGTAACATTGCAGAGTTAGATACACTGTATTAATGTTACAAACATTTGTGTAACTAATTATTACGCAGCACTCGTAACTACTTAACTTATAGCTATTCGTAACTAACAAAATAATAATGTCACAAACATTTGTGTAATTAATTTTGTTGTGTTGAGGGTTTTAGTATAATTATTGCTATATTTCACCTTCCTTAATGAGAACAAATATAATTTTACAATTAATCCTGTAAACGTAAAAAAATATCAGCCTATTTTTATTCAAATTTTTGCATATCTTGTGATGGGTAACATTACAGAGTTAGAAACACTGTATTTACACTAAAAGTTGGTAGAAACATCAATTTGTAATATCACAAAAACAAACCCGAATGATTCAATATTCACCAGTTCTCAGTTATACAGTTTTTTTATACAGATTTAATCGTCTTCTTTGATATTGTGTGTCTTTGGTTAAGTTTTTTTATGTTACCATCATAATTATAATTATAATGGTAATATTATCAGCATCGATAAATAACTATTTGAATATATTCCAGCTGACTTAAATGTATTTGGATACAAATTTAAAATAAACATTTACTGAAAAACCTGTGTTATAAGAGCAGAATTTCTGAAATACAAAGCTTGTGAAAAAGTGAAATAATGATTTCTGTGCGTGTGGTTGTTTAAAGTTAGTTCAGTTGTTTATAATAATGATGTCGTTTGTAGGCTTCTCCTAAGTAAAGAAAGATGATTCCTACTTTACGGAATATCTAAAACGTTGTTACTTCCTTCCCTCGCAGCGTTCGTTTAGAAGTTCAATGAAATATTGAGCCACTTTCAGGGGTTCATTCGAACAATAAAATGATAATAGCGTAAGGATAAAACGTCTATTTATGGTGAAAACGTTGAAGCCACCAGCCTCAAAGTTGTGGTTTATTGGACATTATCAATACAGAGGAATGAAACTGCGGTAATATATCAAAACATAAGGGACTTTTAACCCATCAAAAACGTCCTATGTAAAATTGGATAGCCTATGTTAAATATCAATTACTTTTACCTGCAGAAAAAAATTAAACATTTATCATGAAATAAACATTATTATTCTTATATTTTTTTTATATTTACAGTAGTAATGTGAAAAGAGAGATTAATTGTAATTAAAAAAGGGTTTATATCTAAATATAAAGCTGGTATCGGACAGTTGCTAAACATCCATGCTACTTGAATAATGATATAATACAAGAGAAAATCTAAGGTATAAACCTAAAAGTAAATCGACTTGGTACAGTTATAAAAAATAAAATCCATAAGGTGACCAACCATATGCCAGTTAATACTTATCATAGTGTAAAAGTTAGTAGCACAGCTTACTGTCGTTATTTATTTTACAAAATAAAATAATGCTGGATGTTTACATGATATGAAAAATCAGTATTTACTTTTATTAAATAGTCTTAGTTACCATACAGTTGATAATAATAGTAATGTTTATTGCATCAAACCTCAAATATAGTAAACATTTAGTTAAATATACATATAAATTACACTTGAATTAAAAAAAATATTCAATTTTGTATGGACATTCTTTTCATAAATATTTGCATATAATTTTTTTTAAATGGTTTCATTTCAAGATTTATTAACTTATAAGGTAATTTATTATAAAATGTAATAACCATAAATTCATGATTTTGTTGTGTTGTTGAGTATTTACATTGTTTAATGTTCAGTTGATTTGAATTTCATGTGTCATGCTTATATATATATATATATATATATATATATATATATATATATATATATATATATATATATATATATACATATATATATATATATATATTATTGTTCTGAGGAAATGTATGTTCGTTATTATTGGTATATAATAAACTTTTATAAATTAATAGTGAAGGAAGAGTCATTATATTTAGATTTTTGAATATAAGTCTGCATGGAGTTTTAAATCATGCTCCACAAATTAGTCAAATTGCTCTTTTTTGAATTTTAGATAATTTAATTGAATTTGAAGACTGGCCCCATAATATTATTCCATAACTCAATATGCTATGAATATGTGCATGGTAAATTTGTATTGGTATATCTTCACTCACATTGTACTTTAGTCTTCTTAAACAGTAGATAACTTTGTTCAGATTTTTTATTGTAATCCACATGATTATTCCAAGATATCTTATAATCAAGGATAGTTCTTAAAAAATGTATTTGAATAATTTAGATTCTTCTCAATTTATTTGAATAAATAAAATGTATATCATGTATTTTGTTTAAATTAAGAATTAATTAATTTATTAGCATTGCATCAACTGATACATTTCTTTGTAGTAAAATAAATCACTTCTTCTAATTTGTCATAACAGTTTTATGTAAATATCAATCCAACATCGTCAGCATCAAAGAAACATTTAATATTTGTGGAGTTCATATTTTTGTGAATATCGTTTATATAAATATTAAAAAGTAATTAACCCAAAGGAGATCCTTGTGGTACACCATATTTAATTTCTTTAACTTTTTAAAGTTGACCATTGATTTCTACAAATTGAAATATCTGTTCCAAGTATTAGTGAATTAATTTTAGTAAATTGATAGTAATTCCATTGATTTTAGTGAATTCCTATCAAATCCATAGTAATTTAATTTTTGAAGAAAAATTTCGTGGTTTATAGTATCAAATGCTTTTGAATAATCAAACATTCTTAAGCAAACAACTTTCTCACTTTCAATATTTATAATGCAGTTAGAAGTTATACTTTGAACAGCATCAATTGTACAATGTTTTTTTCTAAAACCGCATTGTTGTTCAGTAAATAGATTATTATCTTCAAAATAAATGTAAATTTGTTCAAACAGTTGTGATTCAAATATTTTTGAAACAGCTAGAACAATAGAGATAGGTCTGTACTTTTTGTATGTGACTTCTCCATTTTTATAGATGGGAATAACTTTTACTTGTTAAATGCACTTGGATATATTCCTAAATCAATACATTTATTATATAAGCATGTAAGTACTTCACATATATCAACAGAAGATAATTTTAAGATTTTAGTATTCATACTGTAAATATCTAAGTTGAACTAGTTTTAATCTTGTTTATGTTCTCATATACCTTTTCAACTGTAAAATCATCAGATTTAAAACTGTTTCTTGAATGAGTAAAATTGTTAAAGAGTGGAACAGAATTTATTGAACTATCTGTAGGAATGGATAGAATGGATTATTGAATCCGTCTGCTGAAAGGTGATTAGGGATTGTGTTCTTTTTATAAGTTCCAGATAAATCTTTTACTATACTACAAACCAAATAGTTTTACATTTGTTTTTACTATTTTCTATATGATTGTTATTATAATTTATTTTTGAAATCTTAATGTTTTTCTTATATTTCTTTTTCAATAATTTGTATAGATTGTTATTAGCTTCATTTGTCAAAATTTTATTTAATAAATATAGCTTTTTACATTTATTTTTAATATTTTTTAATCTAGTAGAATTCCATCTATAATTTATTTTAATGTTATTTGTATCAAATTTTTTTCAAGAAAAAGGGTAGTTAACTGCATTCATAAAGACATTTTGAAATTCATATTCCAATCCAATAAATTGATTGGAGTATAAAAATAACAAATTAATCTGTTTTAATTTATAAATAAAATTTGTTATATTTTTATCTTTTATTGACCTGCTAAGTGGATGGTGTGATATTTCAACATTTTCAGATTTATTTTCAATCTTTGCTGATAAGTAGATATAATTACGGTCTGATTCAGACGTGAAAAGTATTTTATTTAGAATAATTTTGGATGAATTGTAGTAAAGATGTTCCTGGATTAATAAACACCAGGTCATGTGATTTCATGATTTGTGTGTTGCAAACCCAAACTGTTCATTAAATTTTGAAGTTGAAAAGCTTTTATACTTTTTCCCTTCATTACACATTAAAGTCATTTCCAATGAAAATATGACATTTGTATTGGAATACAAGTAGTAATATGTTATTTAATATTTTCATAAATTCATTATAAATATATTTTTCTTTATTGACAGGTCTATAAATATAAATAATAATAGTATTGCATGATATAATTAAGACTGCAGAAACTTCACATATCATTTCTTGAGACATAATTTATATTATCAGTTTCAATATATTCAATATTGTTTTTCAGAATTATTATAGTTCCACCTCTTTTACGAGTTCTACAGAATGAAGAAACTATTTTGTAATTAGATATTTTTTAATATTTTATACTTTACTATCCATACAATCCTCACAGATAGTATGGATAGTACATCTATGTTATATTTTAAAATATATACATTTAGTAGATCTACTTTTTTAATAAGGCCTTCTATGTTCTAGTTAAAAATTATTGTCTTCAAAATTTTCAGTTTCAATATATTGAATTACATTATATCATTTGATTGTATATTTATATTATTTTCTTTATTTAAATTACAGTACTAACTATCGATAACTGCTAGTAGGTTTGGCGTTGTCTGATCGTATTCCCTATAAAATATGTTATATCCATATATGGAATTGTTTTGATTATTTTTTAATGTTTATAAGAAATTATATTATAATCTCTCCAACAATACATTTTTTACCTTTAACATTTAGATGTAGACCATATGTAGTGTTAGAGGAACGGAATAATTTCATACAGTAGCAGATAAATAACTAAAAAACAAGAAAATAACTTTTTAGTGGAAAAGCTGAGAAAATTACGAATATGAACGAGAAGGAAATATATATTGTAAAAATAACTGTGTGTTTACTTTAATTATGTGGAATTGACGTATCAGTGTACTGTATTAGATTATTTTTTGTCAACCTAACCCTAACCTAAAAAATCCTAGCTTAAACGCACCAGACAAAAGCTAACCTAACCTTGCATGGAATAATATAACATAACCTGACCAAAACCTACATAACCTAACTGGTATTTATAGGTATTTACTTCTATGTATATTTATTATTAGGTACATAAAATACAATTTACATTGCAAATTAACAAATTTATTGTAAACATACTGTCTTAATTGGAAACATTATTGCTTCAGTTTTATATTATCATAGGTTAACTATAAACTATTATTCAAATTACTATAATTTGAATAAAATGGCCTTTTACATTATTAAATGTAACAAATTATTGAATTTGATTAATTGTTAACTAATGTTATCAACACTTAGTCATTAAGAAAGCTTAGGTTAAGTAGAAGAAAGGACTGATAAGTCCTAACTTCGCCTGAAAATAAAGATGTTTTTCATTTCATTTCATTAATGAGATATAAAACATATGTATATGTTTCTATGAAAAATATAAAAATATTTAACTAACTCACCAAAGCGATGAACCAACTCTACTAACTTACCTGCAACATAAGTATCAAAGTTAATATTAGTTATAATTAAAGGAAGACACAAATGTTGAATAAAGAATAATATTCAGAACCGTAGGGCAAGATACACACACGTGATAGCTCATCGCATATGTGTAGAAAATATACAGAAGCTTAATTTTCTATAAAAATGCAATGAGATAGTATAGAACATAACACTAGATCCATACCATTTTATTCGACGATACCAAGTTGTTTCAAATAATTTATATTAAATATATGTACCAATACTTTGACGTTTAATAATTGGTTTCAATACTTCATTAATTGTGACATCGGATCTGCCATAGCTGGCAGATAGTCACATGTGTGAAAGTCCAGCAAATAAAGTCACCCAGAAAACACCATAAGGTTTTCTGTGGATGCCAACAACACCATACCCTGTGACCGTCATAGGTGCTTGAATGAACCTTCCTCGTAAGGAATGAACTCTTTTTAGTCACTTTTGCACATGCGTAGGAAGATGCAACTACTGAAAATATAAGCGAGGATTAACAAATGATCAGTCATGTGATTGTGGGGCTGAAACTCAAACTATGGATTACATAGTTAATGCTTCTCCAGCACCAACTAACTGATCTTCATTTAATTAAATATGTAGGTGTTTAAAAGCTAAACAAATTGGACTGAGGTTTGTGACGCGACATCATTATTATAACAATAAGACAAAAGTATTTTGTAGAATTTCTTTGATTATAAGTAGTTAATTCTGTTTTCTCATGCTTCTCATTTTATTTTAATGGCTTTAAAAAATCCATACCATATCCAATATATTGTAGTTTTTAGTTAAAAGCTGTCAAATCTTTAATTATTATCTTTAATCATAACATACATGCATCAAGACACAGAAGATGAGCGATATTCTAAAAGGTAAGTATGATAGTTCATATGTCAATTTAATTAGCTATACATTAGATCAACCCAGTAACTATATACATATAATTACCGAGTAGGTCGTGAACGCTAGTGGAGGTTTACAGGTCTAGTGTGACTGTTTTATTCGACACAGTGTGTTACATAGGGGTATGGTCACCACGCTAAGTCAACAGAGTATCGCGAATAGCACTACTCGTTTGGGGCAGTGTGTTACATAGGGATATGGTCACCCCGCTAAGTCAACAGAGTATCGCGAATAGCTCTACTCGTTTGTGGCAGTGTGTTACATAGGGGTATGGTCACCCGCTAAGTCAACAGAGTATCGCGAATAGCACTACTCGTTTGTGGTAGTGTGTTATATAGGAGTATGGTCACCCCGCTAAGTCAACAGAGTATCGCGGACAGCACTACTCGTTTGTGGCAGTGTGTTACATAGGAGTCGTTTGTGGCAGTGTGTTACATAGGGGTATGGTCACCACGCTAAGTCAACAGAGTATCGCGAATAGCATTACTCGTTTGTGGCAGTGTGTTACATAGGGGTATGGTCACCCCGCTAAGTCAACAGAGTATCGCGGACAGCACTACTAGTTTGTGGCAGTGTGTTACATAGGAGTATAGCCACCCCGATAAGTTAACAGAGTATCACGAATAGCACTCCTCGTTTGTGGCAGTGTGTTACATAGGGGTATGGTCACCCCGCTAAGTCAACAGAGTATCGCGAATAGCACTACTCGTTTGTGGCAGTGTGTTACATAGGGGTATGGTCACCCCACTAAGTCAACAGAGGATTGCGAATAGCACTACTCGTTTGTGGCAGTGTGTTACATAGGGGTATGGTCACCCCACTAAGTCAACAGAGGATCACGAATAGCACTACTCTTTTGAGGCATTGTGTTACATAGGGGTATGGTCACCCCACTAAGTCAACAGAGGATCGCGAATAGCACTACTCGTTTGTGGCATTGTGTTACATAGGGGTATGGTCACCCCGCTAAGTCAACAGAATATCGCGGATAGCTCTACTCGTTCAAGAAGTGTGCATGCATATCTTAATACAGTAAATTATTTCGAAGTTTTGGATACCCTATTTTATTTATAATATAGTATATGTTTTGTTAAAAATTTAAACAAATTTACTTCTGTTATGTTGCTAAGATTTTTTTTCGTACTGTATGTATATTTATTTAATGTATATTTTCTCGTACAAATTTATTTAGATATTCGTAGTTCAACTTGCTCGTAAAGTCATTATTCCTCAAATATGTACTGTATATACAATCTGTTTACCTAATTTTCTTAAATTTTTGTTTTGTTTGTGTAAACACAATATACAGATGTGTGTATAGTAGTGAATACTTTGTAACTGTTGAGTTTTTATACTATTCATATATTTTAAAATAAAATTGTACCAATATTACTATGAATTTCCCATGATTAGCTGAAAGCCAGAGGGACGAATATTTGTACTGTATCTCTGTTGTTGAAACTTTAAATTATAGAATAAATTAATAAAATAAATAAAATAAAAATAATAACTATATCATCAATAGTCTGTAGTCCATGCTAATAAATTACAATCTTAAGTCAATCATTGTGTAACTTTTCTGAATTTGCTATACATGAAATGAACCTGGTAACTATCTACAGCAAATTCAATTAATATATGAACTATCACACTGGCCTTCTAGAAGATATCCTATTATTCCATATCAAGAAGATATTATTCCTTATCAATTCCTCTTATGTCTTGATAATATTTTCAACATTTGTGGTATTGTAGTTAATGATTGGGGTACTTTAAATGAAAAGGGTCACAATCAGACCAAATTGAATAATAATAATAATAATAATATATAGTCGTCATGTTGCCTGATTGTTGATGGTCAAAACGATTAGCACGTTTTGCCTCATATTGTACAAATAAATAAGAAATTAAAATAACTAAATATGATCCAACTGCGTAATATCACATCACACCATATTCGCGTTTGTATACAATATTGGATGGTAAAAAAAATTATTAAAAAATTATAACTGGTTTAATTATACAGAAATAAATGAAACTAAGCATATGTACACATACATTATTATTTTAAAAACTAAAAAAAGGTCACATTTTTAACCTTAGGCTTATTTTAACAACGGTTTAACCACCTGTCCAAATTTAAATTATTTAGAATTTTACTGCTTTGACATTTCGAGGTAGATATGGATTTGTGTAAAAATAACACCAAACACACATTGACATGAAAATATCATATGATGAAATATCCTCACAAATAAATATATTATATAAATACTTCTTATATATTTTTAATGTGTTTTTTGTTTCTTATAGTATGTGTAAAGTGAAGTCTAAAAACTGGAATTTATACTTTTAACTAACATTAAACTATATTGATTTATATTTTGAAATACTGTATTGAAAGATGCTATTTAATTATGTCTGGAGATAAATTATTTACTATCGAATTAATTCCAAAGGATACACTTTATAAAAATGAGTACAAATCTTAAACAAAGTATAGGCTTACTGTGGAATTTTAACATGTAGCCGATATTTCGAAAGTATAATCTAGTTGCTGCTAACGTTGTATTTAATGGCAATTAGTTGACGGGAATTAAATCTTCCATTGTAGTTTTTACAAATTTTATCTTTTATGGCTTTTAGTAAAATTTTATTTTAAATTTAGTAAACAAAATATGAAAATATGAAATACAATTCAAATTAGATTAAACTACGGACATATTGTTATGCCTATTGAATTAAAAAATCCTAATCATCAAGGATACAGCTTTGCTTACCACATTAAGTGTAAAATTGTCTCTGGCAAATACTTTTAATAAACAACGGAAACATTATTATTTGCTAGACGTTATCAAATCATCCATTAAAGAATTGCTTTGTTGTGTTGGATCGAGGAAGGTGTGTATTGTGACAATATATGGCAGCAATAGATAATAAGGACCGGCTGTCTGTCCACTACTACTGAGCAAAAACAGCTAAGGGCAGCCTAACACAGCCGTCGCCCCACACAGGTCTGGTAAACAGTAGATATTGTTGGAGTATATTGTCTCCTTCGGGTCACGCGACTGAACAAACAAGCTTCCAATCTCTTCTTTATACATGCACAGTAATACAGTGATTAATCGTTGTAATATCACACTAAGGTAATGTTCTAACTTTTGCGTATGAGTAATATCTTAAAATTAAAAAGTAAACATTTATAGCTCCGAATTAGTCAAAATATATAAATTGATGTTTATATTTTACTAAGTAAAATCATAAATCACAAAAACATGATCTTTTCGTGTCAATGACTATGTTAATTACTGATAATTATCTATAAAAATATCATAACATGAATACGTGTAAAATAAATATTACATATAAACTATACAGTAGACAGCTGTAATACCAGTTTCCTAATAAGCCCAATCACCATTCCTACATGAACGTAAGAACATAAGAATGAAGACATAATAGTAGGGACATACGGATATGTTATCTAAATTAACACTGCAATTTCATGTAACATACAATGGCGATGGTACTGCAAACTATTCTGTTCGGATGATGAAAACATGCAAACTGTACCTGATCTAAAACTTTTAGATAAAGATTGCAATATTTTATTTCTCATTAATCTCCATTAGTCAACGATTAACCGTAGATCTATAATTTGATAGAATGTACTTAATTTGTACCTTTTAACATAAAATAAACATAGGGTTAGAAACCTGCGTACCTACGTTTTAGGACTTTAAAAACAAAAAACAGGAAATATGATAGCCACAATGTAATTCCCGGCGCTTATTTAAAACAGTTTTAGCAGCAGCAAGAGAAACGCAATACATCCGTCACTTTAACTAGTCGTGTATCCCAGAGTGTGTAATTTGGTGAGATCAACCTTGCTTGTTAGATTATTTTATCTCACTTGAGGTAATAAAGAAATTTTTAAAAATTACTATTTAAAAAGTCACTATCATATAGGTATTTATATACACTATTAATGAATACATGTTTAAGAAGAATAATGATTGGAAAATGTCTTAATTTTACTTGAAAAGTTTACTCAAATTGAAGGAAGGCAGTTTGTTGCAACAAATATGTGCATTCAACAAATATGCCAAACTCATCAGCAAAACTACATTTAGTAAAATCATCTTATTATACGGATACAAGGCATAGATGATGCGTAGCTCCCTTACACATTATCTCCCCTCCCCCCACCTAACCATTCACATTGACCCTTACTCTCACCAACAGTCGGTATCGACCCTCCCACCCACTCAGGAACCTCCTTTACGATGAATATAGAGTGCCCAACTGTCAGGTGGGTAAGCAAGGCTGAATCGATCTAAGGGGCCCGCTTGCCTGGTGGGTAGGTGAGAATGGACTGATCTAGTTTATCTGGTTGCCTGGTGGTTGGGCCAGACCGATAGATCTTGGGTGCCAGGTTTCCTATTATGTGGCCAAGACTAAAAGGGTCTACAATGCCCGGTAAACTAGTAGGTGGAATGAAATGTAAGACGGCTTTATTGTACAGTTTTAGGGATAAAAAGTCCTCTCTTACACCTAACCATTATTACTGTAATGCAAAATATGTTGTGTTAAAGTAAAATAAAAACATTATTTTAGTGTGTAAAATAATATAAATTACCAGAGAGTAATAATACAAATGAGAAATTAATGAACAAATAATAGTCATAGCTTATACGTATAGATATAACAGACAATATATTAACATACATACAAAATAAACCAGTGTAAACTTAAAATTACATTCATCTTCTCATACATACCGTGCCATCAGAATACACTAAGTGTCGCACAAGCGGCTCACCTCACGAGGCCCAGAGAAGGACTGTAACTGCATTCCGAAACCTCTAATATGATCAGAAAGATTACTTCAAATTCGGCAAGCGGTTACAGCAAAGGAATTGTTCTAAAAGGGAGTTATATGGAGAGGAATTGACGGGGATCGGACGTTTAGCACACATTTTTGGACCTTCTGCCCATGGCAGTTTTGGCACAATCATTAGAGCGGAATAAGTAGGGTCAACTCGCCTGCTTGGAAAAGGCAGGATTGGCACAGTCGCTCGACCAGGTAGACGCCATCGAACGAGGGAAAACGGGAATTGTATTATTCCCGTCAACTCTGCGTGGCAGTCATTTGCCCGTGATATAACAAATTTTTAAATTTAAACCTCACTAGGTTAGGTTAGGTTAGGTTAGGTTAGGTTAGGTTAGGTTAGGTTAGGTTAGGTTAGGTTAGGTTAGATCATGATCTATTTGGGTAGCATCCGTGTTCCAATTGGGTAGCATCCGTGATCTACTTGGGTAGCAGCCGTGATCTACTCGGGTAGCATCCATGATCTACCTGGGTAGCAGCTGTGATCTACCGCAGGTTAGGTTAGGTTAGGTTAGGTTAGGTTAGTTGCTTACTTCAATAATCACCACAGCAGGGAATTTTCGGGGGCAAAAAAGTTCCCATTTTCCCGCATTCTGGCCACCTGGCTGCTACTACCTGGCCGGGCGGTGTGTGCCAATCGTGCCTTTCTGAAACTTACAGGTTGACCCTTCTTAATCCCCTCTAATGACTGTGCCAAACGTGCCATTCCAAATCGGCCAAAAATGTGTGCCAAACGTTCTATGGCCGAATTGACAACAATGAAGATCTGCACTGAGTGTTCCAAGTACTGGTCTCAGAAATGTAAGAAAAACGTTCGGACATATAAGTTGGGGAATTATTAGGCAGTCATGACCATTGCGATCGAATACCCTTTCCCTACCTATCCTAGGCTGAAGAGGCCCTAGTAGCATAAAACAGAAGTAGCTCCCTGCTACCCCTTCACGATCCGATCCAATCCGTAAGATTGAATAAAAAATAATGAGAATATGAAGCATACGGAATTGATTCACTTTGAGAGGACAAAGGTTTATGAAAGATGGCGTAACATGATCTCGAATTTTATGATCGAAAATAAAACTGATAAAATAGTTTTGGGCACACTGCAATCCGTTCGAAAGCGCAACGGTCATGTCACTGACCACAACGTCACAGTGGCTAAGGTATGGAAATATTAGTGTTTTTACAAGCATCCCTTTTATAATCAGTGGAAGAACAAGAAAAAAATTATAAAAAGAGCAAATTTGTCCAGGGCCGGACGGATCTCGAGTGCCTAATGGCCCAGGACATTGGTGGGCGGTTATAAAGGTGTATAAATTGCATAGCTGACTGGAGGGAGGGTAGGAATGATTGAATATAGAGGGCCCGTTTGACTGGTAGATGGGGAGTTACTGGTGTGCGCGTGCCGACTCTATTAAGTAAATTCAAGGCGCTATGATTGTAAATTCAACTGCAAGTTTATCGTAAAGATTGAATTACTGACTGATGATATAATACGAATGATTGTGGTGAAATCAAATAAATTAATTGCCGGCTATGAAAATGATGACAAATGAATGAATGCCTGTGTAGCTTTGTGAGAATCGTACGGCCGGGACTTTAGGAAGTTGCTAAAGGGTAGTTCCTCTCCAAGCCACCCCCAATCTGCCTGAAAGTATCACAGAGCAAAGAATATCTAGAGCGGACACTCAGTGGTGTGGCGTTGAAGCCAAGCACCCCACAAGATGGCGTCTCCCCCTCCACTTCTCGACCCAGTACTCCCACGGCCCGAGCGTCATTCGCATTCACTCTTTGATTTCCACGTGTTTCTGTATCACGGCAAGCATTATGTAATGTTATTACTGTTTACTTTGATTCCAAAATGCCACACTGTGTTTGTTTTGGTTGTAGCAATAGCACCAAAAAGAAAAAGGAAGGTTTAACATTTCACAGGTAAGCCATATTTTATTCCTTGTTTAGAGTTTGTTTAGAAATTATGATTTTTATAACCTATTTAAATTTAAATTTCTATTTCATTTATGTTCAATGGATTTTACTAAAATTAAAAATAACTGTAGTACTTCGTCTAAGCATTTAAGTAATCTAATTTGAGCAATTTTGACACTCTATCAGGATTGTAACCCCAGTTTAGCAGGACAATTATGAGCCCTCCGTCTGAATATGTTTTCCTAATTTCCGGTTTGGTATGATTTTTATTATCAGTCAAGGTTTGACGAAATCGGAAATTTATCCGCTGAGATTTATACATGATTAATTTAATTTTTAAAAACTTACATGTTGCCTGATAGTGCTCAAAAGATGTGATGAAGTTGTAAACTTATTTCTATAAGGATTTTCGCTGTCACGTCCCTTTTTCATCCGACCTTCTCAACTGATTTTTACGAATGAGGTGTTATTTAAAGCTTATGATCTAGCGTATATGCAAAAGGCAATTAAAAAGGATATTTTGTTTAGGGCTTCGGGCCAATAGCTTTTGATTTATTTCTAGACACTTTAGATTTATTGTAAAACTCAAAAATACCGCTTTAATGTTAGAAATATTGACATTTAAAAATCGTTACTTTATTTAAAAGGGAGAATATTGTGATATATGATTTAAAGGAATTCGGCCTTAGTTTGAGAATACCATACAGCATTTGGTCATGGATTTTGTACCAATTTGAAGCTTTTGCATTCCTATGACTTGTTTGACATAAACTTATTTTTTTAGGTTTCCAAAGGAATCTGTTCTACGCAAGAAATGGACAGTTGCAGTAAGACGTAAAAATTGGCAGCCTTCAGATGAATCCCGTGTATGTTCTGACCACTTCACTGAAGCAGACTTCGACAGAACATCATTGTGTTACGTCAGGCTGAGGGAAGGTGTTGTGCCGAGTGTGTTTCCGAGTATTCCTAAGGTAACTACTACCCATAGGCTTCCAGCAAAAAGACTCTTCAATGAGACAGTAACAAATTAAATTACCAAGGAAACTGAGCAATGCTCAAGCCTTAGTACCGATGAAACTCAGCAATGCATAAGCATTAGTGATTCTGAATGCTTCAGACAACCGCCTAGAAAAAGGTTGAAAAAATCTCTTTCTAATAAACTTAATGATCCACCAAGAAAGCAGGCCTTAAAAAAAGAATTGAGTTTAACTAAAGATAAACTTTTTCAGGCAAGAAAGAAAGTTAAAACCTTAAGACAGTCTAAAAGAAGGTTAAAGAAAAAAATTGTTAACATTGAAAACATTTGTAAAGATCTAAAAGAAAAACTTAACTTTCAAGAAGAAGATTGTACATTACTCAATTCAATATCTCAAAATGCTGACTGTTTAATAGAATTTTAATAGAATTTAATAGAATGTTTAATAGACTGTTTAATGTTGACGTTCCATAGAAAAGACAAAAAATCCAAAGTTGAAAAAAATGTTACGAAGAACGCTTGAGAGCATTTGCTGTGACACTTCATTTTTTGTCGCCAAAGGCGTATACCTATGTTCGAAAAACATTTAATACTGCTTTGCCTCATACCCGAACCTTGCGAAGATGGTATAGTAGTGTACAGTGCGAACCAGGGTTCTCCACTGAGGTATTAAGAGCTTTAAAAGAATACGCTGCCAAGAGTAAGCACCCTTCAATATGCGCATTACAAATAGATTGTATGGCCATCCGGAAGCACTTAGAATGGGATGGGAAGAAATTTCATGGCCCTGTCAATGTTGGAGTACCAGTTTCAGATGATTCGTCAACTTTAGCATCAGAGGTACTCGTTTTCCACCTGTTTTTTTTTTAATTCTGCGTGGAAAATACCTCTGGGATATTTTTTCGTGTCTAGCACAACAAGTGAACAGCTTTGTGGCTTGGTTACTCAAGGTTTGTCACTCGTACATGAAGCTGGGGTGACTGTTGTGTCACTGACCTGTGATGGAACACCTTGCAACTTAGCAATGGCAAATAAACTGGGTTGCTCCATATCAACCAAAAATCTTAAAACCTTTTTTCCTCACCCTTGTACGGGAAATCCAGTGTTTTTATTTTTAGATCCTCCACACATGCTAAAACTGGTCGTAATACACTAGGAAATTATGGGATCCTAGTGCAAGGGAAGCAAAGAATAGAGTGGAAGTATATTAAGTTATTGCATGAAGTGCAAAACGAACAGGAATTGCATTTAGGCAACAAACTCACTAAAGATCATGTACAATATTGGAGGCAGAAAATGAAAGTTAAGTTGGCTGCACAGGTTTTCAGTAATTCTGTTGCCGATTCACTAAAGTATTTGCTAGAAAATAATGTAAAAGGATTTGAAGATTGTAAGGCGACGATTGATTTCTTAAGAACATTTAATGATTTGTTTGATGTATTGAACAGTCAGAGTATAAGAAGTTTTGGTAAAAAAAGGCACTGTGTGCTTCAAACATAGTTCAACAATCAAAATGTTTAAATGAGACGTATGATTACATTTGTAGCTTAAAGACTTCTAATGGTGAGGACATTCTACAGAGCAAAAGAAAAACTGGCTTCCTTGGGTTTTTAACTTGCATCAAAAGTTCCTTGGGTCTATATGAAGAGCTAGTTGGTAAGCCAGATCCACCATTAAAATACTTACCTCTATACAAAGTTAGCCAGGATCACCTTGAAAGGTTATTTGGGTACATACGTTCCCGAGGAGGTTCCAATAATAATCCTACCTGTAGGCAATTCACTGGAACTTTTAAAAGGCTCTTACTACATAGTGAGCTACAAGACAGCAACACTAGCAATACTTTCGCTTTGGACAGGTCAGTAATGTTCAAAATCAGGCAAAAAAAGTCCGAACTTGAAGAAATAAATACCTCCGTTCCCCTATGGAGAACAATGTCAGAAGACGAGCAAAGTAAATTTTGTAATTTGGATGAAACAGATATTAACTTTTTGAACTGCGTTACAAATGACAACATGAGATCTGACATTGCCTCTGATATTGTTGAATACATCGCCGGATACGTATCCAGATCAACAGCTGCTAGTATTATATGCGAACAATGCATATCACTACTTTCGACCGACAAAAGCAAAGAGACCAACTTAATAACGTGTAAAAATAGGGGTGGTCTTATTCAACCTTCAGTAGGAGTAACAACAGTGTGTAGGATGAGCGAGACAGTTCTTCGTACTAAAATAAAAACTGACAATGTATATAAAAACAATATTTTGGAACAAATGACAGTGGATGTAATAAACAGTTGTGTTGGGAGAAATGTTTTTATTAGTGACCATATGTATGAAACAGATCCAGAACAGTGTCACTATGTACTACTCATACGAGCACTCTGCAAAAAGTATTTCAACATAAGGTTAAATTATTACTCGAAGAAAGTGAATGAAAAAAACCATTTTAATAGGGTTAGGAATGACTTAACTAAAAAAGTTTTGTTTTTGGGTCAGTGAAGTAATAAAACGTTTAACAATGACTTACGTTTTTCATATATACGTTGTTTGATTCTATTTTTCATCAGCAATTTGTATTCATATAAATTTAATTTTTATGTAAAACACCACTGTAAATAAAATTAATAAAATATTGCTTTCTTTTAAAATTTTATTTGTTTAGTTATTATTAATCACCTCATAGTAACATCATAAGCCCAAGATACAACATAACTTTTAAGTAATCTTTCTTATATTGATCAGATTAAGTCAAAGGCTAACTTCATGGTTTATGTTATTATATATAAATTTTGCATTTTATTGGCAAATAATTCATATTGTAACCATATTTGAGGCCAAACTTTACAACTCTAATAATTTGCAGTGTTTTTTTCTTACAAGCTAAGAAATTGTTACATTTTTCAATTTTCAATAAAACATTAAAGAATAATTAAAACAATTTTAGAATAATTACTACTAATTCCATAACATTATTTAATTTATCCATTGACAAAATATTTGAATTACATTAACTAAATTTCTAATAGGTATACAAGAATTGTAGAATCGGAAAAGCTGCTGTTTAGAAACAAAAACACTACACAGCTATGGTTGGGCCAGAGAGCAAAGATATTCTTTGCTCTGTGGGTCGGGCGCGGCACGGCAGCGGGTTGCGCGAAAGACAGTTTTGTCGCTTTACTATACCTCGATTTCTGGCGAAACAAAACATTTAATAAAAAAAAGGTTTTAATAAAATTGAAATTTGTTTATTCATCTACAACTTTCCCGCTGACAAAAAGTCTCTGACCAATAAATGAAAAACTTCCTCGCAATGTACTTTTTTTATGTCAAGACTTCCTCGGATTAAAAAATAATTTCAATTAAACCTAATTTACAAAAAACTTAGTCATTGAAAAATTATAAAAACACTTTTATAATCTGGAATAACTTTTTCTTTACCTTATATACAAATTTGAACGTATTAGGCCAACGTCTTCTTATTTAAAACGCAGTTTTAGTGAAGCGGTGCGAATTAAAAACGAGAGCGCCCGAGGCCTTGGTTTGGTCACTAGCACCCCACAAGATGGCGGAAAATGTGCTTCACTGACTTACTACTGTTAAGGCTGGGGTGTCCGCTCTAGATATTCTTTGCTCTGTGGAAAGTATTGAGGGAAGCAAAAAGAAAAAACCTACTTGGTGTCTCAACAACTGGATATATCTAGAGGACCCAGTTGCCTGTTGGGCAGTAACCGTATCTCATACTGAGACAGAACTGTGTCTTAAGTTTGTTAAAAAACCCACACATGGCCAGGATATACATCCATGTTACTTTAGGCACTGGGCAATCAATAATTTAGATATTCTGATAGTAAACTGTTTAAGATCACAATTAGTATAAATGGGCCATCTACAATATTCCTAGACCTATGACAGTTCTAATTTAAATACAATTGTAATTTATAATTTGATCTACACTTGTGAGTAAAAATTGCGTTTTAAAATTATAATTATTACTTTCCCACCCAATTCATTAAATTAAGAAATGGATGGACTGGTAAATTGGTAATAATGTACCATTACTACCGTACCTTATGTATACATATATTGTCTCTGGTAAGTTGGTACTAATGTACCATTGAAATGAAATGAAATGAAAAATCTATTTATTTCCTCCTTATAACATATAAACAGAAATATATACAAAAATACATGAAATTGGTTCCCCACATGGGCGGCTGCCTGTGTGTGGGGAAACGAGTCCAGAACAGTCGGAATGTTGTCGGCCACTACTACTAAATAGCATAAAGAACAATATAACTTAAAACTAGTTTGATATAAAAGAATATCATATATATGCATGCGCAATAAGAAAGGACAAATAATCAATTAATATTTATTGTATCAGGAGCTATTATTAGTAGAGACTTCACACCCACTCACCTACCATACAAACACACATTCACAGTCACATTTGCACTTACTCACAACACTCCCCTATCACACACACAGACGCACCCTAACAAAAGCACACACTTACACACACACACACACCCACACAAGCACAACGCAGACATGCATAAAAACACAAACACACACACACACGTGCGCGCGCGCGCGTCATCATTCTGAATGTGGTCTATTGTGCGATACTTATGTGTAGGAAGAACGAAAGTAACTTTTAATTTCCGCTCTACCAATTTCAACAATCCACTAGTTGACAGAATTTTTATAAACATTTATGCTACATGGTAGAGGATTCTTAATGTGGCGAGGAGCTTTAGAATAAACGATATTTGCGATATAATGAGATGATGTCGTCGTTATTGTTTTAACCAATCGAGGCGCATTAATTCCGAGATTTGTAGAAGTACGGGTTAAATATGAGTGTTGAATCTGATTGCACATGTTGTTTTTATTTTTGAAAATGTACATCAATAAACTTCTAATATATAGTTTAGATAAATATAGAACTTTGAACTCATCAAAAAGTAAGTCCGTTGGGAAACGTCGATTTTTTTGTAATGCTGATTTAATTATTGTCTTCTGAGTTATTTCGAGAGGTGAAAGAATAGTTTGGAAGCATCCACCCCAAGCTATAATTCCGTATTGAAGCTGAGATTGTATATAGGCATAATATACAGTTTTTAGTAAATCCGGTTCAAGTACTCTATTAAGATAGGAAAATATAAAAATATGAATTTCCGGAGTTTATTCCTCAGATAGTTTATATGACTCGACCACTTCATGCGGCCATCGAAAACAATGCCCAAATATTTGTATTCATTAACAAGCTCCACGCATTCACACGTCACACAATCACGCTGTCCTCCACATGTATGCAGGCGCAGCTTCTAATCTACAGGATCGCAGTCGGCTCTTAAGGAAATAGGTAAACATTTTGTTTTGGAAATATTAACAGTGAGCCGACATTGATCAGACCAACGCTTGACAGTGAGCAGACCGCGCTCCGCCAATCCAAAAGCCTCCCTCCAACTGTCGCCTTCAAACAAAATGGCAGTATCGTCGGCATAGAGAAATATTTGGCCCCCAGCTAAATTTATTTTACCTAGATTATTTACAAATACTAAGAACAAGAGAGGACCTAACGAACTTCCTTGCAAAACACCGTACTCTATTTTTTATTTGAACTAAATTGGTCATAAATTGACACCGTCTGATACCGATCACTGAGATAGCTTCGAAACCAATGTAATGCCGTGCCCCTTACTCCTATGCATTCAAGCTTTTCGATCAACAAACCCCTGTCCACACTATCAAATGCTTTGGCAAGGTCTATGAAGACAACTAACGATTTTTTGTTTCGCTCAATAGCGTTATGTATATTTTTTGTAACCAAAAACATGGCGTCATTTAAATTGTGGTCATTCCGGAAGGCGAATTGATTTTGAAACAAAATATTGTGATCGGTTAAAAAATTTTCTAAATGGCATCTTACATATCTTTCGATTAGTTTAGACAATACACTAGTTAAAGTAATTGGTCTGAAACTGACAAATTGGTCCTTTGGGCCACCTTTATATATTGGAATCACTTTGCCAAGTTTAAAAATAGTTGGGAAAACACCTTGATTTATACTTAAATTAATTACATGAAGTAATGGGAGTTTTATGAATTCAAACAAATTTTTAATTAGAGATGCCGGAATGTTATCAGGGCCGGGGGCTGAATTACCCTTCATGCTTACCATCATACCTTGTGTATACATATATTGTCTATGGTAAGTTGGTACTAATGTACCATTACTACCGTACCTTATGTATACATAGATTGTCTCTGGTAAGTTACCATTACTACCGTACCTTATGTATACATATATTGTCTATGGTAAGTTGGTACTAATGTACCATTACTACCGTACCTTATGTATACATAGATTGTCTCTGGTAAGTTGGTACTAATGTACCATTACTACCGTACCTTATGTATACATATATTGTCTCTGGTAAGTTGGTACTAATGTACCATTACCACCGTACCTTACGTATACATAGATTGTCTCTGGTAAGTTGGTACTAATGTACCATTACCACCGTACCTTATGTATACATAGATTGCCTCTGGTAAGTTAGTACTAATGTACCATTACCACCGTACCTTACGTATACATAGATTGTCTCTGGTAAGTTGGTACTAATGTACCATTACCACCGTACCTTGTGTATACATAGATTGTCTCTGGTAAGTTAGTACTAATGTACCATTACCACCGTACCTTGTGTATACATAGATTGTCTCTGGTAAGTTGGTACTAATGTACCATTACCACCGTACCTTGTGTATACATAGATTGTCTCTGGTAAGTTGGTACTAATGTACCATTACCACCGTACCTTGTGTATACATAGATTGTCTCTGGTAAGTTGGTACTAATGTACCATTACCACCGTACCTTGTGTATACATAGATTGTCTCTGGTAAGTTGGTACTAATGTACCATTACCACCATACCTTGTGTATACATAGATTGTCTCTGGTAAGTTGGTACTAATGTACCATTACCACCGTACCTTGTGTATACATAGATTGTCTCTAGTAAGTTAGTACTAAAGTACCATTACCACCGTACCTTATGTATACATATATTGTCTCTGGTAAGTTGGTACTAATGTACAATTACCACCGTACCTTATGTATACATAGATTGCCTCTAGTAAATTGGTACTAATGTACCATTACCACCGTACCTTACGTATACATAGATTGCCTATGGTAAGTTGTTACTAATGTACCATTACCACCGTACCATATGTATACATAGATTGCCTATGGTAAGTTGGTACTAATGTACCATTACCACCGTACCATATGTATACATAGATTGTCTCTGGTAAGTTGGTACTAATGTACCATTACCACCGTAACTTATGTATACATAGATTCTCTCTGATTAGTTTATTAAATTGATGGGTTAAATGTAAAAATGGAATATTTTCAATAAAGCCATTGAAATAGCATGCACGTAAGTAAGCAAGATATTTGTAAAATTCAAAATGTTATTGTTATAATGTTTATTATTAAACAAATATTTAAGTGATATAAATTGGTTTGGTGTGGAATATGAGAAATACGTTAAACATGAAAAACACTTGCAAGAATAAAGTGGGACATCTTACTTCTGTTGAGCATGTAATCTGCAGACTGGACAGAAAAGTTAAAAATCTCGATCCACGAAGCACTTTGCATAAAGTTTTAATTAATTTATAGCCAGATGGTAACTCACTGACTTACTGATAGGGTATACAAATTATAAGGTACTTCTAGAAGTGATAAAAACTTGGAATTTGGACTGTGAATAGATCTAACAGTGTAACCACCAGAAAAATTCAAACATTTTCAAATTTTAAACAAATAGGGGTTGTTTTAGGGGTTTACAAATATATATATGTTCCATTAAGAATAACATTGGTGGCCCGGCCGTAAAGAAGTTGGTTCCGTTCCAAAGGCCGTTTAAGGAATAAAACCAATTTTAATGAACAAGTGTGGAATATCCTTATTTAGAGAAAGAAACGTAAATTGTAACAGTACCAATTCAATACATCCGAGTAGTAAGATGTAACTTATACGAGCGTTTATATCAAAACTTCATTTTAATTCATTAAAAAATCATGACATGAAATTTTTGAGCAGCGAGGAAATTTTTATTTTTTTGTCAGGCAAGTTTGACCAGCATAAACAAGTTTTGTAACTAACCAAATCAATTAATGAATCAACTTGAGATCTTTTATGACTTGTAGTTCTTTTACAATAAAGCTACATTGTAGTCAAAATTATTAAATTCTACACGTTGAGTAGGGATATTATTTTAAATGTTAATTTTACCCCCTGGACAAATGTGCATTTTACTCCCAGGACAAATGAGCATTTTTAAGGCATAGTTTATTAAAGCTTAATATTCTCTACAACTTTTATATTTAAAGTTATTCCTTATATTATACAGTTTTGTTATAAAAGCTGTTTTACTGTATATAATATACCTACTTTTCAGTAGTCGTTTAGCTATTTTCTATTTGTAAATTTTTAGACTCGCCCAAATTACTTTCTGAGCAAATAGTTCTATTACGCATTGGATTCTCTATAGTTTTCAAGTTTAAAGTTGGTGTCTATCTCTCATACTATTTTAAGAAAGGGATGTTAAAGTGCACATACTTAAGTGGCTAACAGAAGGTGTGGTAACAAGAATAGACGAGCTTGCCAGGCCAATTGTTGTCGCAGAGATAGTATGTTTGGGTACACACATTACTTCGAAACTGTATGGTTCGCGACCCAGTAAAATACTTTATACGGTATAAACTTTTGTAAAAGGACGACTTATCAATTTTAAGACATTAGCATCAATGTTCCACGAACCCATTGACATACCTACTTCAATTAAAAGTAAGCATTTAGTCACATATTAGCTTTGTAAGACACATATTAGTTAAGATAACCCATTGTTATCAAATTAGGTAGTCATCCATGATTAACTTAAGTAGAACCGCTGTTATCAACTTGGGTAGCTCCGTGATCAACTTAGGTGGTCTCCATGATCAGTTTAAATAGCTTATAAAAAACTAAGGTGCACCTGTGATACACTTAGTAATATACTAATATAATATAATGATACTAAATAATATATGTAAATATATATATATATATATATATATATTTACATATATTATTTATATATATATATATATAGCCAACATATATCAGTACACGTGAGCAATTTGGGTAGCCCCCTGCGTCCAGCTCGGATAGCAACCCGTGATAAAATTAGGTAGCCCAAGTGGTCATCTTAGTTAGCCATCTGTTATCAGGTTAGGAAGTCCCCATGATCAACTCGGGCAGTCCCCGTGATGATCTTGAGTAGACTCCTGATCAACTTGGGTAGCTCTCGTGATCATCTTGTGTAGCCCCTTGATCAACTTGGGTAGCTCGCGTGATCATCTTGAGTAGCCCACGTGATTATCTTCAGTAACTCACGTGATCAACTTAGGTAGCCGTGATCAGCTTAGGTAAACCCCCGATCAGCTGGGTTAGTCCCAGTATCCATCTTGAGTAGCCTACGTTATGAAATTGGGTACTCTCGTGATTAGCTTATGTGGCCCCTGTGATCATCTTCAGTAGCCCGTGACTATCTAAGATAGACAACCTGGATCAGCTTAGGCACCCCCGATCGACCCCGTGATAATTTAAATGGCCCCCGTGATCAACTTGGGTTGCCCCCGTGAGCATTTTAGGTAGCTCCCGTGATCAACTTGAATAGCCACCATGATCAACTTGAGTAGCCCCCTGATCAATTTTTATAAAAAATTGTGATAGACTTATTTAACCACATATGACTGTCTTTGGTAGATCCCCATGATTTACTTGAGTTGGACACCCGTGATCTTCTATGAAACCACTACATTGGTGTTGAGGTCACCGATGATCAACTTAGGTAGTAATTAATCTACTTTGAAAGCTCATGATTATTGTTAATTCCTAATGAAGCCAAGAGTTCAATGGGGGTTTGGGGGCGAAGGCCTCAACGAACGAAGGAAGTTATGTTTATAAAATGCACAAGGAAGATAAAGTCTAGTTTCAAACAAAAACATATCCTGGGCATTGTTGATATATTGATTGCTAGTTAATTAGTACTATTGACAATTAATTATGACAATTGAGGCTCATTAGTGAGTGCTTATCACTAACGAACGAACAGACTGCACTCACTTGATACAATTGACAGTAATAATCGTGTTTTAATCTTGGTTAGCAACTTAAAATAGCGTTTTAATGAGTTTGCAATTTATATCCGAATACTGTCCGTAAATGTTAAATTATGTGATAAAGCTCACTTCTTAGTTAACCGTGCCTTAATAGAACGTGAACTAGGTAGTACATTCAAATAAACTTTAGCTAGTTATAAATACAAACATGTTTACAAATGACAAATCCATATTTAAACGAAATACTATACTCGGTAGGAGGAGATGCAAAACGTAATAACCAACTTATTGGACCATTCTAATGACAAGATTACATAGTAACTAAACCTTATTTATGTTATTATCTCGTGTTAAATGTTAGTAGACAGGTTTTCCTGGAAACAAATGTATCCTCAAATTTAAAGTATTTTATGTTTAGGTGGTGAAATTAAAAAATTTAAATAATTCAAGTGAATAATTTAAAATTAACTCTGTAAACTAAATTCACTATATAAAAAAAACTACGAATTTTAAAATATATTTTAAAATACAAAATTAATTAAATTTAGTTAAAATTTTACCCTAAGAGCAGATTCTCATTCCCATTGACAGAATAACAATGTTGTATACTTTCGATAGATTTTATCCATGAGCGTTTTAGTTCGTTTTAGGGCGAGAGGAGTAGCCGACTGGCTTGTTGACACACTCGACGAATTCTCCGGAGTTATTTTTATGAATTCATTGGTTTTATAGTTAACTAAGGGATTATCAGTATTGTAGTACTTGTATATAGCTTATATTCTGATTATTGTCGAATAACCTCGACTTCTAACAGTTTTTTACGTGAGTAAAAAGAATTACTATAAGCTGAATAGTTTGTAGGTTAGAATTGGCAAACCTCACAAACCCCTCTTGGTTTTAACTACGGAGCACCACGGCACTTGTATAACTGATCGACATTGATAAGAAGTAGACGACGTGGCTCAATCAGTAGCACAGAAGAATATTGACAGTTCGATTCTCCCTCTGGGCAATATCTTTGTTGCCTCTTATAACATGAGACACACTAATATTTTAAACACCACCGCTACTTAGCATATTTGTTATTGACATAGCACTTATTTAGTATTAAATATTTTACCTGTTCATTTTACTTTAATCTTTTTTGTTAATGTTAAAATTGTTGTAATGTCATTTATATTAGAAGAAAAAAAAGAAAAAACGAGCTATAATTTAAAATTTAGTGATATTGTATGACACTGTCTGGGTAAAACTGCACAAGACAAACTGTGAAAAAACAGCTATTTACTCCAGTCATGACAATCATAGTGGGAATCACCTCGTCACAAAGAGGGCTAACTCCTACTCAACAACAACGGAGTAGGGTTTTGTCGGCTCCAGCAGTCAATCTCTCGTCATCCGAATAACCCGCGACGTCGGCCGCAACGCCACAGCCCACACCCTCGCTCAGCCTGACCTCAACACCCGTATCTTCCACGCCGTCTTCCTCATCGAAATAAACTGTCTCTCAAACACCTGTAGAATCCCTCATAAATTTAAATGAAGACAGTATACAATTAGAACAAGTAATAGAAAAACTAAAATCTGAGCTAAAAATCATATTAGACCGTTCAATTGAAAATTATAAAGTATACTGAAGAGATATTTGAAAATAACATAAGAAGTCATAAAACCACTCAGACAGACCCGATCTCACTTAACTGCCCTCAATGCCCAATATTTAAGTAGATTTGTTGAGGCAGAATACCAACGTCTTCAATCTGACTCAATCTTCTAAAAACAAAAACTACTGGAAGCAACGATCCTCTTCCCAAAAATATAGAAGATTAAAAAACAAAAAAAACTTGATTCACAAACTAGAGTACTACGGATACGAGGAACGCCCCTCAGGGGGCTCTTAGTATATCTTAGTATTATAACTCAATTTTTAAGTGTATCAGACGTTCGATCGGGAAATGGCAAATTTACTTACGGGGTCCCTCAGGGCTCTATACTCGGTCCTCTTCTCTTCCTGATCTACGTTAACAACGTTTGCTCATCTGTGAAGCATGGCAACCCGTCCAATACGTAGATGACACGACTCTCTTTTTTAACAAAAAGTCAAACACTGAAATAGAAAGTATTCATCGAGCTCAATAGCTCAATTCAAGATTTCAGTGAGCTCAATCTCAAACCGAACCCAAATAAATCGTCATTCATTCAATTCGGCTTGCAACAGAAGGACTCAGACTGTAGTCCAACAATAATGTTGGATGGTACTGAGCTCGAAGAGATCTACTAGACTAAATTCCTCGGAATTCACCTTGATCGAGGGATGACTTGGGATTGTCACGTAGGCGTCTGCTCAAAGTTGTGCTCAGGCATTCATGTTCTAAGACAGCTATCCAAATTCTGCCCATCTCAGATACTGATGACGGCGTATTATGGTGTAATCTATCCACACCTATCCTACGGATTGGATACAATTTTCAAAAATCTTCATTAAAAAAAAGAAGTTCGAACAATTGCGAAATTAAGTAGGCAAGAGTTGTGCAGACCAGCATTTAAAAACCTAAAACTTTTGACATTACCATGCCTCTATATTTTTGAAACATTTGCTTTTTTAGATCTAAATGCCATCTCAAAAGAGGCAGCGACATACACTCTTATGAAACTACAGGCAGGGAGAACTACCGAACTGGGATACACAGGACGGTAGTTCATGGACGTTTGCCCTTGCAGGAAGGAGTTCATCTATACAACAGATTACCAAATTTCATGAAAATTGCTCCAATGCCTAAGGCATTTAAAGCTCGCCTAAAAACATCATTAATTGTCCACGCACTTTATGGTATAGACGAGTTTACGCCACACAATTGGGACACTGACTGATGTACTGACAGACGATGAGGGAGGCCAGAGTGGAATAAATTCGAATGAATAAGATTGGAATGAATGTAAATGTTCTGTATGTTTGGAAGAGAACCAGTTTTTATAGAGTGAATGGAACATTTCAGATATATCTAGCTTCATACTGAGGATTGCATGCAATGTAATACTGTTCCCCAATAAAATATTTATTTATATATAGCTTTGTGCATACGAATAGACACTGGATTTAGACTCGTAAATTTCCATTCCGTTAGTAGACGTTATTAGCATCGTTGGCTTATTATTTGGGAAAATCAACTAAGATAATGGAGCGTTTTTCCTTATTTATTAGTCTAATAAGTTGTATGAATACTTAAAATATAAGAACAAGACACGCTTTTTTTATTTTTTAAAATTTATAATTGATTATTTGTTATTAAATAGTACTGCTTTTAAAGTGTTCGAAAATTCATTGCTTCAACGAACATTTAAAATATTACGATCTTAGATTTTAAATACTTTCTTCACAATTTTATCTATCTTTAAGACGCTTACCGTTAAGTTATAGACAACTATGTATTGCAAATGCGTGTGATGAGTACATGATTGAGTGTAGTCTTTGTTACTGATCAAAATCAAGTGGTTGTTAGAAACACCAATTATTAGTAGTCCAATGACCAGGGTAACCGAGGGATCTACAGCTTACCTTTGGAATTGTACCTTTGCAATTGTACCTTTGGAATTGTGTCCTTGTAGAGTTAGTCTGATATTCAGTTATCTAACATGCCTGCCTTCACTTACAACAGCCGACCTCTGGCCACAACTAAACAGGACATTATAGACTTGTTCAGTTGTGTCTATGGTGTTGACAACCGTTGAGCAGACGACAATATCACAACGAACACCGCCTATCGACAACTCACCCCTTCCCCTAAGTACATGGACTACAGCACTATGCAACAATACTGATTATATTATTGCTGTTGTCAATATTATTGCTGGGTTAAAAGCCACGTGGTACTAAAGAAATCCTAATCCACTCTTGAATGAAGTATGTGAACGGTAATAAAGTCATTAAATATAATGATTAATAACTATAAGGTTGGTATAGTGATATTCACTATTATTATCTTTGGTAAAGTAAAACATTTAAACATTAATATAAAGATATTTGTGCTGATAGTTTAAGAATATATGCATTCATTGTTTGTGTTATGGCTAAAATAATTGTTTTGGATTCAAAGTTCTCATTTTCATGTTCATAGTTGTTGGAACTTGCTACCACTCAAATAAGTTGTTTGGTTACCATATGATTTAGTTTTTCTTGTGGTATTTAAACTTAAAACATGATATCGATTGGTATTTATTAATATTGAGTCAAATATTTCTGAAAAACTATTTAATTATTAAATAGCCATCTCAATTACACCAAAGAGTTCATAAACAAGTGTCAGGAAGGCATATTCTAACATTTACTGACTAGAAAAAAATCATAAATGGATCTGAATGAACTGGAATAAGGAAATAAGTACATTTTCATTATAAAATACAAGATTTAATTTATTCCGTAGCTGTTGCTTTGGTTTTATGTATAAAATATATGAGAATATTAATCATGTTACAATAAAATATACAGGGTGGTTTTTAAGTCATCTACCCCCAAACCTGTTTCCAAAGTTTTAAAGATTTGGTTTTTGAATATGCCATTTAACCCAAATTACATTTAGTGTGTTTCAATGTTATCAGTGATTTCTTGGAGTCTAAGATTTATGAGTCAACTTCAACATTTTAATCAGGAACATGGTCATATGATATGTCACTCAACACCGCTATTTCAAGCTAAAAACTATAGCGCAATCAGAATTTACGAAATACGTGTCGGTATTTATCTGTAGATTCTTTTGTTATTTTATTTAATTGGCCATCGCCTAAGTATTTTCTTAATAATTAACAACAATAAAACTTACCTCTTTTATAAGTACCATAAAAACACAAATATAGTTTTGTTTTCGCCGTGAAAAATCAATTAGGAAATACAGAGGCGATGACTAATTAATCACCTTAAAACAATAGTTAATAACTAAAGAAATATCTGTTTTTTAATGCTGATTGCACTCTCGTTTTAAGCTTGAAATTGTGGTGTTAAATCACATATCATATGACCATTTTAACATTTTACCATTCATCATTTATTTAACATTTTAAACTGGACTCCTAGATTTTAGACCTCAAGTGATTGGTTCCTCATAGCCTGGGAAATCTCTAAATGTAGTGTAGGTTAATATTAATTTAATTGTATATTGAAAAAGCAAAAGAACTGTGGAAAAATGTTAGGTGGTAACTGAAAAAGCATTTTTAACTGGACAAATATAGGGTTTGACAATAAAAAAATAACAAAATTTAAAAACTGGAAAACGAAAAACTTTTTAAATGCTGCGCTATCCTTTCCTGCTTGAAACATTGATTCAAATGAAATATCACATATCCACGTTCCTATTTACGATTTTGATTCCTGGATCTTGGATCGAAAGTGATTCTTAATAAAACTGAAACAGACTAAATTGGTCACACCAATCATTCATTACGTGTATTTTATGTTTGCAAGGAAACTTTTACTGACCCATGAAGAAACACTATAATGGTTACGCAAGACATAGTAAAGTTTGGAACACACAGAAAAACAATTTCAAATCAATATGAAATCAATTTTATTGCAATGAACCTATGTCAATTTTATTTTAAAAGCTATTTAAGTAAAAAAATATAATATCACCCACACTACAACATTCTCTCAACATACAACATATATAAGCATTCATAATACTAAATTTCCCACCTCCACTTCTGGTGTCAGCATACCTACTTTGTTGTCTCCAAGTTGATCACAAAACACTTACCCATACTATAAAATGCATAGTGGGCTAGTAAACCTTTTATGGTTTAACATGATTGTACACTATGAAAACTAATGACAAACTATTTTTAAACGTTTATGTCTTCTCTAAACGATCTGAAAGAAGAATTTATTTTTACAGAAAGGCCCTATCTTTAAATACCATCCCCATCAAAAAGTTAAATTACAGTTGCTAAACAATTATACTGTCAAAAAATTCTATAGATGGAATCATTAATATAAAGGCAAGTGCAATTGTCACTTCTAAGCTTCTATATTCTTCAAAAATATGGAAAATAAGACCTCCAAACAACTATGTAGTATTTAATCATCTGATGGGAGAAACGATACGTGAAATACTCGTATGTGAGTGACAATTATTAGGGAGCCAGACATATCCGTGTTCATATTGTATTGATTATACTGCATTCATGACAAGTGCCACTACAAAGTATCTGTAAATTAGCAATTCAAATTAGCCACAGCACTCGTCATGTTGAACTGAACGTGACATGAGTGATAAGGCTGATAATTGCACATTGATACATGCAATACTAAATATGTATTGGTACTAAAGATTTAAGACGAATAACATTTGTTTTTGGCCCTTAACAAACTTTGCGCTCAAATATTTTCTTATGAAATTTTATTTATTAATTTTGTTTATCTTATGTTATTCTAACTCTAACTACTTGTGTAAATTAAAAGAAAAAAATATTAATTTATGTACAAATATTTGTATGATCTAATATGTAATACAACAGTTTGAATTTACAAATCACTTAATATTTCCAAGCGAAATTGAACGTAAAATTTCGCAACCCACCCAACCATACACGTACGGTGGTATTGACCCACCCGCCCACCATACACGTACGGTGGTATTGACTCACCCGCCCACCCATACACGTACGGCGGTATTGACTCACCCGCCCACCCATACACGTACGGCGGTATTGACCCACCCGCCAACCCATACACGTACGTGGTGATGACCCACTCGCCCGCCCATACAAGTCTAGTGGTGATGTAATTACACGTACAGTGGTGATGACCCACCTACCCACCCATACACGTATAGTGGTGATTAACTATTGGTATTATTAACTAAAAATTGGTATTATTTTATTAAATACTTTAAAAGACTATCAATGGAGCAGTTTTTTCGTAATTTTATAAAACGTAAAATGTTTATCATAGACAATAGATTCGTGCAGCCCGGAAAACCAAGCAGGATGTCACTAGAATCTCCTGTCACTCTTACGCACCTTCTTAAATACGGAACTTAAAGTTTTTGAATACAACAACGCACCCACCCATACACGTACAGTGGTATTGTATGTATTGTACGTACAGTGGTACCAGTATTTAATACAGTTAATATCACTGTACGTGTATGGGTGGGCGGATGGGTCTATATCACTTTACGTGTATGGGTGGGCGGATGGGTCAATACCAATGCACGTGTATGGGTGGGCAGGAGGGTCAATACAAATGTACGTGTATGGGTGGGCAGTGAGTCAATACCACTGTACGTGTATAGGTGGGTCAGTGAAGTAAAAGTAATTAAGTGAATATTCTTTGATGTTTTTACATCACAGGGCTAGACATGTTTTATAAATTTTATATTAGCCGTCAAAAGACCCAAAAAATTATTGCCAAAGAAGATACTGTACTGAAAACGAAATTACATTCTTGTAACTCACTTATGTAGAGTAAGTTGCTACAGTTTTAAAACATATTTTGAAATTAAAAATGTTTATTGCAGGATTTATATTGTATTACTTTGATAAAGCATTTTTAAATTTGGTAACTTTCAATAATTTTCAACGGTAAAATTAGTGTCTTCAAAATAAAAAATCAATGTGATACACCAAAACTACTCTCACACGATCTAGCTGACTTGAGGGAAATTGTTTGCCAATATTCCCTTAAGGCTTTTGCTGCCTCTTTCTTACCCTACCTTATTCTCCTCACCTTAACCTTTGGGACTGTAAAGCTACCGTTAGTTCTTTAAAGGTTGTGGTGTTCGTTAAATAATATAAAATAATTGAGTGTTAAATATGGTGCGAATTTAAAACATCTCAAACTATGTTTGAAATAAAGTTACGGTTTTCTGTGAGAAATCAGTAAAAAAAACTCAATATATATGTTTGTTTACTATGTTTAGAGAGGAAATATATTCCTCTTTAGTAAGTTTTTAAAACCATTTATTTTTTAATAAATACAAACTAATTATTTATAATGTGCCAAACAATTGTCAAGAAAATCTTTATTGTAATGACGGTTCAAAAAGGTTTTCGTCGGAAGATGATATCATGTCATATTCAATGTTGGTAAGTTTAAGTTTCTGACACAAACATCTTTTTAAACAATAACTTCTCTAGTTTAGTGTTTAGCTGAGATTTTTTTTGTGCTGACTCTATCACACATCAAACACAAAAAACATTATATATTTGTATCCAAAGTGCAACCAGTCGATCAGTACTAACTCACGTCCACAATATAATAAGTATGCATTGGGAACTGAGGACACTCTCACACAAAGGCATAAAAACGTTTGTTTCATGAACAATTGTCGTTACCATCTAGTTGACCTTTACAACATCTCTTCTGTCTACAATCTTATAGTAATTTAAAAATAATAATTTGAACGTTGATTGGAAATGAATTGAAGAAAGTTTCTGAAGAATTGAAAAATTATAATTTAAAATCATTTATTAAACTTTATTTATAATTTATTTATTACGTTTCATGTTTTTGACGTGGTCCACTCCCTTGTAATAATTAAAAACAAACTTCAGTTTAACTATGTTTTTTTTTTTTACATTAGATGAGTATCTGAAAGATACTGCGCTTCAATATCACGAATTTGTGACTACACTTTGGCATTTAACACATTTGGAACTACTTTAAGTGTCAAGTAGTGTATTTATGACCTTACTAATTCAACTTCTACTATATTGAATCAGATTTTGTAAATAAGTGTATCTATGTTGCAATGATTAGATGAATAAATCTTACAATCATTCCTTGTTTTTTATAACTAATAGTTTTTCTGAATTGTATACTTAGGGAGGACTAAGAAATAAAGTAACTTGTTTATATGATAAATTCATCATCCTGGTCATTTTGCTTGATAAAAGACTAGATATGTTTTTGTACAAAAGCTCGTTCAGTGATATTTTTGAAGACAAAATTGGATCTATTCCGGGTGAATTTGGACACTTTCAACTGATTGAGGGAGCCAACCCAATATTAATCAAGCCCAGACAAGTTCCTTACTCTATAAAAGAAAAGCAAGAAAAGTAATAAAATGCCAGTTCACAAAAGCAAGTAGACTAGTAGAAGGTAACCTATCCATAATAGAAATTCAGATAAAATTACAATGTATAAAAGATTACTGGGAAAATTACACGCAAATACAAGACAGGATTGACTCACAAGTGAAAGAAGAAAATTTACAAGATGAAGTTGACTACAGATGTGAAATCGAAGAATAATCGGTCCAATAATTTAACCTAGAATTAATAGTTAGGTTAAATGAAATGCTTAGTTTGTATAATTAATCTGTAATCATTAGTACATCATCACCTCCCACCTCACAGGAAACAAAACCAGTTTCGTCAAATATCCATTATCAATACAATTGAACGTTCCCACCCAGTCTTAGGTTGGCTCTAGTGATTGCAGCCGAGCCTCCGTCCCACTATCTGGTGTTGATTTTTGGAACTACTTGTTACTCAATCTACTGTTAGTAGATTGGTTGTCATATGTACGTCCGTCCCAAAACCATTGAGTGATTTGAACAAAGGTGGTATTTAACTCTCTCTTCCCTGCTTGCTCACCAAAGAACGTGTTATCAGTAGCTGAAACACATTTCGAAGTTGAACATTACTACAAATACAGATACCTGCCATGTTTACATTTTTTTATCATTTAAAATGTTGGTTCACTTTACAATAATATGTGAACAGAGTCCAAGGAAATTAGTTTTTTCCAACTGGTTAAAACAATTAAATTAGAATACAATTTTTGAATAAAAAAAATTAAAAAAACAGGGGGATTCAAGTTAAAATCTGATATTTGAAACTGAATGCAATGCTTTTCTATTTAAAAAAAGGCCAAGTTTAAAAAACATGCTTTCTTAAATAAAGCATTACTGCTTTATTTAAGAAAGCACGTTTTTTTTAGTTTTTGTCAGTTTTTTTTTTTTTTTTAGTTTGACATTGGCCTTATGGAGAATCAAATACAATATAGAAGCAGGTATAGAATTAAGCTGAATCTGGGAGTTTTTATTTCCTTTGGTATTCAAACAACATAGTATTACAACTAAAGAACATACGAAGCACACCTTATCAGAATCTTGGTATATTTTATTAATTTACCATTTTAATAACATTAAGTCTTCCCATTTTCATTTCTCTTTATATAAAACGTACTTTCACTATTTTAAAACCACCCCCCCCCCCTTACTACAGATTTCATTGAATTAAAACGATTTCTGTTAAAAAGCAAGAAGTCTGTTTTGTTTTTCAGTAACATTGACTAAATTCACTATACTTTTTTATAATTAATATTTTCATAATCGTAGATCTACTACGCCAAAATTTGTGCATCAGTTTAAAGAAGAATTTAATATAATTTTGCATTAAATTAATTATTAAACACTAATGAAGATACAGAGCATACATTCATTACAGAGCATACATCTAGAGTTCAAAGACGACGATTTGTATCAAAAGTAACAAATAAAATACAAACAAATATAAATGAGGATGAAATGAAACTTTTGCTCGTTAGTTATAACACATTCCAAACTGAGGAGCCACTTGTTAGCCCTATGTAGTTAGTCTCTAAATTTATTACTAACAAATGTTTGATTCTTAAGAGACGTTTTATTTTTTAGGGATTACAAGTTACTCGGACATACATAATAAATTTAGAAGATAGTAAAAAATAGGCATAATCCTAACTAGTTCTAAATTTATAATTTTTTTGTTTACAAATCGGGTAATTTTATATTTTTATTCTCTTACCCATTTTTAAGTTTGTGAGCTATGTAAACTGATACAAATGTTATTGTTTCCTCTGTTCCTATCTTTGTATCTGACAATTCACTGTAACGATTTTTATCGCCTGGAATGTTGCAGTCATCTAACTAACTAACTCACTAATATTGATATTTAGTATGGAATTTCAAAGGTTTGGTCAATACCCTCTCCGTCTCGCCGCAACAATAGTCAATACATTGTCATCAGCATGCTTTGAAAGTACATGACCTAACACCACTCTTATGAAGATCCACCTCAGTGACGTAATATTTATAAACATATAATTACTATAGGCCCACCTACCCATACATGTATAGTGGTGATGATCCACCCAAACAATTACGGTGATAATGTCCAACCCACCCACTATACATATACGGTAGTATTGACCCACCCACCCATACACGGATAGTGCTATTTCATATCAAGCATATTCTCTTAAGAGTTTGTATGCATTAACTTGTCAGGTTGCCGGGGGGGGGGGGGGATCCCTTCACCTTCAGCTGTTTCGTCTTGCATTACAGTTAAACTTGGTATTTTCTATCTCATTTTTCACATTGAAAAGACCAGATAATATGAAGAATGAAACAAATTTCGATGGTGTAAGAGGTAACATATGCACTTGACACCTTCTAGTACTAACTTGACTTACACATTCAAGTACACAGTATTTGATAAATATTGACTGCTTTTTTTTACTACAGCTACGTTTTACAGATTTCTAATGTATTTCCACGTTTAAGTAATACAGCGACTAAAGGACTTTGTAGTATAGTGGCTAAGGATTGTAAATAACAAATTATGAAACACTGTATATGGTATTAGGCAGGTATAGTCTTTAAAATAATTTATACACACATATTAAAAATAATTTAGAAATATATTTTAGGAATTTCAAACCTTTAAAATTTTATGTGTAAGTAAACATAGTCTAAATTTAAAAATAATATAAGAAACTAAATGATTAATACTTTTACATATTTTAAAAGATGACATTATTTCAAACTGTGTGTACTATTCAAAGTGACCTACTATTTGGAGCGGCCGTAGCTAAGGGAAAGGCGTTGGCATGCCACGCAAATGGTCTGGGTTCGATTCCCCATATGACCACTAACAGTTTTTGCCTTGCCGCTCCCGTGGTTCGGAAGTCACGTAAAGCCGTTGGTCCCCAGGTTAAGTGTTAGAGAAGGCTTCTTAGCCCTAACTTCGCCTGGTAAAATGACGACTTTAACTTTTTTGACCTAGTTAATATATTTATAATATACGTACTGATTTTTTTTCTGATTATTTTACTTAAAGAAACAAGATATTATTATAATTGATTATTTTTAACTACAAAAGACGAAAATAATTATCTTGTAAAATCACTTCTCATCCTCTATACATATAATTGCTGAAAAATATAAATAATACAATTATCTATATCAAAGGTCCTTCATCTCCCATAGTCACTCTTTGCACCGTCTAGTTCTTGTACATACTTTGTGGTTCAATAAATCTTCATGATGGTTGGCAATATAGGTTTTGGTCCAAAGCATTGGCCACTTTTATTGCAATGTGAATATACAACTGTAAGTATTGTTATATTACCGTAAGCATAAAGGCTTGTATTCCTCAAAATTAGGATTACAATGGAAAGTAAAAGCCGGATGGTACTAATGTTACATGTCTTGCATATACACAGTAGACTCTCGGTCATACGAGGTAATTGGGACCGATACCACCTCGGATAATACGGAGCTTATAGTAAAAATGACGTAAAATCCATGAAAAAAGAACAAAACTAGTTTATTACAAGAAAAAAAACACAAAATAGTGTTAATGTAGTTACAACCCTGTAAAAAAGTAGGAACATCAGGTTATGTCTTTTAAAAGTTGTATATTTTAAAAGCAGGATGACAAGACGTTGGAAATAAGTATTCCATTTTAAAACTCTACAACAGTCGATAAAAAACTACAATAATAGAATTTAATAGTCAAAATCCAATGTAATGTCCATAGGCAGTATTGTGGATGGGCAATTTCATCCAACGTTACGTTTGTTGACGGATAAACCTTCCGTATTTAATCTATCTGCAGTCCACGCTAGTATTCGTGTCTTGGTTTTAAGTCCAGGGTACCGTTCAGTCCGATTACCGAACGAAATCGTATATATCCTGTCGTTTAACGCAATCTGCGTTACTCTCTTAATAGTGCAGGGAACCATTCAACATTTTAACGGAACAAAACTATCGTATCCATACAAAATTATTTGTAGTTCACATTGGTGACGAAAACGGATTTATTCATCATTTCAATGTCGAAATAAGCAACTGTTAACCATTTACCACTTATATCAAAACACTTGATTAAAATATTGAACTATAACAGTAACAACATTACATTACGACAATATTTCCAATACAGTATTTTAAAATCACGAAAGTCAACACACAAAAACAACCACATTTACTGCGAGAGCAGTCGACTAAGCCGATGGTGTCAACGTCAGGTGGCGATGTGTCATGAGTGAATTCTGTACGCATTTGAGTGGGCATTATTCCTATAGTAAGGTACAATATCATAAATACGTCTCGTGACGGCCCTGCAGCACAAATAGAGACACTGATTATTGTCAAACGATTATATGATGTGTCGCTCTTATTGGGTGTATTGAAGTTTTATTGATTATAATTATATTTTTTACCGATAAAACACATTTTTATAAGTGTATGTAGTTTCCCTTTTCATAATGAGCCTTCATTTATATATTAGTTATACTGGACAAATATTTGATTTACTCTCGTAATGTAGTGTGTATAAAGGTAAAATAATACAATTAATTACTCTTCATACCAAAGGTTAGCATGCTTATATATTTACCTCTTCTGCCTTTTCCTTGGTCGCGTAGGTAGTCTCTACCCGCACCTGGTCCAAGAGATGATCTCCCTCCACGTGGGTCGACGAGGAGTGTGAAGACAGGGACTCCCTGGCAGTTTCAAGGTCATCCAGAAGGTCATGGAGGACGCGTAGTTCCGGCGAGCCCACCCGGGAGGAGTGGAAAGGTGAAGAAAGCGGAGCCGTGGTGGCTGACTCCGTGTCCTCTTGGTATTTCACATCCTCCCCTCGACCACCACAGGACATATAGACGCGCCCTACCGCACACGGCGGAGACTACCGCATGACTCGGTTATCCGAACACTCAGTTATACGAACCTAAGTTTAACCAGTCACTGCAATGTTTCTCTCTTGATTTGACGTATTTAAACACTTCATTACAAGTAAATAATGCGTTTAATTCATACAGCGATTCAATTTAACTCCTTTCAGGTAAAATATAATGCTAACTCATATTTAAAAAAATACAAAGGTTATTTTCTGAACTCGAACATTTCACAACAGTGGAGTTATTTTTCAGTCCCTTAAAGAAGTCCTTCTGAGTTTTAACACTAGTTGTTAAATAATTCCTTACTGATATAAATTCTGTAAAAAGATGACTCTACTTAATTTACTGTAAAGTAACATTCCATACGACTTGTACTAAGTAAAGTAACTATAATTTATTTAAGATGCAGCACAATTGCTTTTTGTAATGAATCCGTAATTTTACTGTCGGGTAGAAGTAACAGCTCAATACTAGTGACATTTGGAAGGTAATGACAAGTGGATGAGTTTAAAAGGGACTTTAGTGGTATTACCAGGTGGCTGGTATTGACAAAATAAGTTTTTCATTTATTTATTTTTATTTATTCATAAGACGCCGATCGTCAAGATATGGGCGAATATGGATTTCGAATGAGTGTGATGAGTGTAGATGATCGAATGTAGTCATTGTTACAAACTAAGGCCGGCTGTTCCTTAGAAAGTGTCATTAATTAATAGCCCAATGACAAATGAACAGCCGGTGGTTATCAGCTGATCCTTCTCAAAATGTATTGACTCTGACTGGGATCGAACTGAGAACCATTAGCACATGAAGCTGGGATTGAACCAACTCCGCTACCGACCAATTACATATTACAATTACATACTCTAAGTTACATATTAGTGTTACATATGCCTGATAACGGTTATCGCGTGTATTTGACTGTTAATAATGAATTGTATATGGATCAGAGGAAGAGTTGGGATGGATAAGTCTAGAATGTGTGTATGGGAGTAACAATTGTTTGTGACAGTTTGTTATGAATAACAGTTGGAAAGAAGTGACAGTTTGTTATGAATAGCAGTTGGAAAGAAGTGACAGTTTGTTAGGAATAACAGTTGGAAAGAAGTGACAGTTTGTTAGGAATAACAGTTGGAAAGAAGTGAAAATAAGGTGGGAAAGTTAGCAAAAAATAGGGAATTTGCTGGAAGTAAAAATTAAATGCTTATGGAGTTAACTGAGATGAACAGATTCAAAGGCCACATAGTGTAAGGTAGTAACAGGTATGTCTTACAGTGGGCCAGAGTAGGAATGTATTGATTTTAACTTTTGGGGAGAGTGATGGTTAGATGGAAAGCGCAGATAATGACACTGATAGCTGTTTTAATACAACATTCGGATTGAAGTAACATAGTCATGTACCAGTTAGATGGAATGGACAGATAATGACACTGATAGCTGTGTTGATACAACATTCGGATTGAAGTAACATAGTCATGTGTAAGTTAGGTGGAATGGACAGATAATGACACTGATAGCTGTGTTGATACAACATTCGGATTGAAGTAACATAGTCATGTGTAAGTTAGGTGGAATAGATAGATAATGACACTGATAGCTGTGTTGATACAACATTCGGATTGAATAGTCATGTACCAGTTAGATGGAATGGACAGATAATGACACTGATAGCTGTGTTGATACAACATTCGGATTGAAGTAACATAGTCATGTACCAGTTAGATGGAATGGACAGATAATGACACTGATAGCTGTGTTGATACAACATTCGGATTGAAGTAACATAGTCATGTGTAAGTTAGGTGGAATAGACAGATAATGACACTGATAGCTGTGTTGATACAACATTCGGATTGAAATAACATAGTCATGTACCAGTTAGATGGAATGGACAGATAATGACACTGATAGCTGTGTTGATACAACATTCGGATTGAAGTAACATAGTCATGTGTAAGTTAGATGGAATGGACAGATAATGACTCTGATAGCAGTGTTGATACAACATTCGGATTGAAGTAACATAGTTATAACTAGAATCTACATTTTTCGGTGATAACCGCGTCAAGGCACTACCTTCAATATTTACAAGATAACCAGACGTGTCTCCCATACTGTGATGTTGCATTTTCAGTGGTTTCTCTGAGACTGAGATCGGCGAAGGACTTTCCGTCTTTTATAACAGGTGGTGGGGTGGGAACTGGTTGGTAGGTATGCTGGAGAGGGGGGTGGAGGCACGACCCACGTGACTTACGGTTATGTGTAAGTTGTATGGGAAGGGACAGATAATTACATCGGTATATGTATTGATACAACATTCTGATTGAAGTAAGATAGTTACGTGTCAGTTGGATGGGAAGGCCAGATAATGCTATCGATAGCTGTGTTGGTACAACATTCGGATTGAAGTAACATAGTTTTGTGTAAGTTGGATGGGAAGGGGCGAATAATGACACCGATAGCTGCGTTGATACAACATGCGGATTGAAGTACTATAGTTATGTGTGATTAGGGAAGAAAGGGAAAAATCACACTGACTGGTCGCCATAGAGTTGAGGCGCTTCAAGAAATGGAGGATTCATCAATTTGTAAATTTTTCCCATTCGTTTTTATATATCAACCAAATATCTAGGAATATAGGCTATTTTTTATCATATTTATTATTAAAGCTAGGCATGTAGTCTGAAATTTAAAAAACGCCATAAGTTAAAAATTACAGAATTCTAAATCATAAGAACAACCTTGGAAGATTAAACATTTTAATTTTCGGTTTTAAGTTTTATAAACATAAAACGTGTATAGTAAGATTAACAGTTGCCCTATCCTGTATCAAAATACGTTTTTTTTCTGAGTTATAATAGACTGATGAGTACAGTGCTTTTGACCCACCCACAGGTACAATGGGTTTGATCCACCCACCCATACATGTACATTGGTTTTTACCTAGCCACCCATTCACGGATAGTGGTTTTGAACATTGTACCACTGTACATGTATGGGGAAGACAGTTTGTGAATACAGTACTAACTTACGTGCATGGGTAAGAGGGTAGGTCAATATCACTGTACGTGTTTGGATGGGCGTGCTCGAGTTGCGCGCGGTGCCCGAGAGGGCCATAAAACTTGTGCTCGAGTTGCGCGCAACTACCTGCAGCCGTACCATCAACGAAATGACTATTTTCAATGCTCTAATAATAAATATTTATACTGAAACTAACTTTTATTTATCATGAATTCAATACAAATACTCAATATTCTACATCACCAATTAAATATAAAACAATTCACAGTACCAGTATTTGAAATGTGCAATCAATTCTAACAATTAATATTGCAATAGTGAAATTAGTTCTTGTTCTGACGTTTATTTGATTACGAACTCTAATAATTAGGAATATAATTTTTACCAATGAATTTTACCTGTTTTTTTGTTTGTTTGTATAATGATGTATCATTGATGATAAATATATGGTAACTAAATATTAACATATGTTTTGTATACAACAAACATAACATTCAAATTATACATAGAAAGAATTACATTCACAGTCATTTTAATTACTTTCAAAGTACCCTTGAACTGAAACTCTAGAACTGTCAATAAGTGAACAATTTTGCTAAAATATGTCAACATTCATCTTCCACGAATGCTATCAGATGTCAGTGCCCTCACAGTATTTCCTGTTTCGCGGATACCATAATCTCAATCTTCTTAGGATGTTAACTAAGTTAGTAAATTTTGGAATTCTTTGACCTCATCCCCTCCACATCCTCAAAGGATAGTTAGATTACGCTCATCCGTTGGTGATAGGATATTTTAAATTGTTCTGTGTGGCCATACACGTACAGTGGTATTGACCCACCCACCCGCCCATACACGTACAGTGGTATTGACCCACCCACCCGCCCACCCATACACGTACAGTGGTATTGACCCACCCACCCGCCCATACACGTACAGTAGTATTGACCCACCCGCCCACCCATACACGTACAGTGGTATTGACCAACCCGCCCACTCATACACGTACAGTAGTATTGACCAACCCGCCCACCCATACACGTACAGCGGTATTGACCGGTGGGTACCCGCCCATACACGTAAAGTAGTATTGACCCCCCCCGCCCACCAAAACACGTACAGTGGTATTGACCCACCCACCCGCTCATACACGTACAGTAGTATTGACCCACCCGCCCACCCATACACGTACAGTGGTATTGACCAACCCGCCCACTCATACACATACAGTGGTATTGACCCACCCACCCGCCCATACACGTAAAGTAGTATTGACCAACCCGCCCACCCATACACGTACAATGGTATTGAAGTGTTTATGTGAAGTGAAGTTTTTATATTTAAGTATTGAAGTTGATAATGTTTTTATTTTTTTTTTTTTAATTTTGTTATTTCATTTTTGGTAAACGTAATTATTTTTTAATTTGCTATGGAAAAACTATTAGGGAAAAGGAGAAACATTAAGTAGATTTTAATGGTTACAAATACAGATTTGGTAGGAACATTATGTCAAAAGACGAAGAATACTGGAGGTGTACGGTATACAGTTAAAAGTTATGTAGCAAATATTTATACGTTTTACGGTGGACGTATATTTTCCAAACTGGTTGATTTACATAATTTTGAACCAGTACGAAATAATATTTATTTAAAAAATGTATTATGTATGATGGTTTTTATTTACTCTTGACTTTTACTTTTTTATTTAGTGATATTCAGAATCATACCAGTTACAATTCTGCGTATTTTTGTTGAGTTGTGATATTTACGGAACTATTTATTTTCCTCAGTTAAGTTGCATTTTTGAGCTGCCAAAACTGGACGGCCTACCTGAGATCGGTATTGCACGCAACTCGAGCCCTGGTTTGGGCCCCCAGGGACACCCCGATTAACGCAGGTAGGATTGCGTACAACTCGTTATCGGCCGTTTGGATGGGAGGCTGGGCCAGATATGGAGGGAGTTTTTTGGAATTATTATAAATACGAGTAAATATAGTATTTTGTATAGGAGGAACATTCTAAATTAGATACTTTAGAAACAATATTTAGGATAAAGTTGAATTTATAACAAACAATCTCACGATTATAGTATTTACTCAAAACAAAAAATTACAGTAAAAAAATCACAATATAAATAATTTATAATATAAATGATGGTATATACTGAGTATATACAATGTATGCATTATAATCTATTTTTAAGGCCTAGACTGTTAGAATTACTAATAAAAAGAAATATTCTTAGTAAATAGAACCTATTTATTTCAGGCTGTACCCATTAACAGAGATGGAACGTAGCACTCATGGATTATCAACCTAGACTAAGACCCACCCACCCACTCAATGAGCACATACAGCACCTAGGAACTGTAACAAACTCACAGCTTTCGGTAAGGTTTAGAGAGACAAATCAATGTTTCACTTCAATGGGTCAAAACCATCGTACTTGCATGGGTGATAGGGTGGGTCAGTACCATTGAACAGATATGGGTTTTCGAGTGCATGGATGAGTGGGTCTAAGGAACGTTAAAATTCGATTGGCCAAAGTTGAACAGAATTTCCAGCGTGAAACACTTATTATATTTTAAGTGTTTATTTTCAGTCTACATTCTTACGTTGTAGCCTGAAAATACAGCCTACGGATGCTCGAGATATGTTTTCTATATTTAAATATTCTTATAAAAGAAATGCTCAACCTTTACGGCAAGTTTTTATTTTAATTTAAAACATAGCGTCGTATGGGCTCTAGGGCCTGCTTGCATCACCAACCTCTTGGAATGCAAAGAGGGGACTTGAAGCAATGTAATTGCAAGGGAATATTCATACTGTTGTCAAGTGGCCGGAGAAGTTCGCAGAGTGAGCTGTGAAGTTTGCAGAGTGAGCTATGATACCGCTGAGCTCAATATAGAATAACATTCTGTGATATTAGACCTACTGTATATTGTTGGGTGAAATAAAGTGGAAAAGTTTTAGATATATAGGGCTAAGCAAAAGTCTGGAATATATTTATTGATTTCAAAACCAGTGAAAAAATGTAATGAGAATTTGCAGTTATGTACACATCCCTATACCAAACATTTAGACATATTTTACTTGTTTTTGTTTGTAAAATACAAGAGTGCAAACCTGAGGTCGAAAGTATAACCCAGTCAGAAAATACAGCCACTCAAAGAATTTAATGTCAGGGTTGGGCAAAAATCTGGTATGTATTTATTAATTTTAAAACTATAAAAAGAAAAGTAATGAAACTACGTAATTAGTTACATGTCCCTATGCCAAACACATGGACATATTTTATTTGTTTTTTTTTATATCTAGGGGATGACCCATAAAGGAAGTCTTAAAAATGTTAAATGTAAGCCTACCTTGACTTATACCTCATTTTAAAGGTCATTGTTTGTACAATACAAGAGTGCAAAGCTGAGGTTAAAAGAATGACCCATTCACAAAATACAGCGATTAAAAGAATTTAATGTCATATTGTAATTGTTCTCAGTTATATTTATTTAACAGTCTCAGTTCCATTCGGCTGAGTATGTTGTCGATTGTTAACAATCGTAACATATACCATTGTTATAAAAATGGATATGCTATTAAACTAAGATAAAAATAAGAAATCATTATTAAAACTACTTTTGACAGTAGGTTTACCTAAAAATAGTTTAAGAATATTATTATAATAATTTGTTACTTATTTTTTGTAAAATTCAATTTTTCATATTCACTTAGATAAATTATAGCTCTACGCAGCAATAGATAATAACTATCTTGCCATAGTCTTCAAACAGTGTTAGTTATATGACATTAAATTCTTTGAGAGGCTATATTTTCTGACTGGGTCATCATTTTGACCTCAAGTTTGAACTCTTATGTTTTACATACAAAGACCTTTAAAATCAATTATAAATAAAGGTAGGCTTAGATTTAAATTTTTAAAACTTACTTCATGGGCCATCCCCTAGATATGCAAAAAACAAGCAAAATATGTCCATGTGTTTGGTATAGGGGCATGTACATACATACAATATTTCATTACTTTTCTTTTAATAGTTTTAAATTAATAAATACATTCCTGATTTTTGTCCAGCCCTGACATTAAATTCTTTGAGTGGCTGTATTTTCTGACTGGATCATCCTTTTGACCTCAGGTTTACACTCTTATGTTTTACAAACAAAGGCCTTTAAAATGAGGTATAACTCAATGTAGGCTTACATTTAAAATTTTTAAGACTTCCTTCAAGGGCCATCCCCTGTATAGGGACATGTACTTAACTACAACGTTTCATTACTTTTCTTTTAATAGTTTAAAATTAATAAATCCATTCCAGACTTTAGCCCAACCCTGTAGAATTAATACCACCGACCCTGTACTACATAATCTTCTACCAAAATCAGAACAATTCTTTCGGGATGAAAGCACCCGTCAGATTCACTAGGCTACTGTGACGAAATTAGACTTTAGAGAGAAACTAAAAATGTATACACGTCAAAATAGTTTATGGAACCAACACTAATTAAACTGATTTATATGGGAACCATACTCACGGATACATTACGTGGAAGGGATTGGCTTAACATATATTGATTGCTTATATTAATCTATAATGGAAGATGAACTAATTTTTAGAAGTAAAATTGCATTACTAGAAGATTGATAGACCATGCCCCTTCACAGATTTTTTTCTAGCAAAAACCTATACAAAGTACCTTTTGTTATTCCTATCACGTATTAACTTTTAGTATGTGTCAAATTACTATTTTAAAAAAATGTAATCAAATTTGTATCGTGTATGTATCTTGAAATAATTTTTTAATCGTATTCTTGTTTTAATTTAATTTTATTTATATAAAGTGTTTCAAATTATGATTCACGTATATTATACGTATAATTTCGAAGTAAAATCTGGCTCAATACAAACACCTTTATAGAAAAAACTTCACAAAAAGTGTGAGAAATGATTGAAATGTTTAAATAACGATGAGAGGTTCCAACAGTAGTCGATATTGTTTAATATTAGCTAGTAAAAGCGAATCATGGAATGGAATGAAAAAGAAAAATAATGTCAGGGAATTGTGAAAAAATCCAATATCAATCCTATTGTTTATTTAAAGATAGTATCAGTATAGATTTCCCATAAAGAATGGTCAGTGTAATATATTCCAGTCAGGCAGGTTTAGAAATGTATGATAAAATACAATGCTTTTCATGTAGTGAAAATAATAGCATATTTGCAACCAATTAAGAACCCCATGAAAACTAACACTTACCCTTGATTATATAAACGTACAATAGATAAACCACCTAATAGGAATATTTGTGCCAGTAATTTTGTTATTTAGTGAGGCCCGCAACCACTGCTGGTTTAAACTGCATTACATTTACATGAGACAGCACTAGCGCTCCACAATGGACCACAAAAACAGCTGATATTTTAGACTCAAAATTTAACATTGGATGGAAAATCTATTTGTGTATCAAATCAATGCCTATACAAACTGCTCATTCCAAACAAATAGTACCCCCTGACTACTGCGTTGTGTGACATAGCATTTCGATCACTTTTGACTACATTTTGGATCTTCATAGGATTAATATAGAAAAAGACAAATAAACAAAAAACGAAAAAAATCTATTCAAATTAAAACACACATTTACGTGTTCACTCGGCAGTATTTTATGCTGCTATATTTGCTTATTACGTATGCAGAAATGTGGTAGGATATTATGTATATTATAATATATATTATAATATATATTATATATATTATAATAACCCTGGTCACGTTTGATCATAAAGACAGTGAAACATTTACAAATCACGTGTAAGTATAAGGAAAATGAACCATTTCCAAATCACGTGTAAGTATAAGGAAATTGAACCATTCGCAGATCACGTGTAAATATAAAAAATAAGGCATTTAAAAAGTTTACAATATTTTACATACCCAAGTAGTTTATATGTAATGATAGTCTATTTAAAGAGATTATTTTTTGCAAAATTTAAAAATAGGACCGTTATTACATAAGACTTATATGCATCTAAGTATAATCCCAGTTTATGGGGTAGCTTTAATTAAACATTGATATACATTGTTGTAGATAATGCAACATTTGGACCAAAGCCTAACAGAGGAATCCAAATGCTATGCTGTAGTAGTAGTTTTGGAAACGCCCCAAATGTACTGCCCTCAAAGTTGGCTACCGTACTCCACCAATCTGCTTTTGGAGCTTTGAGCTCTAAGTGCTCCACAACACGACTTTGTTCAGGCAGTCAATTTACCTGGTACTCAAAGAAAAATAAAACGTTAACTAGGTATAAACTTCAAGGGACACCTTCGTACGCAATGATGCTTCTTTTACAATTTACTTTACTTTTAGTTATTTATTTATGTTGTTTAGTGCTTGTGTGAACACCTGAACAAATTTATTGGTGTTTTGGGCTAACACTTAAAGACCAATACAATATAATAAGATGATTGAAATTAAATTATTAAAAACAGCTGGATGTTCAGTAGCTATAAAGTATGTTAGACGAGAAAAAGTGGTTTTATTTAACGAATTTCTGTATTTATTACTTTTTTGAATAGGCGTGTTATGATTTGTTACCATTTTTTTATTTCTTAAAATAAATCAATAGGCCATAGTTTATAGATAGATATAAAACAAAAAAGATTCCGATTTTTAACTTGATCTCATAAGTTTGTAATTTTATTCGTTTAGAATAAAATATAAAACAATAGAACAAACTATATTAGGTTAGAAAATAATAGAGTTGAATACAGTAGAGGAGTAGAGTAGAGTTTTGTAGAATAGAATATTTATATTTTGCTTAGACAATTTAGAAACGCAAATCGTAAATTGTAACACTATCGTCAGAGGAAGGAATAAAAAATGATGTTCATTCACTCTAAAAATATAGCATTCATACATGTAAATGTTTCATTCATTCCAGAAGGAAAGCCTACCCAGCATCGCTATGATACCAATTACTGGTTTTCCAGTGTTGTACCAACAAATCGCCTACACTATAAAATCCCTGGCGAGTGTTGAATGCCTTCGGCGTCCTGGCAAATTTAATTTTGCAAGGCAAATCGTTTAGAAAATGAACGCCAGCCTGTGAAGAGAGAGGCGTTCTTTGACTACCGTCCAGTGCTACTCAGTTAGATAGTTGTCCTTGCCTCTGGTTTTATAACCGTGGAAGTCAGTCCTTCTTGTGAGTACATATTTGACATACAGTACATGAATTTGTACTGAATTTAATAGTATTTGTTTTTGAGTATTTAAACTCCTGGAAAAGGTCAACAATTGTAGTTTTAACCTTTCAAAGAATTAATCAAACAAAAAAGTTCACTTAAAATTCGCCTACTTTACTTAGATTAGAGGACCACAAAAGTGTAATACACTTAGAAAAGTGGATTTGACAATTTTGTAACACTTTATGTTCAAGCTACGTTGTCAATGTTTAGCAACGTTGTAACGTATTGTGATTATTTATCTATGAACGATTTTTAGAATTAGTAAGTATAAATACGGGTAAATATAGTACTTTTGTATATGAGGACATTTCTATACTAAGGACTTTAAACATTATTAGGATAAAGTTGAATTTATAACAAACAATCTCACGATAATTGTATTTACTGAAAACCCTAAATTAAATAAAAATCACAATATAAATAATGGTAAATACTGAGAGTATATAGAATATATAAATTATAAGCTATTTTTAAGGCCTAAACTGTTAGAATTACTAATAAAAAGAAATATTCTTAGAAAATAGAACCTATTTCTTTCAGGTTGTACCCATTCAAATGAATGAAATGAAATGAAAACGTCTTTATTTATATTAAAGAGGCAAAATTAGGGCTGCAAAGCCCTCTCTACCACTTAAACCCCATCATACATAGTAAGATATTTTCAATTATAAATAACAATTTACAAGCAAATACAAAATAGAAATTGCAATGTACGAAGTAAAACATATAAAGTCAAAAAATGTGAAACATAATATTTAAACTTAAAAATATTTCGACTATCTCAAACAAAACTACAGTTATTCATAACATTTATTCAAAACTACATTCATTTGGCACAATCAATCATTACCGCCACCACAAAGCCACAGCGCCACCAGCCACTACTCCCGCTAGCCCCGCAGCAGATAGCACCTCAACTCCGCCCCAAACCGAGTGCGCTTATCGATGGATCTGATATTATCAGGCAGAGCATTCCAGAGCCTGCACGCGGAGACAATAAATGATTTGTTGAAAGTGGTGGTGCGGTGAACTGGAATAGCTAACATTGACTCACCACGTCTGGTTCTACGCACACCAACTTGTGACAGATAAACAAACTGCTCTGATAGATAATTAGGAATTTGGATTTGAAGAATGAAGAATACTGTGCAACAACAGGATATGGAATTGTCGAAGATTGTTTATCTTTAAGATGGATAATTGTTAGAAAAATGGAGTAACATGATCCCTTCGCCTCAGGTTGAAAATAAATCTGATACAGTAGTTTTGGGCATGCTGTAATCTTTCCGCGAGCTCAACAGACATGTCATTGATTACAGTATCACAGTAATTAAAGTGAGTGAAAACTAGAGTCTTTACTAACAACACCTTGACATTGAGAGGGAAAAACATGGCAAATCTTTTCAAAGTGTGTATAGCAGCAAAAACTCTATTACACATTACAGCTACTTGATCAGTCCAGTTCAAGTTTTTATTCATAATAAGTCCTAGGTTTTTAACTTTGTCACAAAACGGTAATTCTGTATTGTTAAGTTTGAGTTTTGGTATATTTGTCAGGTCAATGTTAGAAGTGAGTCTAATAGAGCCCAGCAATATTGTTTGGGTTTTGGCCTCATTGAGCTTTAAGCCATGCTTGACAGCCCAATTTGTGATAGAATGGATATCACAGTTAATGTTAGTTACGGCAGTAGGCAAGTCTTTCAGAGTGAAGTGAGTATATATTTGTAGGTCGTCAGCGTATAAGTGAAATTTGCAGAAATTGATAACAGTAGTGACATCGTTAATGTAGAGTAAGAATGCGAGTGGCCAAGCACAGAACACTGGGGCACACCTCTAGTCACCAGTTCCCAGTCAGATTTTCTGTTGTCTGCCTTTACACACTGCCGACGGTCCGTCAAGTACGACCTGACCCATTCAATACAACCATCAGAAAAACCACCAGAGAGCATTTTTATATAAAGAAGGGGATAGTAAACGCAGTCGAAAGTTTTAGAGAAATCAAATAGGGTCAAGATGGTAAGTAGGGACTTATCAATAGCAGAGCGGACATCGTCAGTAATTTTAAGAAGGGCAATGGAAGTACTGAATCTTGAACAGAATCCAGATTGGAAATTGGACAATAATCCAGCACTCTCCATAAATGATGACATCTGACGGTGGACTAACCTTTCGAGCCATTTTGACAACGCTGGCAAGATACTGATAGGTCTGAAATCTGATGCAACTTGAGGTGACGAAACTTTTTGTAGAGGGCGCACAATAGCAGATTTCCACTCAGACGGAAAGGTAGATGTGGTTAAAGATTTATTGAAAATAGCTGTAATCACAGTCAGTATTGCTGGAAGTAAAAGTTTAAGAAGTTTAATAGGGATTTTATCAGTACCGACTGCGTTGCTAGTCATCCTCATCACAGCATCAAGCACATCAGCCTCAGTCACCGGAGTGAAGACGAACTGATGGTGAGGGCGGCAAAGAGGAGTGGCATTCAGCTCACTGACAAAGTCACGAGCTCTGGACAGATCGATTGGAATGTTAGTGAAATATTTATTTACGATATTAAGATCAAGGGAAACAGGTTTGTCACCATTGGTCTTACCAATGCCTAGCTCCCTGACCTTAAACCACAAGCCTTTAGTACATATGGCCCCAGAGAAAGATCTATAATAGAATCGTATCTTGGCATTGCGAAATTGTTGCTGAGTCTTATTCCTCAGTCTTTTATACTCCGCCCAATCGTCAGATAACTTAGTTCTTTTAGCCCTACGAAAAGCAATGTCCCTCAACCTCCGTAGTTGACGTAAGTAGTCATTAATCCATGTGGCTGGTTTCTTGGTGACCCTCTTAGTTATCAAGGGAGCATGCTTATCAAGGAGACAAATTGTGAAATTATTAAACATGTTTACCATAATATTGACATCAGGAGCGTGGATTACATCATGCCAAGACATTAGGAGTGCATCAGCCAGAAGTGCATCAGAATCAACACTATTGAGTCTCCTGTACGAGATGAATTTGGGTTCACATTTAGGGGTGGTTAGACGATATACACAAAATATTAAATCGTGTCTTGACAGACCAAGGACAGGGTGCTGACCGTGGTGCACGACATGGGACAGGTCAGAGACAGCCATGATGTCCAGCCATGTATCCGTAGTAGCAGTGTGATGGGTTGCTTGTAAAGGCAGTATAGTCATGTTACAAGAGTGAAACATTCTTGTTAAGTAATTCTGATCGTAAGTAGCAGGGCCCAAAAGGTTCGAGTTAAAGTCACCAGTTACAATGACATGACTATAACGAGCCATAAGATCAAGAAGAATGGATTCAAATTCAACGAGACACCCAAGATTAGGTGCCCTATAACAAACAGAAATTAAAACATGTATATTATTAACAGAAACATGTACTCAGGTCGCCCCAACCTGGTGGTGTCAGAGGAGTACAGTATTGTAGTGGGTAAATTAGATTTGACAAAAGCTGCAACTCCTCCACCACCTTTGGACAGACGATCATTACGATAAAGAGTATATCCAGATAGATCAACACTTTTATCTGATATATTAGGCTTGAGCCAGGATTCGGAAATTAAAACAATATCAAAAGAAGAAAATTCAAAGATTAAACGAAATTCGTCAATATGACCAAGAAGAGATTGAGTATTGACATGGGCTGTCTTAAGAAGTCTGGAGTAGGGGGCAAGGGTGCTGGCGAAGTGATCTGATTGCAAAGTTGATGGTGGCAGGGGGGAGGAAGAGTGAGACGCCATCACGGGGTCACCCGACGGCCGTGCGGTCGAGCAGCCAGCGACCACAGCAGCATAGCACGGTGACGGTAACCACACACACATACACACATATATACACACACAAACTAAATAACTTACAAACATACTCAGCATCATAACATAATTAATGTCCGCACTCCAGTAAAACAATTAGAAATAGACTGAGCGGGAAATTATATAAACTTTACAAACAAGAGGATTCAATTTTATATTAAATAACACATAATTGAGCCAAATAATTCAATATTAAATTGATAAAATGCATTACAATTATTGTCATTGTTGTGTGCGGTATTATCAATCAATGGCAAACATAAAGATTATAATTAACTAAACTAACTTAGTACTATATATATATATATATGAAATAATTGAATAACTGTGAAAAGATTGAAATTACGGGATATTTAAATGAATTGAAAATAAACAAAATTTATAAAATTAAACCGATTTGGTTCAGACGGGTGTAATATTCAGTCATATTTTGGCGGGTTATCAATCAGAACAATTGAACATTTGCAGGAAAACTAAAGTTATATATTTAAAACTAACGGAATCAAAATTAACTTCTAAAAATAAAATAAAGAACATATAAGATTTACAATTACAACAAATTAAACAGAGCTAACTTTTCCATATTAAATAAAGGTATTTTAAGAAATCGACAAAATTCGAACAAATCTAACTTCTACAAAACAAACAAAACAAATTATACGTTATATAAATTAACAAAATTAAACAAAACCACTGTACTACAAATTAAATAAAAGAAATTTTAAGTTATATGGTTTACGATTACAACAAATTAAACAGAGTTAACTTCTTCCAGATTAAATAAAGGTAATTTTAGAAATTGACAAAATTAAAACAAACCTAACTTCTACATGAACAAACAAAACAAATTTTACGTTACAGAAATTTACAAAACTGGCAAAACTAACATGTACAAAATTAAATAAAAGAACAATCTTACAAAGTGTGCAGTCAAGTCGACGCCACCTCAAGATCTGACAGCTTGGTCGCCACGCCGCGCTTTCCGGTGCCATCGACGTAGAACACTCGGCCGTCTAACGTCCAGGTGCTGGTCCACCCGTACCGCTCGGCTACCTTTCTGTAGATTTCTTGTCTCCGAGCTGTCAGGTCCTCACGTATGGTAATGCCACTTCCTTTCAGTCACTTCTTCGAGTTGAACACCAGTCGCCTGTCTCGATAGCTGGTAAACGTGACGATGATGGGACGATGCTGCGGCCTCCCACCAGTGGCTGGACCCGACGGCTTGCCCACCCGGTGCGTCCTGCAGAGCGCTGTGGATGGAAGCTCCAGGCCAAGGTGGTCGCGACACAGCTGCGTCACCAAAGCATCTGTGCACTCTCCTTGCTTTTCAGATACACCGAAGAATCTAAGACTGTTTCGGCGCTGATATTGTTCCAACTCGTCCGTCTTACTGATGAGGTCACCCTCAAGCTGCGAAACTCTGTTGCTCAACTTTGTCAACTCCTCCCGCATATTCCTCAATTCCTCCAGGACATGGCAGCAGCTACAGCTTTCTCTACGACTGCCTTCAGCTCCACCGACATCTTAGCGACCAAGGTGTCAGTCATAGAGCCACTAGCAAGGTGTTTATTCACCAGTGACTCTATGGTCGCCGATTGTTGATTGTTGGTATTCGGCATTGTCCTGGCGGAGATTGGCGAGGAGTCAGATAACGAGCTGATCACTAAACGCTTATCGGCTGAAGATAAGGGAAATGCTTTGCCCTTTGTCCCGGACCTTAAGTTCTGTGGCGACCGGAACATAAAAAAAATCTTTTTACACAAATTGCACTTAATTATTGATAAAAACGATAAAATAAGAGATGGAACGTAGCACTCATGGATTATCAATCTAGACTAAGACCCACCCACCCACTCAATGAGCACATACAGCACCTAGAAACTGTAACAAACTCTCAGCTTTCGGTAAGGTTTAGAGAGACAAATCAATGTTTCACTTCAGTCTACTTTTAACCTATAAATGTGCTCAACTTTTAAAAAATAAAACTTTTTAAAGATATCTGTAAAATACATAATCATTTCTAAAATACATAAGCGTGATTTGCCTATACCAATGGCTAAATACAACAGTCAAGTCAATATTGAATGGTACACATATAAATGATTAATTTATAAAATAATTGATAAAAATGATCTAATTGATAAAAAAAGACACATACTTTATACAGAGATTCTTTTATTTACTTTTTCCTTTTCTTTCATTCTTAAGATCTCCCTCTATCGCTAAATAACATAAGACTATTGAAGACATGGACTATCACCCCAATATAGGTACTGAGGCGTGACCGTGAGGGATAGAAGAGCTACGGCCAACAACTGCTGTAACCGGTGTCAAGCTAGAAGTGTAAACCCGGGCTCTAAAGCCCTATTCGTTCCAAGGCACGTCGAGCTCATGTTTGGGATTAAACACACTTTAATTGAATGTAAAATATTGTTTTTGGTGTGTTTATCATAGTGCAGAATTTATAGGGTTATTATATCTGTAGATGACTCCAAAATAAATGTTACTACAGTAATACAAGTATACGTTGAGTTATACATACACCCACAACCACAGTGCTACTCTACGTGTATAAGATATACAATTGACATAAGAAACTATATATATTTTCTCTTAAACAGAAAATATTATCATTTCTGATTTTGTAAATAACAAATAAATTAATATTATTCAATGAATAAGAAGGAAATAACAAATTATTTTAAGAATACATTTTAAGAATAATGTATATTGCAGAAAATAACATAAGCTATGTGAGTATTTATTCTCAAATAACATAGTCATCATTTTTAAGTTTGTAAAACATAAATATTTTTTATTTTCTTTTATACAAAATCACGGTCCGAATATTCAGGACATGGCCATATACACTGTAAGCATGTAAGCAATAACATAATATATTTGATTTTAAAGAAAGAAAACACTTAATATCGGTATTTTTTTTTGGTATTGAACAACTGTAATACAATTTTGATTCAGCTTTCAATTGAAGCTGATTTTGTTATGATTTTTGCCTAAAGTGTGTTTTCTCTGTCTTTATATGTTTTAATAGTTTAGGGACATTAAGAAAGCCAACTCAAAGACAACGTACATCATTGATAACTGAAGAAGGCCTTTGAAGAGCCTGTTTTCATCAAGAAGTTCTGAGTGTAACAAACAGCTGAGGTGGTCCAGAGGTATATTTTCACGTCTTGCAGCTGCGCCAAGAATCCGTTCAATTGTCGGCCGAAGAAAACTACTGGTTTTATATCCTAAATGAATCTAAAGAGGGGAGTATCGTCAGGTGACTGGTGAGATCATATATGACGTCACTTAGGTCAAAGACTGGCTATTTTTGATCACAATCCGTGACGTCAGATCGATGACGCCTCATGGCCAACTCTGGCGTCTATATTTGTTAGGCAGCTATTCTTGGGGCCCAGCCATCTATACTTTGAGCTCAACTGGATCTCTTTTACTATTCTTGCTCAGCACTGGTTCCAAAATCCACATGCAATTAAATAATATCACAATCATAGAATTAACTAAAAAATAATTAAAATTGCAGGGCGCTATAAATTAACTAAAAGAAAACCTAGCACAGTAAAAACTACGTTTATCAGATCAAGTTATATTTACAAATGGCATGTCCCCATATAATAATAACAGATATGACATTTATATTTAATTTACTTTGAACTAAAAAATAAAGATAACTTTATTTTAAAAACATATGAGTTGATATAGTCCGTTTAACTAATTTTGACTAAGGTTTTAAAACAAATTACATCACAGACCTAAGAAAATGAATACTTTTTTGATACAGCTAATGTGATCGGTAAATAACTTAGTACAGTAATCTATAATTCTCTTCCTTATTAAATATTATTGGTGTAAACATGAATAGAAGGTTGATAACAGGCATCAAATGTGCATATGTGTATAGAGAGAGAGTGAGGGAGAGAGGGAGGGAGGGAGGGAGGGAGGGAGGGAGGGAGGGAGGGAGGGAGGGAGGGAGAGAGAGAGAGAGAGAGAGAGAGAGAGGAGAGAGAGAGAGAGAGAGAGAGAGAGAGAGAGAGAGAGAGAGAGAGAGAGAGAGAGAGAGAGAGAGAGAGAGAGAGAGAGAGAGAGAGAGAGAGAGACGTGAATTGTGCTTGTTGAATGAAAAGCGATGTGAGTAATTAAGTTTAGATGTGTTAAGTTAGATATAAGCCATCTGTTCAGTTATGGATGTTTTATAACCAGATATAACAGAGTAATGCTCATGTGGGAGTTCAGCATTGGCTTCTTCAATAACAAACGCCAATACGACTACAGAGTACTAACTTCAATGTTCGAATCATGCGACTAAACTGTCTTACAATTTCATCCTACTGCTGTGTTAGACACCCTTAACGATCTCATGGCCATTTCATACCCTCAGGATATTGCATATCAGTATCCAGAAAAAACCCTAATTTATAGCATTTCTTCTTTAAAAATCCACAAGGCCAAGGCAAAATTATCCATTGTAAATATTTATCGCAAATAAATAAATAGAACTGCTTTTATAGTTGACGTTATAAGCAGTTCATGCATGACAGAGACTTTTCAATTAATTGTTGATGACATGGTTGACGTTTTTCACCAAACCCTCATAAACTTAACTATCTGTCAATGAGCGGATTTCTTAACGACAGCTAGTATCATGGATGACAACCATGGCCAGAAGAGGTCCACTTTACAGAGAGGTGAAAAACGTTCAAAGCAGTGAAATTAAAAACCAATATCTACAACTCAGGAAAAGGGTTACAAAAAGTCTAAAAAAGGTACATGATGATGTACATTCTTCATTAATTTCAAAAATAAAAACAACCGTCCCAAGTTTTATGGCATAAGACAGCATGCCTTGGACTGAAAAAACACATTCTCAACCAATGAATAAACCTTCCAATGATTTGAAAGGGTTTTTCACTTCATGCTATCAAATAGATGGACAAGTTTTAGTACTGATACACGCCCAGCATCCGGCTGATGGACACGTTGGAGATGGACACATTGCTCACGGTGAACTTTCTTCCAGGCAGATGCTTAAGATTGGTGTTTTTAAAGCTAAACGCCATACAACGCGTATGTGTATGTTTCGATTACACTCCAATTCGTTTTATAAATCATACATTGTTGGCCTTGCTACCTACTATTGCAACAATATTGAATAAATATCTTGTTATTTAATATTTTCTTTGTCAGGGAGTGAAGCTCTCGTCCGTCCTTTACATGTCTGGTTTACGTTCTAATTACTACTCTGAAACAGCACTATTTCGTGTTACTGATTGCACTATGGTACAGTATATTAATGTACCATTCGATACTAATTTCATTGCAGTCAAGGAAAAATAACGGAACCTTTTTATTTTTCAAAAGAATATGATTGCACCATTACTATATAGTTCTTCTTTGAAGTTCAGGGCCATAGGGTTTTCTAAAGAATGTCTTGGCTGAGGTCTTATTTGTCTGACCAATGGCAATGTGAATAGATTAATGACCATTTTACTGACTGAGGACTACTGGTGTACCTCAAGTCTCAATCCTAGGCCTCCTTTTGTTCATCCGTAACGTAAATTATACAACCTCATGTATTTCTCGTTGTAGATACCACATGCTTGCTGATGATCTTCAAATTTAATTAAACTTTAGACATGAGCTGACACTGTTAATGATAGTACTGTCTAAACTTAATGAAGAGACATGTCATAACTCTCTTGACCCTCTAGATTGGTATATCTATATGCCAATGGACAAACAAAAGTGACTCTATTTAAATACCAATACGACAAAGTTATTTATTATCGTGTTCAACAGAAAAATTCTATACATTTTGAAAATATTTAAAACATATGAATTAATGGACGAGCTGTTCCTTGTCTTGGGGTGACTATCGATACGATACTTCCATAGAACGAATGCGTCATAGAAACCTGCAACGAGGTGTTTGCAGGAATAGACTCACTTAAAATGTTACAAAGGTTACCGCCCTTAGACATCAAATTAGTACTGATCAAATAGCTCATCTTCCCAAACTTACTTACCGCAACTTTGTTGTATACTATTGCCTATTGTAGTGAAAGACTACTATGTAAACAGAATTACTGACTTCATTGTTGTGTGATCTGAGCCAAGATGAACATATAGCTCTAAATTAGCTTCGATAAATGTCCTCAAGTTGTGCTGATCACAGAAAAATTAAAATCCTCTTATTACCACACTCTTTAATCAATTCTAAAATTTCTAAATATTTCTCTTATACTTTTCAATGTATCTCAAATTAGTATCATGAGTTCACGATCATGTTCGTCACTATTACGCTTGGCGCACTATACAACCACGACTTACGATAGATTGTGCTTACTGTGCTTACTGCTTACCGCCTTTAGAATTCACTTCCGGTAAACATAAATTCCATTGCCAGCTAACCCCGGTTTGTAGCATCATTAAAACAACGTTATATGAAGCGGATGGCTACGGCTGGGTTGACTTTAGCCCAGGCTTAGCTGCCTATATGGGAGCAAAGAGAAAATGGTGATTGATAGAGTGATTAGCGTGTTCAGATACCTCTGATGTTTTAAATAACATATAAATTATTATTATTAACACATAATAATTATTATTATTCCATGAATAAGAAGAGAATAAACAAATTATTCTAAGCATGCATTTTTATGAATCCATCCAATGGCATCAAACCCTCATAAGTAACTAATATATATTTTAAAATTAAAAACTCACGGTACTCACTTACTTTCTTTATTTGAATAATCTATTTTTATTTTTCACTGTTATAGGAATATGTCTTCTTTTTTATAATGATTTTTTCTATGTAATAGTCAGTATCTAACGAATTAGTGTTATTTTTTTTTAGTATAGAATATACATTTTTGTTATTTTTTTTCTAATAATAAATTATATGCAAGTACCTTTCTAAGTTAATTTGTCTGATCAAATTGTAATGTAATGTTCATTTGACTAGTTTTACGCACAGGCATAAAAAAGCCTATGTAAAACTTTATTTAACGATATATTAAATTGTTTAACTTGAACCTTTGTAACTTAAAAAAGGAAATAAATTGATTTTCTTTCTTTCTTTCTTTCTTTTTTATGAGTATTTTATATTGAACACAATAGTATAAAGCTTTTTGAGTATTTATGCACAAGTCTTAATTTTTAACTTCTTGAAATATAAATATTTTACTAAGATCATACGTGTATTTCCTAAGATAATAAGGTCAAATATTTTTATTTTCCTCTATATAAAATCACGATCCGGATATTCTGTGTATGGCCTTATAAACTTAAGCAACGTAATAATATATTTTATTTTAAAAGAAGGAAACCTATAATTTTTGGTAATTTTTGATGGTAATGAACAAAGTTGGGATTTAGCATCCAATGGAAGCATATTTTCTTATGATTTTTTCCCCCGAAATCAGATAGTTTTGTGCCAAGAGTGTGTTATTTTGTCTTTACACTACACGTTTTAATCGTTTAGGGACATGAAGGGACGTTCCATAAATAATTAATTGCAATGACGTATAAACTAACATTGCAACTGTATATTTAAACTACCAAATGTTATTTTTTGTATATTTATTTATTTTTTCTTAGTTTAAGCTTAAGAAATAGTCCTAACTCTGCCTTATTGTAAATATTTTGCCTATACAAATAAAGAAAACGCCTATTCTATTCTAAAAGTCAGGTGTGCATGACCTGTAAAGTTAACGGGAGAGTGGTCGATGCACAACTCTAAACAACAGGAGTTAGAGTGTTGTTAAGGGGTTGTTCATGATGAGTAAAGTTAATAGTAGAGTTGAGGTGTATGTGTAAATGCATATGAAGTGTCCGTGACAAGTAAACGATGTCTACAATTGATGAGATTATGGTGTGTGCGTGTATAGAAGAGATGAAGGGGATGTGTCAGGTGTGCACGATGAGTACAGGGGTAGGTGTGCACCTGAGTAGATGAGATGAAGGAGGTGTAAGTTGGGTTTCTATGATGAGCAAAAGTTATGAGATTACGGTAGGTTTTAATGTGTGCGTGTGCATAAGTGATGATGTGGATGTAAGTGTCGGCTTTATACAGTTAATGATAGAACTGTGGGCAGTGGGTTCGTCTGAGTGTACCACGTCTTGTGTAGGTGTAAGTGTCGGCTTTGTACAGTTAATGATAGAACTAGGAGCATGGGTTTGTCTGAGTGTACCACGTCTTCTGTAGGTGTAAGTGTTGGCTTTGTACAGTTAATGATAGAACTGTGGGAAGTGGGTTCGTCTGAGTGTACCACGTCTTGTGTATGTGTAAGTGTTGGCTTTGTACAGTTAATGATAGAACTGTGGGCAGTGGGTTCATCTGAGTGTACCACGTCTTGTGTAGGTGTAAGTGTTGGCTTTGTACAGTTAATGATAGAACTGTGGGCAGTGGGTTCGTCTGAGTGTACCACGTCTTGTGTATGTGTAAGTGTTGGCTTTGTACAGTTAATGATAGAACTGTGGGCAGTGGGTTCGTCTGAGTGTACCACGTCTTGTGTAGGTGTAAGTGTGGGCTTTGTACAGTTAATGATAGAACTAGGAGCATGGGTTTGTCTGAGTGTACCACGTCTTCTGTAGGTGTAAGTGTTGGCTTTGTACAGTTAATGATAGAACTGTGGGAAGTGGGTTCGTCTGAGTGTACCACGTCTTGTGTAGGTGTAAGTGTTGGCTTTGTACAGTTAATGATAGAACTGTGGGCAGTGGGTTTGTCTGAGTGTACCACGTCTTGTGTAGGTGTAAGTGTTGGCTTTGTACAGTTAATGATAGAACTGTGGGCAGTGGGTTCGTCTGAGTGTACCACGTCTTGTGTAGGTGTAAGTGTTGGCTTTGTACAGTTAATGATAGAACTGTGGGCAGTGGGTTCGTCTGAGTGTACCACGTCTTGTGTAGGTGTAAGTGTGGGCTTTGTACAGTTAATGATAGGTATACAGTGTATAGGTGGTTATCTTGCTCGCCTAGTGGTTAGCACGTCTGCTTCATATGCAGAGAGTCACGGGTGTTATGCTAATACCACTGTACGTGTATGGGTGGGTTAATACCAGTGTACGTGTATGGGTGGGAGGGTGGGTTAATACCACTGTACGTGTATGGGAGGGCGGGTGCGTCAATACCACTGTACGTGTATGGGCGGGTGGGTTAGTACTACTGGACGTGTATGGATGGGTGGTTGGGTCAATACTACTATACGTATATGTATGGGTGGGTGGGTTAATACCACTGTACGTGTATAGATGGGTGGGTGGGCCAGTACCAATAGTGTATCTTCAGTACCACTCTACGTGTATGGATGGATGGGTGGGTAGATCAATACCACTGTATGTGTTTGGATTGGTGGGTACGTGTATGGGTGGGCGGGTGGGTCAGTACCACTGTTTTTAGGTGGAAACTATGTTCATTGTATTTGAACATAGTTGCACAAACGTATTGAACGTATGCACACAAAGTAACAATGTCACTGGTGTAGATAAAGATGAAAAAAAAGAATGTAAAAATGTTGCTGTATCTTAGTCATATTTTTAAATGTGATTTGTTAATAGTTTATCAATCGTAGCAAAGAAGCTTAATTGAATCATAAATTGAACTTAATTGAAGGTATTAGGTTTGGATCAAGATTTATTTATACATATGTTTTAAAGTCTCAGAAATGAAAAGTTAGTCATAGAGGTTTTTTGTATCTGATTTGACAAGTATATAATGAGTATATCTCATAACATAGGGACATTGGCAGTAGATGAAACTTTATATGTAGCTTCAGGTAACATAAGACCAAAAGGCAAGATAAAGTAGAGGAATGTGGTAAAATGTAATATATTATGAATACCAAGGAACACTCAGTAGATATAAACTCAATAACTGTATATAAAAAAGATTTTCCATTAGAATATCTAAATAATTCTCTGTTTTTGAGAGAGCTGGTGGCCGAGTAGTCTAAGGCATCATGACTTTGTAACTGGGTTAGAAATAGTACAGGTTCAAATCCTGGCCTTAACCGTTAGTTTTTATCAGTAATGTCCACCTTGTACTGGTACTCTCCCTTACTCTGTCTGATAAGTTCCTGCACATATCAGTGGTCTATGAAGAATGGACAGAATAAGGTTGAAAAGGAGAACAGTCTCTCCTTGAAAAAATTCAAGATCAGGTGTATACTATCTGAAATTGCACTGTACTGGCGATATATAATTATATATGATTTAGACAAACGATAACTATAAGAGTAGATGATATCCACTCTGCACAGGAACATCGAAGTTTGGTCTAACAAGATGGAAAGTAAAGGAGAGTACTCAACTTGGAGTTAATGTTTGTACTGTTGCAAATTAGCCTCTAACTGATACACTGTTTACTTACTTCATACAGAAGCAACTTTCTATGTTCGTCAATATATATATTGGTTTTGTAATATGTTGTTTAGTGATAGGTCAACACTTTATAATGTATTTGCACTAACAACAAGAATAATTTCGTATAACTGTTAATAGATAGTCGTTATGTCAGAAGTCTATAAACACTGTAAAAAGATTAAAGTATGTCCTATTTTACCAGACGAAGTTAGGAGACAGAAGTTAGGCCTCTATAATACTTAACCTGGGGACGAACGACTTAAGGGAAACTTACAAACCACCACCAGTGACCAGGCAGGAAGGCTGCGTGCAAGGACGGGATCGCTCAGACGGTCACCCATCCAAGGAACAGCCACGCTCGATTTTGATTGACGCCATTATCTTGCGATAACGTTGGAACTCTCCGGTCAAGGTCAACTGTAAAATGTATCTGTATGTCCTACAAGGTACATATATATGTCCTTTAATAGTTAATATATATTCGTTATGTCAGGCATTACTTAGTGATATATCAACACTGCACTTCTTACAATAGTAATTTACTATATCTTCTAATATATATATTGTTTATTTCGTATATTGCTCAGTGATCTATTGACATTGTACCATGTATAACTATATCCGAAAGTGTTTAGTTCGTATCTACATTCATATATTGATTTCATTGTAAATTTCACATCTAGCGAGATTGTACAATGATATATCTACATCTGTAAGTGGTTCGTATAACCATTTGTATATCGATTACATTATAAACTACTCAATAATCTAGTGACACAGTACAATGTATTTCTATACTTCCAAAAGTGGTAAATTCATATAAGACTTTATATATTGATTACATTATAAAGTACTTAGTAATGAAGCGACTCTGCACAATGCATCAGTACTTCCAAAAACTGTAAATTTGTGTATCGATTCCATTTTTAATTACACATGTAACGACACTTAACAATATAACTACTCATCCAAAAGTGGCAAGTTCATGTAACTGATGATATATCGATTTTACTGTAAAGTAAATTACGCAGTGATCTTATGACACTGAACAATGTATATATACTTGCAAAGTGAGAAAAATCTAGGCTAAAATTTATATAAATAAGCAACAAATATTTTTGTAATAGTTTATATGTGACAATGAGTTAAGGCATCCTATTTTAGGAGTTAATAGAGTCATTCTAATAATACTAAACACAAATTAAAAGTTATCAAATTTAAAACTATGTAAAACATAGATGATTTAGTTTATTTAGTTTTGTTCTTCAGAGAATGTGTTCAGAAATACATAATGTTTAAGCAATAATAGATTTTATTTTCGATTTTTAGAATACATAAATTTAATACAAAACACTAAGGACTTAAATTATGATTAACTATATGTGACTTACCAATGACATATGTGTTTTTAATAAGCCTTAGAATAAATAAAAGAATACTCACAGCAAGATAACTTGTCTTTGGACTGGAATATTTGAAAAATAACACGTATTTAGGCCTCTTTCTAGCCTAGTGCTTAGCTCTTCTGCATCATGTGCAGAATTCACGGGTTCAAATACCGAGAGGTCCACTAAAATAACACGTAATTAGGCCTCTTTCTAGCCTAGTGGTTAGCACTTCTGCATCATGTGCAGAATTCACGGGTTCAAATACCGAGAGGTCCACTAAAATAACACGTAATTAGGCCTCTTTCTAGCCTAGTGGTTAGCACTTCTGCATCATGTGCAGAATTCACGGGTTCAAATACCGAGAGGTCCACTAAAATTTGCTTGAGGAGTTTTGACCGCTGTCCCATAACAACGTCTGTATACACTGGCATAGGAAATAAGAAAAAAAACATGATGAAAAATATATTGTTTAGTTAGACGTATACTGTATATATATATATATATATATATATATATATATATATATATATATACAGAACTAGTGAACGTCACAGAACACAGTCATTAAAATATAAGTACAAAATGCACAAATATAGCCTAATACAAGTACAAAATGCACAAAAAGTTATAAAGTAAGTACTAAATGCATAAATATTATGGCAATCGATTTCGGCGAACCACGCTCACCTTCCTTAGACTAGAAAAGAACAGAAGTAACAGGCAATAGGAATTAGCCAATAATATCTCAGCCAATAATAATCTCTCAGCTGTCACCATTTTGGTGATTCCAGCCAATAGTGACGTGTTAGTAGGCCTATAAATTTAGCGTTTGAATACCATTTTCCATTCTTTAATGAATCCCTCTGGTGTGAGGAAGATGAGCGTGATTCGCTGAAATCGATCACTATAATATTTGTGCATTTAGTACTTACATTGTAAATATTTGTGAATTTTCCTCTTGTATTATGCAATATTTTTGCAATTTATACTTGTACTGTAGTATATATGTGAATTTTGTAATTGTATTCTAGTATACTTGTGTATTTTGTGCTTATGTAATATATTGTGTCATGTGACGTTCATTTGTACTGTATATATATTTCAAAATCCAGGGATAAAATGTCTTTCAAAAAGCCTAAACCTCTTGTAAATGTTATATATCACATAGTTAAAGTACTTACAGGTACTTACACTCACCCAACTAAACAATGTATACAATCGAAATAGATAAGTGCGTTAATACTAGAAATAAGTTATATCACAAACTATTATCTACAAATATTATGTTGAAATGTATAAAACTCTACTGTAAGTAAAAGCTTACAGCAGCTCAGCAAGAAAAGCTAGCCTACTGGTATTTGGCAAACTATTTACAGTTAAATGATCTCAAAGCATTAAACTTTAAAAATATATTTTTAAACTTATTACATCGAAGTTATCTGTAAATGTTCGGAAAGGATTATCACTAAAGGTAAGCCATATTTACTGTGTAAAACCATTATCACTGATTTTAAGGGACATATATTATTTAAGTAATAGATATTTGATGAATAAATACTTCGAAACTTATCAAAAGAACTTTTAATTGCTACAACTCTTGTTCTACATAATTAAAGAAGCAATTGTGAAGCAGATACTTTTGTGCTACTAGATAAAAGAAAGCAATTTTAAATACTATTAAATATTGCTGAGCTAGAACAAATTTAATCTAGAAAAAGGATGCTCAAAGTATATATATATATATATAGTAAATCTATTTTTTTAAATGTGTGATAAGTTTTAGTCAATATGTGTTAACATTGTTGTAAAAATAAACTTTATGTATATGTTAAATAATTTTGGAATGAAACATCTCATAAATTACGTTTGGTGGTATCCGAATGACTATATATCAAAACGTGACATGTAAGCTTAAAGAATAAAAGTAAAATGTTAATTATGTTTTTTTAGATATTAGGTTCGTTGAATTTTATAAAATACGTGAAATAATTGTATTGTAGTAAGTCGTAATTTTTATTTCATTGTACAGAGTAATAATAATATTTCATAAGCTTAAGCGGCCGGTGTCATAACTAATAACTAAAAATTCCGGTAACGACCGCGTCAAGTTGTTATTTACAGTATTTACATCACCAAACATTTCGCCCATTCTGTGATGTGGCATCCTAAGTGATATCTCTGAGACCAAATTATTATCTGCAGCTTCTGAGGATGCCACATCACAGAATGGGCGAAATGTTTGGTGATGTAAATATTGTAGATAACATCTTGACGTGGTCGTTACCGGAAGCTTAAGTTATTAGTAATGTAATAATGAGTTTTTAATAAATATTCTTAATTTGAAAGATCTGAAATGAATGTTAACAGGATTATGATATTATGTATAGTAATCATATCGTACGTATGTAGGTAAATATATAGAGTACAATAAATTAAATGTGGAGCTGTTACTTAATCATACAAGTTTTGGTAAGTATTTTGACCAACGGTTATTTTTTTATTTTAAATGTGTTCTTAGAAATTCTTTGAAATGTATATTTAAATGCAAACAAATTATCTCTTTTAGTTTCAGATAATTTAAGTAAGTTAAAAAAACACTCTTGAAACATTTTTAGATTTGAAAACTATTTTTTAGGTGTCTTTTGCGACCTCAGATAAGAGATAGTTTAGGTGCATGTTCCGGTACTGTAAGCGGGTGGCAATGACCGTGCCCAGTGCAGCGTGCAGTGCATGGCTGAACCATGCCAATAGATACTCAAATATTACTAGGCAACCTTACTTGTTGAGCTCTCCACTGTAAAGCATGAAAACGTCAGGTTAGTAATAGTACAACACAGTCAACACAAATTGGTTACAACGAGTTTCTAACGAGGAAGATAATAATTCATTAATTAGTCCGAACAAGAAGCACAATAGGTGGTAAAAAAGTAAGATAGAAGAATTTAAATACCATCTGAGAAGCAAATTAAATAAAAATACTACAACGTATTGAAATAACGATGAATATAAATGGCAAATAATAAAGTGGTAGGCAACACAAATTAAAGTACCAATTGAAAAAGCAAAATAAATAATAAAGTATACGATAACAAGGAATTTGAATCTCCGTGAAAAATAAAAAGAAGAAAAACATGAGAGATGAGAAAGTAATAGACGATTTTAGTAAAGATAAATAATTATGTGGTAAGTACTAGAAATAGGAGACCTATTAACAAACGAATAACATGGTAAATAAATAAGGACATTATAAGTATGATAGAGAATCTAAAAATTATATTAAATATACACGTCACAGTTCAATGTTAAATTACATACACTTAAGAGAACATATTAAACTCTTTTAACAACATTTTAATCGTAACACTACAAACACTATATGAACTTAAAATACAAATTGCTATCAATTCAATAACGTTGCCGAAATCTGAATATACAGTCCCTTTGTATTACTATATTTTTTTTGTTAGAACTACATCACACAAATGCCCTTCAAATCTGCTTATTAATTACAATATAAATTGTAATACTAAAACCATTATTTTTCACCATTGTTTATAAAATAAAAATCAGATTAGAAGAAAAGGAAATATACTAGGAACCAAGTTGTATGTTACCAGCGGCCCAAGAAACTGCTATGATTAAAAAAAGCTATAACGTCTAGAAATACGTAAAATTTAAAGAAACGCTCTTCTTTACAGATTATGAACTTATTTCCTCAAGCCTTTAATATCACTACATAGAGTTTGAAATATCCTTTTTGTATATATATTAACTCCAAAAAAGTTGAACAATGCTTGATGAAACATCCACCAAACCATCATGAGTGAGACTTGATTGCCCACCCACTTGCCCCCCCTCCCCACGAAAAATACTTGATTGGCCACCCATATACCCTTCATGGATGGGACTTGATTGGCCACCAACCCACCCTAAATGGAAAATACTTGATTGTACAGCCACTAAATCTTCATGGACGAGGCTTTATTTCCCACCCACCATTCACGAAAGAGGCTTGATTGTCCACCCACCCAACCTAAATGGAAAATGCTTGTAAAATCACCCACTATTCATGGACAAAGCTTGATTTATTCACATTATTATAAAAGGCTCTTATTACCAATGACTCTTATTGAGGGTTCTTGACTCAAACTTCCCTCATACAGTTCTAAAAGGCCTTAATGCAATCAAACTTACTCAGAGCTCTCAGCTCAACATCCCCTTCACTCCACCATTTAAGTGATTTTTATCAATCACAACTCCTCAGAGCTCTCGCCCCTGGTACAGTCTCAACCCTTGGCCCTGGCTGTAAATCATAGCACCACATAATTCCCTTTTACATAGCCCTGAGGGAATTGTTTCATCAATCAATGGCACTTATAGCACTCGCCTCGTCCTGCCACTTCACACAGCCCTTATAGGATTTATTGTCAGTTTAATGGCCTATGGTATTCACCTCGTCATACACTTCACATAGTCCTGAGAGGACTTTTCCAGATTAACGCGGCTATGGCGTTCGCCTCGTCCTGCCACTTCACATAGTCCTGAGAGGACTTTTCCAGATTAACGCGGCTATGGCGCTCGCCTCGTCCTGCCACTTCACATAGTCCTGAGAGGACTTTTTCAGTTTAACACGGCTATGGCACTCGCCTCGTCATACCACTTCACATAGTCCTGAGAGGACTTTTCTAGTATAACGTGGCTATGGCGCTCGCCTCGTCCTGCCACTTCACATAGTCCTGAGAGGACTTTTCCAGTTTAACACGGCTATGGCACTCGCCTCGTCATACCACTTCACATAGTCCTGAGAGGACTTTTCCAGATTAACGCGGCTATGGCGCTCGCCTCGTCCTGCCACTTCACATAGTCCTGAGAGGACTTTTTCAGTTTAACACGGCTATGGCACTCGCCTCGTCATACCACTTCACATAGTCCTGAGAGGACTTTTCTAGTATAACGCGGCTATGGCGTTCGCCTCGTCCTGCCACTTCGCACAGCTCTGAGAGGATTTGTTATCAATCAAATGTGGCTATGGCACTAACCTCGTCATGCCATTTTACCCAGCCTTGGGTGGGTGTTTTTATCAATCGAATTCGGCTATGGCGCTCTTTGCCAACACTCACATAATCTAGAAAGGAAATTCTTTACTTAACAATTATACCTGCGGTATTGGAATCGTTATATCCATTTATACATCTCTTTCAGTTTTTTTTAAAATCAAATGCACCCATGGAACTCGTGGCATCATCCTATATAAGGACATTTGATCAACTAAACTTAGCCCTACACACAGCTCATTCCTCGTACCCCTCAACATTAAAAGGAACGATTATATATAACTTACTCGTGGCTTTTGGGTGGCAACTCTCCTCAAGTACACTTCGGAAAGGACATGTTTACAAATCAAGTGGTGATTCTTGATTTACTTTTCCCTCACACATAATTATTAAGGCATTTTTACCAATCAATCGTACCCACGATTCTTGAAGTATCCTTGAAATATTCTTAAAATAATGTTTAAAATCCTTTTCCCTCACCAATCGAATCGTGTGTATAACGTCACTTCTCAAAGTAACTACTAGTTATGTACAATGTTTTATTAGACTCTGTAATTATAAATAGGCAAAATAAAATAAAATATTTTTTATTACAAAGATGTAGCCTTTGTAGACACCTTAAAACAGTTGTTTTATACATTTCTACATTAATATAAATGTTGTAAGAGATAGCAAACTAAATAGTACTTAATTGTTATATATAAAGAGTCATACTAAAATCATATTCAAAATAATGTATCCCTGATTTAGAATAAGAAAATAATGTAAGGTAGAATCTTGCCAAAGGGCTCTTCATGTAGAGCTGTGTAGCTCTCGACTTGCTGACATTTAGAAACAATGAGTTGACCTTTAAGTGAAGTTATAATTTTACCAGTGTTACAACCAGATATACAGCTAGAAGATTGTTTTTATTACGTTAGCGAAAAAATAATTTCCCTCCACGTTATTCACCAATGTTTTAGTTCAAAAATTCTACCAAACGTTCACTGAAAATTCCCGGCTAGGTGGTATTGATTTAAACTTTTCAAGTTCTAGGACTTTCCATTTTATTAATGAACCCAGAATATCTTAACTATTTTTAGCAGAATTATTGTACAAAAGTTTACGTGATAGTCGGCCTCGAGCACGTGGGGACCACAATCACGACGAATGTGACAGGAAGTCGAGAACGACGACCTCCACTGGCTGACTCACACCTACATACGGGTAGGGAGAGCACGATGACTCTCATAATCTCTCACTTGCTGGTCTGAGAACTGCACACTGCGCGAAACAATGCACAGCTGATGCATCTCCCGAAAAGGTGAAAGAACACCAGAAAAAACTAATCTGTAGCTTTCTTCAGGAGATTTCCAGGATGACACGACGGTATCAGTCTCGGAAAGTGTGAGGCTCAACGCTCGACGATCTTCCTTGATGGACGAGACATAGGCTGCCAAAGACTCGCCCCTACGCTGCGAACGATAAAATGTTTTATGACCAGCCTCTCCCTGAGTCGAATGGGAAGATAAGAAGAAAGTAACTCTCGATGGAACGAGTCCACCGAGGCATCACTGGCCAAGACATAACTTAGCAAATACCCAACGGGACCTCTGCAATACAGGATAATCAGGCAAAGCAAGTCTCCAGCCTGCATGCCGGGCATCTCACTAAGTCTTAGAAAGACATCTAGAAACTTCAGGAGTTCCTCAGGGTCCATCCCATCGATCACAGGGAGACTCTGGATCATGGCCGTAAGTGGATTAGGCAGCATGTGTAGCTCAGCTGCAGAAGAGAAGAAGAATGATTGATATTCATGAGTTTCCCATACTTCACCAAACATTAACGCATATTTCTGAAAAGTGTGAAGCCGGCTTTACTTGGACCATAGCCTACATTTTAGTTTCCGATAATATTCAACACACGTCCATCTGAATTGGAAGGTAGTCCTAGGGTTATATTGATTTTCAGTTTTCGTATCACATAAAAAAATGTAAATAATAACAGGAACCCTGTTTATTAGCCATAGAAGATAACAGCTCTGAACAAGTGAGAAGATTGTGTTTTTATCAGGTCAATATTCCATCAAGAATTTCAATATTTATTTATTTTCGGAATAAAACCTAAATAACTTTTTGTAAATGGAATATATATTATAAAAGTGATAGGTTATAGGGTTATATATCATAAAATAAATTATTCTGTCTAAATGATCCTGTCAATATACAGTTTTACTGTTTATATATCTGGACTAAAACCAAGGTCAATCGTGAAATTCAGTCTAAAGAGTGATTCCTCAGATTATAGTTATTTAAATACAGTCTGTCATTTAAAACACAATTATTTCTGAGTCAAAGTTGTGATCAGGATTGAGATCTTCTGCAAATGTTGCCTCTCATTTTCTTGTTCATTTTAACACCATTTTCACCGTAGGGGTTATTAAGTTGCAATTTTAAGGTTAGTATTTGTTGATTTTAAAAGCATTTTCCTTGCTGGTTATTGAACAAACAATGCCAATTTCCTCTATTGTTAATTAAGATGCCAGTTTCCTTCCTAAACTTACTCTGCCCATTATCCATTGACTATTGATCTGTGCGGGAAACTTATACAGAAATACAGAACCAATACAGTACAAGGTGGGCATTAATTATAAAAACTGTCAGTACAGGCCAGTGCCGACGCCTTTGACTACTCGCCCGCCGTCTCTCATTGTCCGAGCAAAATGTAACAGGAAACGAAATAGAAACAATAGATGACGAATTAAGAAAATTATATAACTATTTTAGTTAGTAAAGTACAAGACAATGACGAACAGCAGCCTAGTTAGTTGGCGGTGGACTAATTAATGTACAACTAGACTACATTTAAGCCACTCACTGACTTAAATGCATGTACCTAATCAAATTTTAAATTTATTAATTAAAGCTTATCCCGGGGGTTATGAGTATAGAGCAAAGTTAATTTATTCAAATATTGGTCCACTTCCAGAAACTCGAAATGTTTACTCATTTTTGTGACTCATAATCATTTCACATAATACACAAGTATCTGCTAAATGAAAACAAAAAGAGATCGATACTAATTCATGGTTATACTATGTTTTAAATAAAGTCTAGTGAGTCATCGAGTTTTTTATTTTGTATACAACGATAACATTCTTAGGCTCATAAGGAAACATTGTATAGACTGCTACATGATTTGTTCAAGTGAACGAAGGAAAACCATAGAAATATAAACAGTCTATATTTATATCCATATAGAATATAGATAAACACAAGGTATAATTATATAAGAATTGAATCTTGTGCTTATTTGTTCCATACATTTCCTTGCTTTACATTTTGGTGTTCAGAATGAATAAATATGTTGTGATTACTGGGCCGTGTGCGTGTTAGGGAGAGAACGTTCCGTACACGCAACGAAAGGGAATATTAAAGGGTCGATAACAATTGAGAAGTTCGTCTGCATTTTGTTCCATGGACTTCAATGACTGTTTGTCAAGGTTCGGAAGAATATGATACAATACATTTTTATGTAAGTTATATTGCATGCTTCCAAATAAAATTTACATTTATTACAAAAGGTACGAATCAATAAGTGTGTTGGATGGTCAATTTATTTATTTTTCTTTATATCGCCAATGATTATTTTAATCATATTGAAACGTTATTATATTTATATTTGATAATTAATATATTTAATGAAAAGTGTTACTGATTATTACATGATGATCTGACTTAAGCGTTGACAACAATAAATTAATACCCTAAATATAGTATAAGTGATAGAATTGCTGTACGTTATCTCTACCGTTGTTCTATATCTTGGCAACAATACATTAATACCCTAAATATAGTATAAGTTGATAGAATTGCTGTACGTTATCTCTACCGTTGTTCTATATCTTGTCAACAATACATTAATAACCTAAATATAGTATAAGTGATAGAATTGCTGTACGTTATCTCTACCGTTGTTCTATATCTTGGCAACAATACATTAATAACCTAAATATAGTATAAGTTGATAGAATTGCTGTACGTTATCTCTGCCGTTGTTCTATATCTTGGCAACAATACATTAATAACCTAAATATAGTATAAGTTGATAGAATTGCTGTACGTTATCTCTACCGTTGTTCTATATCTTGGCAACAATACATTAATACCCTAAATATAGTATAAGTTGATAGAATTGCTGTACGTTATCTCTACCGTTTTTCTATATCTTGGCAACAATACATTAATAACCTAAATATAGTATAAGTGATAGAATTGCTGTACGTTATCTCTACCGTTGTTCTATATCTTGGCAACAATACATTAATAACCTAAATATAGTATAAGTGATAGAATTGCTGTACGTTATCTCTACCGTTGTTCTATATCTTGGCAACAATACATTAATAACCTAAATATAGTATAAGTTGATAGAATTGCTGTACGTTATCTCTACCGTTGTTCTATATCTTGGCAACAATACATTAATAACCTAAATATAGTATACGTTGATAGAATTGCTGTACGTTATCTCTACCGTTGATCTATATCTTGGCAACAATACATTAATAACCTAAATATAGTATAAGTTGATAGAATTGCTGTACGTTATCTCTACCGTTGTTCTATATCTTGGCAACAATACATTAATAACCTAAATATAGTATAAGTGATAGAATTGCTGTACGTTATCTCTACCGTTGTTCTATATCTTGGCAACAATACATTAATAACCTAAATATAGTATAAGTTGATAGAATTGCTGTACGTTATCTCTAACGTTGTTCTATATCTTGGCAACAATACATTAATAACCTAAATATAGTATAAGTTGATAGAATTGCTGTACGTTATCTCTACCATTGTTCTATATCTTGGCAACAATACATTAATAACCTAAATATAGTATAAGTTGATAGAATTGCTGTACGTTATCTCTACCGTTGTTCTATATCTTGGCAACAATACATTAATAACCTAAATATAGTATAAGTGATAGAATTGCTGTACGTTATCTCTACCGTTGTTCTATATCTTGGCAACAATACATTAATAACCTAAATATAGTATAAGTTGATAGAATTGCTGTACGTTATCTCTACCGTTGTTCTATATCTTGGCAACAATACATTAATAACCTAAATATAGTATAAGTTGATAGAATTGCTGTACGTTATCTCTACCATTGTTCTATATCTTGGCAACAATACATTAATAACCTAAATATAGTATAAGTTGATAGAATTGCTGTACGTTATCTCTACCGTTGTTCTATATCTTGGCAACAATACATTAATAACCTAAATATAGTATAAGTGATAGAATTGCTGTACGTTATCTCTACCGTTGTTCTATATCTTGGCAACAATACATTAATAACCTAAATATAGTATAAGTTGATAGAATTGCTGTACGTTATCTCTACCGTTGTTCTATATCTTGGCAACAATATATTAATACCCTAAATATAGTATAAGTGATAGAATTGCTGTACGTTATCTCTACCGTTGTTCTGTACATTGGCAGCAATGATAGTAGGAGGTATTGTTCTACAGGCAGAGCTGCGTGTGACCTAAAATAAATGCCAGACCCACAATAAATGCTAATAGTACAGTTTGGTGAAGAGGCTTATCTCATTCTTTGTTGTAAATGCCAATATTAGGAATGGTGGAGTAGCTTAGTTATGTATTTGAATATCTAGATACTACCATAATAACAGTATTAGCATTGACATTGCGTGAGCAACTGGACATCCATACCCAAAAATGGTTCTAAAGAAGTGAATTTTCAAGTTTGTTTCGATAAAACCAATGAGATATGAACGGATTCTAAGGAATTTTAGTCTTCCTAAACTTTAAGTCTAAGCAATGCACTGAGATTAATATTTCCTTTTTTAACGAAAGCGAAATTATTCCTGTATACGGAAAAAGAAAATGTCTGTATATTAATTATGCTAATTTATACGTTTCAGTTAATAATAAAATGTCTTTATAACTTAACAAGATAATTTAAACCTAGGTAAGAGCTGAACATCTCTAAGATAAAATGACCTTGAGATATATGTAATTTTTCGGTACAGGTATGACGCGTTGCTATATTCCACAATATGTGTGATCTGAAGTAGCGTTCATATTGATATAATTCACATTGTGTGTATTCTGGAGTAACATTCATATTGCTATAATCCACATTGTGTGTATTCTGGAGTAACGTTCATATTGCTATAATCCAAATTGTGTGTAATCTGAATTAGTGTTCATATTGCTATAATCCACATTGAATGTGATCTGAAGTACCGTTCATATTGCTGTAATCCAAATTGTGTGTAGTCTGGAGTAGAGTTCATATTGCTGCAATACAAATTGTGTGTAGTCTGGTGTAGAGTTCATATTGCTGCAATACAAATTGTGTGTAGTCTGGAGTAGAGTTCATATTGCTGCAATACAAATTGTGTGTAGTCTGGTGTAGAGTTCATATTGCTGCAATACAAATTGTGTGTAGTCTGGTGTAGTGATGAAATTGCTGCAATCAAAATTGTGTGTTTTTCTGGTGTCTTCATTCATATTGCTATAATCCACAATGTTGTGGTCTGCAGTAGTGAGCGACCTGGAGTAGAATCCAGATATATTGTATGTGTCACAAAGCATGTTAACTAGTGTGGTTTCCTAATTTCCATCCTCGGTGCATATGGTTTGAAGATAAGTCTATAATGGTATAATTCAGAACAGATTTGAACTTGAATGGTGGATATGATGAACTTGATAATACACGTAATATGGATATGAGATCAGCTAGCTCTAACTGACGATGCTTTTCGACTTGAGTGGTGTCCTGATTTCTAGTGAATGACCAGGAGGTGAGTACAGACAAAGTCAGAAGTAGACATCTAATTGACCTCATTCAAATTATTTGATTGACTCTTTTAACAGCAATTACGAACAGTTTTAAGAAGTGTATTGCGAGTAGTCTGTCAAATTGTTTACAGTGCTACGACGTGTGTTGTGTGTAACCTGTGGAATTGTTCACAGTGCTACGAAGCGTGTTATGTGTAGCCTGTGGGATTGTTCACAGTGCTACGAAGTGTGTTGAGTGTAGCCTGTGGGATTGTTCAAAGTGCTATGAAGTGTGTTGGGTGCAGACTGAGTGATTGTTCCCAGTACTACGAACTGAGTTGTGTATAGCCTGAGAGTATGTTTACAGTGCTACGAACTGCATGGCGTATAGTCTCTGGGATCGTACATAGTGCTACGAAGTATGTTGCGTGTAGTCTCTGGGATTGTTCACAGTGCTACGAACTGTATTGCGTGTAGTTTGTGGAATCGTACACAGTGCTACAAACTGTATTGCGTGTGGTTTGTGGGATCATACACAGTGCTACGAAGTATGTTGCGTGTAGTCTGTGGGATTGTTCACAGTGCTACGAAGTATGTTGCGTGTAGTCTCTGGGATTGTTCACAGTGCTACGAACTGTATTGTGTTTAGTTTGTGGAATCATACACAGTGCTACGAACTGTATTGCGTGTAGTTTGAGGGATCGTACACAGTGCTACGAAGTATGTTGCGTGTAGTCTCTGAGATTTTCACAGGGCTACGAACTGTATTGCGTGTAGTTTGTGGGATCGTACACAGTGCTACGAAGTATGTTGCGTGTAGTCTCTGGGATTGTTCACAGGGCTACGAACTGTATTGCGTGTAGTTTGTGGGATCGTACACAGTGGTACTAAGTGTGTTGCGTGTAGTCTATGTGATTGTTAACAGTGCTATGAACTGTATTGTTTGTAGTCTATGGGATTGTTCACAGTGCTACGAAGTATGTTGCGTGTAGTCTCTGGGATTGTTTACAGTGCTACGAAGTATGTTGCGTGTAGTCTCTAGGATTGTTCACAGTGCTACGAACTGTATTGCGTGTAGTTTGTGGGATTGTTTACAGTGCTAAGAAGTATGTTGGGTGTAGACTGAAAGATCTTTCATAGTGCTATGAAGTATGTTGCGTGTATTCTGTGGCATTTTTTCACAGTGCTACTAAGTATGTTGCGTGTAGTCTCTAGGATTGTTCACAGTGCTAAGAACTATATTGGGTGTAGACTGGAAGATCTTTCACAGTGCTATGAAGTATGTTGCGTCTTTGGAATTTTTCGCAGTGCTACGAACTATGTTTTGCGTGTAACCTGTGGGATTGTTCATAGTGCTACGAAGTATGTTGCGTGTAGTGTGCGGGATTGTTCACTGTGCTACGATCTGTTTTACATGTAGTCTGGGGTATGTTCCACAGTGCTACTAAGTGAGTGCCTGTGTAGTGTGCGGGATTGTTCACTGTGCTACGAGCTGTTTTGCGTGTAGCCTGAGGATATGTTCACAATGCTACTAAGTGTGTTGCGTGTAGTGTGTGGGATTGTTCACTGTGCTACGATCTGTCTTACGTGTAGCCTGGGGGTATGTTCCACAGTGCTACGAAGTATGTTGCGTGTAGTCTCTGGGATTGTTTAACGCCGAGGTGGTCACGAACGTTCATGGTCGATACAAGTAGATTGGTTGGTTCACCTGGTTTTGTTTGTAAATTTGCTCTTATGCTAGTCCTCAACCTTTGTTGTAAGTATTGTTGTAAACTTCGTTCATATATATATATATATATATATATATATATATATATATATATATATATATATATATATATATATATATGACGGGTTTAATTCTCAATCTGCAACAATTCATTTGCACGACGTTCTAGTTTGAGGATTTTTTAATGTAAATTTGTGTAATAATTATTGGTGAGAACGTGATATTGACATATATACAAACTATAGATTGTAAATTGTACAAATTTACAATTTCAAAAGAGTATAAGCCTCTTTGTTGTTGGTAGTGGCGGTGTTGGGTTTACTTTGATAGGGAGACAATTGTTGTTTATATTGTTAAATACTGTGCTGAACAACTATTTTCAATCAAGTCTTACGTTAACACGTAAGTCGGGGATATGACGTTTTCGGGGACGTTTCTGATTCATATGAATTATGAAACTATGGAGCAGAAGGGACTTCAACCCTTCGTGCTTCAAACAAATAATTTCACATTCCCAAATGTTTCTATATCTTAAAAATTATTTAATTTGATAAATAATAAATCATTTACCCTTTTATAATATGCATTTAAGATTCTATATATTGTACAATTCTGAAATACCAAGAAAAATATCTTACATAAGCACATTGTTATGGAAAGATAATTGTCAAAATACCTGAGTATATTTTTAAAATGGTAATGTACCAACTAGATCAAAAGTATCAACAAATTTATTTATTCTAAAATAATTTTTCAACTTATAAAGCATTAACATCAAAATAATACTGCAATAATGTTTAAGACAACAAGATAGTTATAATATTCAAAAGCTAGTTTGTTGTAATAAATAGCCCTAAACAATTGTTTACAATATAGTGTTGTTAAGGGTCTGGAAGGAAATGTATGAACTGTTATGTAATCGATAGGATCTTGGAACAATGGACACTCTTCCATTCTTCTTCTCTCCTTCAGTTTAAAAGAATGCCCTATTTTCTTCTCCAGCTGTGTTTTGGAATATGGCAGTTAAGACATTGTAACACGTTATGTGGTTTTTAATAGTTCACTTATATCACAAGTAATTGTTTATTCTTTCATTAGTACATTTATATATTTAAATTACGAAGTAATAAATTAATTTATTTATTTAATATATATATATATAAAGTATATATATAATAAAATAATTATTTTTATATACTGTGTGAAATTCTTTTGTATTTATAACTAGCTTCCAGAAATATAACAGAGATAATATATAACATTAAACTACCATTCGTATCATTTCCAGTGATATATAATTATTTAATTAATTAATCTCTATTTAAAAAACTAATACCAATTACCAAATTAGATTACATTAAAAGCAACAAATTATTTGATAGATTAATATAATTATTTTATATCAATGAATTAACATTATCTATCGGATAGCGTTCAAATTAATTTTGCAAGGTCACATATGGGTTTTACAGGTTTTTATCGTACTTTAAACTATATTAAGTTTTTTTAAAACTATTTATTATTTAATAGTCTTACTTTTTAAAATTAACATAATTGGGGATGTGATAGCTTAATATTAAAAACAGAAAACTTTAGGCTATATTGCACTTATACTTTACATCTATCTATGTGGATCTAATACGATTTTAAATGTATAAAAATTACTTAAAAACGAGAAAAACTTTTATTTCATTCTATAAGACTTTAGTTTAGAGATAATATAAGAGATGTTTATGTTTTAAGTATTTAAATATGACAATAAATGCTAATTTAAAATACATTTAAAACCAAAACAACAATAGTTGCTACAATACACTCTGTATTGTATCTTAGTTTTTCTGCGAGTTTGTTTTAGTCATTGTAGCATAAGATCTTAGTTTCTGATGGAAAACTAATACTATTAATTTTACCTGTGGAATACAGATATGGGTGAATCCGAATACAGTATATCTGGTTTGTTGATATTGATAAATTAGAATGTGAGATGGTTGCACTTAAAGTCAACTCGTCATCTGGAAGTCTTGTGTTTGGTTTAGAGACCATCATACTCTCACGACTTGATAAAACTGAAACTGATTCCAAGATTGATTTAAATAGAGATTCGCATTGCTTTTACCTTGAAATAAAGATCCCAGCCATATTTTAACCCTAATTGTATGACCCAATTCAACTATAGGAGAAATATAAAATGAATCTTTAAAACCATCAAATACATTGATACATTTAAAGTAATAAAATGAATTTTATTTAATACACTACTACAAATTTCAAAATGCTTCCCAGCCCAATTTCTTAGTGGGCATCATTCCACAATGAATTAACGGCCGAACCATCAGTCATGTATAAAAAACAAAATACTAGAAACTGCCTCTTTCCTAATTTATTTTGTATGGAGATTGTTTTGCTGTGAATTTTGTAGTTTTGAGTTGCGTAGGGAAAGGGCATTTTTATGTAGTTTAATATACCTCAAACGTCACAGAAAAAAAAAAAAACTACACCCACTCTCCCAACAACAGGACAGAATCTGAGCAACCAACTAAAACGGATTATATCATCCCTCCGAGAGCCAAATGTATTTGTATTACATACGTTGTTTTCTCTTATTATTTAATAGATCGAATCGTCTAGTATTGTTCGTTTTAAACTTCGTATAATTTATTGCAAATTAATTGGGGGGGGGGGTCATTCGAATAAAAGTTGAATTTATATAGTACAATGAAGGTATAAGACATACCACATTTAGATTAACGTATGATATTGTTATAAGTCATTTGTTTTGGGAAATATGGGTGGATCTGTCAGGCTTCTCAAATTGGCCCCTAGCCTTTAGATTCTTTCTGTTATTCATAATACACTTTCAGTTAAACTTATAACTACTAATAATGGTCAACTGAATGTTTGAAAGCGTTTAGTTAATATTTTAAAATGACAACCCAGTCCTTTTTACTGACTCGTTTATTCAGAAACACATCCCTAAGTTATAACTTCAAAGGCTTTCCTCTTACCTGTATTTTTAACGTTAAAGGGGCAAAAACTCCCATTAGACTTTTCAAGGGAAATTCCCGTGGCAAATAGACGTTATTTGACATGAATCCACTGCAGTTTAACGAAACCGGTGCTTATTACATATCATTGTACGAATAACTCATAATAAATTACATTATTAATATTTTTAATAATAATTTAAATGTTATTATTTCGTCATCTACACAATGGAAGTTTTATAAATCAGTGGTTATTTTAATACTGGACTAGTATTGCGTAAAATGTAAGTTTATATAGATGTATTTAAGACATCCCGTTGTTTTAGAGGTACTGATTTGCCAAAAGGGTGATAATATTGACTAATAAACCAGGAAATGGCCATAAAAGTACAACAACTGTGATGAATAATACAAGTGGCACTAAAAATCTTTGTTGGCGTAATAATTGTCTACTCCAATATGCACGTAACACTTCAATACAAAATATCTTCGTCCCGAAGAGTAGAATGTTATTTAGACTAACCACAAAGAGTCCAATCAAAGATTCCTATAAAAATGGCCCTGCCTAAGCGTGCTCCCGGACCTGACTGTACTAACCGTTTTTAGTTCTTACGACTTAGAGCTATTTATTTTTTGTGACCAAAGACTGATAAATATTTTAATCACCACTAAACAAAATATTACAGCTTAGTTTATTATTTGTAATTATATTATTATCTTACGGATGTTAAAAAAGATAACATTTTCCATAATTCTGTATTTTTTTAATGTCAAAATCATATGTTACTTGTTTGTTTAATTGAGATTATTTAATTAATTAGAAACGTATTAATTAACACAATTGAAATATTACTACGTATTAAAAAACAGGTAATAATGTTTACTATAAATGTGTTATATAGGCCTAATTAACTTAAATAACTAGCCATACAAACGATTCAGAAACAGTAAAAATCAGTTGCAAATTATTAAAAATATAGGTTATATTTACAAATAGAATTAATTTATAGGATGTCACAAAAATGCTTAGCACAAGTGACATGATTTGTTTCTACATTTGAAAATAATTTTAAAATTTTCTATTTAATTTTAAAATTTAAAAATCATTAATACTTCTGGAATCCCTAAATATATTTTTATTACTCTTTGCAGATCTTTTTCTAACTCAAATGTAAAGCAATATATTGTTTAAACGTGTTCAATCTTTAAAATGGTGGACAGGTAATTTAAAATATTTAAAGTTAAATGCCATAAAAACCAGTAACTATGCAACAAAATTATTTATGGAAACTTTCGACATTTGTATGCCACATTCAACGACAATTTTTTTATTTAAATCAGTACACAAATAACAAAGCTCTGGTTAGTTTAGTTTTTACAATGGAGAATTGGATAACTATTACACATCATATAGTTTCAATGGTTTTGTGAGTTTTTATGTGCAGCTCCTAAAAACTGAAGCTCTTAAAATTTGTAGCTCTAAAACGTTAAATAATTTTAGTGTCTATGAAATTGGTCTATTGGCAACCAATATTCCTAATAATATGATAGATTTATAAATTTCTCATCACGTGAACATGGTTTCAGATACCACTTGCAACACTACACATTGCGTCCACTATACTACACTAGCAAGACACATTTCGACGACGGATATTTTTACTACATAAATCCTACACTTCACCATCGTTAATACATTGTAGTAATTATTTTACTTAATGCCATGTTTTTAGAAGTTTCGTGATACAAGCACACCTGAAGACAATATGTGCTAGTGCGTTTTACATGTAAAGTAAAGGCCGTAAAAACCATATCTCACTGTCGACCTAGATGTGTCAAAGGTGAAGAAGAAAGAATGTGAACGTATCCTTGACCTCTAGTTCCAACCATCGATCGACTTGCCTCTTTGGTACTTGGTTTACCAAGAATATAGTATTCTTAATGAATGGTAGTTAGCTGTAATTTTAAGTTTTTACATGTAACTTAGGTGCAAGACGAAAACTTTATGTAGTGTAAAGTATACGTTTTACACTACTATTGAGTATTGATAATGGATGTTTCTACTATAAGAAATATAAATCTGATCCTATGAAATGGATTAGCTTAAAATCGTTCACGTACCTAATGATTAGTCAGGCTACCTCACTCTACACATTAATACATCGATAACTGATTAATTAAACTTATTTGTTATCTTAAAAGATTTTAACATTTGGATTACAAAAGTTATATATAACGACTAATAGTATTCTACAGTAATTATAATAGTTATTTATAGTATATTATAATAGTATAAATAACAGAGCAACTGTGTAGTATATTATTAAACAGATATTAAAACGAAAATTATCATTATTGTTCACGTATGTGCCCAAAGGGACCACATTAAGTACACAGACCTCACTAAGTACAATCACGAACCTTACTAAGTACAGTCATGGACCTCACTAAGTACAATCACGGACCTTAATAAGTACAATCATGGACCTTACTAAGTCCAGTCACGGACCTTACAATGTACAATCACGGATATTATTAAGTACAATCACGGACCTTACTAAGTACAGTCACGGACCTTAATAAGTACAGTCACAGACCTCACTAAGTTCAATCACGGACCTTAATAAGTACAATCATGGACCTTACTGAGTCCAGTCACGGACCTTACAATGTACAATCACGGATATTATTAAGTACAATCACGGACCTTACTAAGTACAGTCACGGACCTCACTAAGTTCAATCACGGACCTTAATAAGTACAGTCACAGACCCTACTAAGTACAATCACGGATATTATTAAGTACAATCACGGACCTTACTAAGTACAATCACGGACCTTAATAAGTACAATCAAGGATATTATTAAGTACAATCACGGACCTTAATAAATACAATCACGGACCTTACTAAGCCCAGTCACGGACCTTATTAAGTACAATCACGGATATTATTAAGTACAATCACGGACGTTAATAAGTACAATCACGGACCTTACTAAGTCCAGTCACGGACCTTACTAAGTACAATCATGGATATTACTAAGTACGTCACGGACCTCACTAAGTTCAATCACGGACCTCACTAAGTCCAGTCACGGACCTTACTAAGTTCAATCACGGACCTTACTAAGTACAGTCACAGACCCTACAAAGTACAATCACGGACTACACAAAGTACAATGACAGACGGATCTGAGTAGGCCTACAATCATAGACCTCACTAAAAACAATCACGGACGTTAATAATTACAGTCACAGACCTCAGTAAGTACAATCACAGACCTTACTAAGTACAATTACAGACCTCACTTAGTACACTCACAGACCTTACTAAGTACAATTACAGACCCCACTAAGTACAATTACGGAGTACATTAACTACAATCACGGACTAACTAAGTACAATCACATACCTTACTAAGTACAATTACAGACCCCACTAAGTACAATTACGGAGTACATTAACTACAATCATGGACTAACTAAGTACAATCACATACCTTACTAAGTACAATTACAGACCCCACTAAGTACAATTACGGAGGACATTAACTACAATCACGGACTAACTAAGTACAATCACATACCTTACTAAGTACAATTACAGACCCCACTAAGTACAATTACGGAGTACATAACTACAATCACGGACTAACTAAGTACAGTCACATGCCTCACTAAGTACAATCAAGGACTACATTAAATACAATCATAGACCTTACTAATTAAATTGACGCCGTTTTCATGAGTTGGGATATCTTTGCGATAAAACCTTTTTTTATAATCGGCGCTCTTTCTTTCATTAGAATAAATTATTAAAATGTTCAATCCAGCCCTTGGATATTATTGCCCTTAAAAGATTAATAATCAAAAATAATTTGTCTTAAAAATTTGATTAATATTTAAAAAATTATTACCCATTTAAAACGTCAATATTTGTTGTACCTGTCGCATTTACACCATCTTATATAGCACTAATCCATTGCATTGCTATAAAAGTGGATTATAGCAAAACGGAATGTGACGTCAACACTTCCATTTTGGATCTGCTTTAATTTTAATCCACAGCGTAAAATGACAATACTCAATAGTGTGTTTCTTCAGATATAAATATCAAATACTTATGACCTAAAATCATAAAATTATCGATAAATAGTTTGATGATGAATATTAAGTTTTTAATAAATATAATATAACGGTTCATTAGTTATTTTCCCTTTTATTGTTATCCCTACAAAATGAAGATCTACATGCTCGTTTATAAATAATTTGAAATAAAAGAATAAAATATAGTTTATAAATGTTATATTGATTCCTAATTACCTACCAATTTACCTACCAGGAAGATAATATTACATCATCTCTTCATATTACCAAACAGTCAGATGGGCGATCGTTACCTTGTTGGCTATGCACAGAATCTCAAATATCTTAAGTAAAAGAGTTATAAAGTAGTCCTGTATTTACTAATCTCATACTAAAAATATTTAAAATTACGAGTAAACTATAATTTTCACGCCAAGCCTGAACACGCATAAAAAATAAAAGTTGTTTTATATTAAAAATAATAATAATCCTGTTCATATAAAATTGTTTTATAAAATGTATTTCAAAACAGTTCATAACGATTTAATTAACCAAATAATTTATTTAATTTTAGTACAGGTTTTAAGGTTTAGGAAATTCCTTAATAATTTTGGACATTGTGTAAATTATGTAAAACTCATACATATTGTAACGCTTTTTATTTATATAGGTGAATTTGGTGATGGCTTGCCGGCGTTTTTATTACTATGGAAAGGAGAATGTTCAAATTTTGAAAAACAACAAAAACGTTAAAAATGTAGCATGTTCAATCTTTGGTTGGGCGACCAAACGCTGCAAGTCACACTTAGCAGGTAGTAGTTGATATAATCGATTAAAGTGGACCGAACGTTTGTCATAAGGTTGGTCATCTTATACAGGGTGTCTTAAAAGTCCCACCCACCCCTATTAACTTTCTTATGAATACAGATAAAGTGATTTACTTCTGGGAATGTTTATATGACCAACTAAGGAGTTTTTTATGTATGCAAATTTTTTACACCCCCTCTCAAAAGGGGGTAGTTTGGGGGTAAGTCAAAATTTTTAAATAGGAACCCCTATCAAATGACACAACATTTTAAAAGTAATATTAAAAGAAGAAGAATGGCGGAAACTAGAGGTCTCTAACATTAGTCTATCAAATTTGGTGGCAGTTTAAAGTTGGAATTATTTCATAAAACCCCCGCAGCTTGTTACATTTAAAATTGTTGTAAGGCAGACAAAACATTCACCCACCAGTTAGTTTTGAGAACTGATGACACCTAATCGTCAAGCAAGGTATTACAAGAATCAACAAACACCAAAAACCACAAATAACATAGCATTTATTTGGTTTTGGTTTGTCTGACCAAAGTCCCAGGTTGCCCTACTGGACTTTGGTCAGACAAACCAAAACCAAATAAATGCTATGTTATTTGTGGTTTTTGGTGTTTGTTGATTCTTGTAATACCTTGCTTGACGATTAGGTGTCATCAGTTCTCAAAACTAACTGGTGGGTGAATGTTTTGTCTGCCTTACAACAATTTTAAATGTAACAAGCTGCGGGGGTTTTATGAAATAATTCCAACTTTAAACTGCCACCAAATTTGATATACTAATGTTAGAGACCTCTAGTTTCCGCCATTCTTCTTCTTTTAATATTACCTTTAAAATGATGTGTCATTTGATAGGGGTTCCTATTTAAAAATTTTGACTTACCCCCAAACTACCCCCTTTTGAGAGGGGGTGTAAAAAATTTGCATACATAACAAAACTCCTTAGTTAGTCATATAAACATTCCCAGAAGTAAATCACTTTATCTGGATTCATAAGAAAGTTAATAGGGAGGGGTGGGACTTTTAAGACACCCTGTATAATCTGTATTCACTGGCAGGTTCGATGATTGGTTGTATTCTCATTGTCTAATGTACGTTCATTTAAAACTAGGAACCTTTAGATTTGCAGCTTCCGCCAAACACAAGCCACAATAGGCTGGATAACGGTGAACATTACATGCCTTCACTGTGGCAATGTCATCTGCAAACTTACTTCCATCAAATTTGTTGTATGAAAGAAATTTTGTCTTGTACTAAGTTACTTTTCTTACCTTAAATTCAAATAATCCTCATTAATTCCAATAGTTTCAAAAGTTTTTGTGAGGCCTTTCATTTACAAGGTAGGTTTGTTACATGAAAGGCCATTTCATGTAATAATGTGAACGTACCCATCACACTTTCACTTTCGGTTGTTGTCTTCCGACGTCAATAATTTAAAATTCATGTTTTCAAAAGTATAATAATATTACTTGTTACAACATTCGGTAGATAAAAAAAAAAAAAAAAAAAAAAAAAAACACACACACACACACACACACTAAACCCAGTCAAAACTATCCTTTTGTATACTATAGTTTAACACATTTACTGTATTTACATACGCAGTTTAAGTTAAGTTTTTTAATGTACCATATGTTACAAAAATTAATATTAATATTTTGTTAATATGTGTGGCAAATTGTCGAAATGTGAAGTTGCCAATCTTTTAGGTGAAAGGACTAAACAGTAAAAAAAATAAAGACAAAGATAATTTGAACTGTTCATAATGTTTTCATTATTTTAATTTAAATATCCTCCAAAAAGAGCTTGAACAAGAATATACATTATATTACCTTGCTCATTATTAGTATATAATAAATCTGAATTAAAGATGTTTTACTTAACTTTCATTATTTATGAGAACCAATGCGGATTCACAAGAAAGGTTCGCTAGTGACGGAACCAATATGACGTCAATCTATGAGCTGGTCAATTACACTAACAGCTGTTAGTTTCATGGCTTGAGTAGAGTGAGACACAGTATTGTTGTTCTGTTGACGATAAGCTGGACAATTTCTCAACCTCTCCAAACGTAAGAGTCACCAATTTAGATAATTACAAAAGTAAATTTGTCTGAAAACCAACAAATAAATGGGCGGGAAGAAGATGTTACGGTGAATTGGGCTTGTGTGCTGATCCCTACCATAAAAGCTGAATGCCCGGGATATTGTCATGGAATGTTACAGTGTAAATTGCCTTTCCCGGAGGTGCAATATCGTTACTTCCATACGTTGGTGCGTCACAATCTTTTCGAATTTAATTTACACCGTTGTACGTCAACACGAATCTAACAATTACACCTACCCACTCAGTTAATTGTAGATTAACCTGCTACCTACCCACCTAACGCACTCATCGTTAAACTTTGCATTTTCAAAATTGTTCAATGATATAAAAGACTTCTTGATTTAATATAATTAATATCATATATAATACGCAGTGTATTTTCAAATTCACGCACTGCATCAAACGATTGATAGTTATAAGTCACTTTCCCCTTGTTAATCTTTTATGTTTTTTAGAGTAATAAATATTACGTGTTTGATTCATTCTTATGTATTAGGTTTAATGTGTCACCATGCTGATACAATATTTAGCTTCATAATTTTATTTGTAATGTAGTTTTAATTTAACCATTGTTGCAGATGTTAGTTTATTGCAATAACCTAGTAGAATAAAACTGATATTTTGTACATTACAATAGTGTATGTGTATTCTTTTTACCATGTGGATAAATTAATGCTCATGCGTGGTATAGTCTATTGTAGTAGTCTCTCTCTCTCTCTCTCTCTCTCTCTCTCTCTCTCTCTCTCTCTCTCTCTCTCTCTCTCTCTCTCTCTCTCTCTCTCTCTCTCTCTCTCTCTCTCTCTCTCTCTCTCTCTCTCTCTCTCTCTCTCTCTCTCTCTCTCTCTCTCTCTCTCTCTCTCTCTCTCTCTCTCTCTCTCTCTCTCTCTCTCTCTCTCTCTCTCTCTCTCTCTCTCTCTCTCTCTCTCTCTCTCTCTCTCTCTCTCTCTCTCTCTCTCTCTCTCTCTCTCTCTCTCTCTCTCTCTCTCTCTCTCTCTCTCTCTCTCTCTCTCTCTCTCTCTCTCTCTCTCTCTCTCTCTCTCTCTCTCTCTCTCTCTCTCTCTCTCTCTCTCTCTCTCTCTCTCTCTCTCTCTCTCTCTCTCTCTCTCTCTCTCTCTCTCTCTCTCTCTCTCTCTCTCTCTCTCTCTCTCTCTCTCTCTCTCTCTCTCTCTCTCTCTCTCTCTCTCTCTCTCTCTCTCTCTCTCTCTCTCTCTCTCTCTCTCTCTCTCTCTCTCTCTCTCTCTCTCTCTCTCTCTCCTCTCTCTCTCTCTCTCTCTCTCTCTCTCTCTCTCTCTCTCTCTCTCTCTCTCTCTCTCTCTCTCTCTCTCTCTCTCTCTCTCTCTCTCTCTCTCTCTCTCTCTCTCTCTCTCTCTCTCTCTCTCTCTCTCTCTCTCTCTCTCTCTCTCTCTCTCTCTCTCTCTCTCTCTCTCTCTCTCTCTCTCTCTCTCTCTCTCTCTCTCTCTCTCTCTCTCTCTCTCTCTCTCTCTCTCTCTCTCTCTCTCTCTCTCTCTCTCTCTCTCTCTCTCTCTCTCTCTCTCTCTCTCTCTCTCTCTCTCTCTCTCTCTCTCTCTCTCTCTCTCTCTCTCTCTCTCTCTCTCTCTCTCTCTCTCTCTCTCTCTCTCTCTCTCTCTCTCTCTCTCTCTCTCTCTCTCTCTCTCTCTCTCTCTCTCTCTCTCTCTCTCTCTCTCTCTCTCTCTCTCTCTCTCTCTCTCTCTCTCTCTCTCTCTCTCTCTCTCTCTCTCTCTCTCTCTCTCTCTCTCTCTCTCTCTCTCTCTCTCTCTCTCTCTCTCTCTCTCTCTCTCTCTCTCTCTCTCTCCTTCTCTCTCTCTCTCCTCTCCCTCTATCTCATGCGTGGTATAGTCTATTTTAGTAGTCTCTCTCTCTCTCTCTCTCTCTCTCTCTCTCTCTCTCTCTCTCTCTCTCTCTCTCTCTCCTTCTCTCTCTCTCCCCTCTCCCTCTATCTCATGCGTGGTATAGTCTATTGTAGTAGTCTCTCTCTCTCTCTCTCTCTCTCTCTCTCTCTCTCTCTCTCTCTCTCTCTCTCTCTCTCTCTCTCTCTCTCTCTCTCTCTCTCTCTCTCTCTCTCTCTCTCTCTCTCTCTCTCTCTCTCTCTCTCTCTCTCTCTCTCTCTCTCTCTCTCTCTCTCTCTCTCTCTCTACTATGACATCTAAATATTTATTTAAAATGTTATCCAGGTACTAGTGATCTACGCAGGTAAAAAAGGGGTTAGTAATGTTTTTTGTTTTTTTTTCAACATTATTATAGAACACCTTTTTAACGTTAACGATCTTACATCTGAGACCAACCATGTTTTACTATATTCTACCAACAGCTGTTCCAGAAGCCTGAGTTACCCCAAAGTGATGGTAAGATATGCTAAACTGGAGAACTACCGTCACGCGAGCGTAGTGACGGGCCGCAGCAGAAATGGGTATTTATATGCTAAGCAAGTCGGTTTCTGAAGGGTAAATGGGGGGGGGGGGGTTGAATATGAAGCTAAGCTAATGCTAATATGGTTCACCTGGCTGTCAAAGTACTTGAGGCTTAGTTGGATTTCGATCTACGGAGTAAATATTCAGAAAAAAATACTTTAACATAGAGAAATATATTTACTCGAACATTCGTTATTTACTAGGCTTCAACTAGTTATGTTTATGCAGAGAAGAAATCATTTAATAAGTAATTAAATCTTGTACACTTCAGTTTTAAGTTTGTACACTTCAAGTTGGGAAGTTTTCAGTTTTATAGGGCTGGAAGGCCAATGTCTGCTTTTGCTCTATTTGTTTTCTTTCCTTCGACCGTCTATTGTATATTTTCACTTTGACGAGTGATTGTGTGATTTTTTCAAAAGTAAATCACATTGGTACTCAGATAAACGTAGAACTGTGTAATAAACTTCAAACCACACCTTGTGTTGTTGTTTTATTTGAATATAAAATAAATGTGTTGTTTGTTTTATGATAATATTTCTAATTCATGTCATATTTTAGGTATTATTATATCTGCACATATATACGGAATAATAAAATATTTACTAATAGAAAAAACTACCATAGTGAAATGGCAAATGTCTGCACATTTTATCTAAATCTTTTTGAAGTAAATTTAGTTCATATCAATTATTTTAAAGCATATTTTATTGCATAAATGTTCCATAATATCCAATAAAATTGGTTCACCAAATTGGTGAAAATTGGTATATAAACATTCAAATAGTTTTTTTACATAAATATTGGGCATTGCTACACAAAATGTATTAGGAGATATTTCCAATTAACTTGTGCACAAATAATTCTGGATAAGCTAATATTAATATAAAATCTTAATATCCTATTTGCAAAACTTAAAATCGGTTTGTAGATAGAATATCCGGTCTTCTTCATGTTCAATGCAACATACTTTTAAAACCAAAGCATCCCTATTCCAGGAATTATATTCAATATAGGATTTACTCATGCACGGATTAAATAAATATAGAGTGTCTTATAAAATAATTATGTGCATTATATTATTAAGTTCTTTATTTTCTATTAATTAAAACTTAGACAAATTATACAGTGATTTTTTACACTGAAGTACGTGTTATTTTTTGTTGAACGCTACATTTTGTTTTGCTCAATTGGATAAATTTATAGGCTGACAAAACTTTAATTACAATCATATACACTCGGTTTTTAAATAAATTACAACAATTTAGTAACATTTTACAAGAAAGATACTGGAATGTTAATTTATCAAACGTAAGGGATTTTAAGTTTCTCCCACGTTAGCCAAACTCGTCTCTCGCTACGCTCGGTCTTTATCCTCGCCTGTGATTTTTTGACTGCAAATAGTATTATGTTAATTGTATAACGTAAAATCCCAATATTTCATTGATTTAGATTATCTCACTTGCATTACTTGAGTTGCTCCTTAATTATTAGTATAGACACCAACTGATATTACTAGCTTATTTAAAATGTGTTCATTTTTTTTGTTTATATTTAACGGCCGAAGTTTATTTAAATAAATATAATAACTGCATTAGATTACCATTGAAACCCTCAAGTCCAGTGGAATGAGGTCCTACAGTCGAATGTGAATAAAACCATGTATACAACGTTCATTGGTTTAACATTATGAAATATATATTCTCCTTAATATTACAGACACCGTCGTTTACATTCCAACAGCTGTTATATTTTGAAAATCGTTATTTACACTTGAAGATCTGTTACTTTTCGATTCAATTAAATCTCTCTCCATGTTTTTTTAAGGTCGAAAACTATTTTTAGGGCTTTCGATACACTTCAGTGTAAATATATTGAAGAATTAACAACTTATTGAACAACTACGAACAGAGGTTTTTTGACACCACAACCGTTTAAATTGGTCAAGAAATAAGGGAGGAGTTGCTTCGACAAAGAACGGCTTCACGTGTTATATTTTGCTTTTGGATTTTGGCTGTCAGGTTTTAGATTCAAATCTTATATTCAACTAAGGGGCCAAATATTAAATACAATTAGTGAATTATTACTAATCAGAATATTTTATTTCTATGTTGGCATTGCTCCACTTATATTCTCATCCAGTACAAATGGTTAAGGATTTACCGTGAGCATTGTCCATTGGCAAAGCTCAGCATTTGGTTGGTGGCCAAAACAGTTCAGCTAAACATCCTGCCTCAAGGGCTTGCAGCAGATACGGCCAGTAGGCTACTGCTGATGGACGTGGCCATCGGAGTAATAATCAAGTGCTACAAGACATCCCTTGCATGAAACGTTTCCCTATGATGCCATTAAAATTATTAAATATATTTTATTATTTTAAAATTTAAAAAGATTTACTGGTTATTGTTTATACATTTATATGAGTTTAAATAATACTTATTGATTGATTCGCTCAGGAAGTTCATTGAACGTAATAAAGAATAATTTTACTGCATTAAGAAAAAAAATAATAGAAAATGAGTTTAAAGTATATTTTTTACAAACAAAGTATTTTAACAAATGTGTCATTCATAATATAATACGACTTATTATAGCCCTCGATTGTAGTTATAGGAATTAATAGTTTAGTAAACAATATAGAAAACCCAAAAGCTTGACTAATTTCAGAATGTAGCGTAAAATGCTAAAAAACATTTTAACAAGTATTAACACATTTATGGCACTATTAGTCATTTAATACATATTACAGTATAATAGAAAAATAAAGAGAGGGCTAAAATACAAACTGAACATCTAAAATATTTCCAATAGTGATTTGTAACATGGCAAAAAAAAAGTTCTTAATATAGCAAAATAAAACACGAAAATAACATAAATTAGAAATGAAACAAACTTGACAATAACATGATACATTTAAATATTTTGTTATCTTTAAAAATAAACTTCACTCGCCAGTTCACATGGGCCTACAGGCCTGTGCGTAAACTATATTCAACGAGTGAAGTACCGATCGTTAGCTCACATGGGGATTCCAGCCTTGGAGATGCACTCCGCAGTCCGAAGCCTTAGCCATCACGCGGGCATTGGAACAAGTGACTTAAGTAACTGGGAAAGAATCTGTTTAGTTAACAGTAATTTAGTAAATTAGTAAAAATTATTTTTTGTATTGAGGAAAATATGATAGTAAAAAATATAATAACAAACATCAGAGGACATACATATTACTAAACCATAAAGATGAAAGATACTATGAATAATACTATGAAGATTGTATTAAGATATTAAATAGAGAATTGAACATAATACAAATTATAAATGTCCTAAAGAGGACAATACAATAACGATCATAATAACAAAGTTTATCAATTACAATATAATTTAAGGGTCATTGCAAGCCCAACAAATCTTAAATGAAACTGTGCAATAATAATACAGAGATTTTTAAAATACTTTTTAATAATCAAACAATTACATTAAAAACTGAAAAATGTTATTATGTGTGGTTTCAATAAACTAATTTGTTGTATTTTGTGAAAAGGTAACATGGAGAGAACTGTAAGGAGAGGGATGTCAAAAAAACAAAGCATGGTCAAAGTCCTAAGAGCAAACCTTGCATTCGAAGGATCCTAGGCTGTCGACCTGATTGGGCACAGAATTGCTCAACTGCTGGAGTTGGATGGACTGTTGGTTTGTACTGATGACGATGGAATAGATGTCAATCTCATACAGCTCGGCGAGTTTAAGTAAATGTAGACAAAAATGGTCTGGACAATTTATCCTTTAATTTTTTTATTTAATCAAGAAGGTTAAGTCAACTAGATCTCTTCTCTTAGCTAATGCAAGGACTTTACGCTCAATCTCCAACCCATCTACAGGAACATATACAGTTAGACCTCTTTGTGACAACAACAACTCTAAAGAATTTCTACAGGACTGTCACATAATTTGTTACCTACACGTAAACATGTCGATGAGGCACAAAAATGTCTTATAAAGCATAGCAATATAGAACATCCTGTTTGCGAGACAGGGACTGTAAGGCTAAATATCTTATAGGTTTGTTGCAGGTGTTAGAGAGGAATTCAAATACACCCCCAGATCCTAGAGGATCGGACGAATCCAGACTGTATCCTAATTATGGTAGTAGAACCACGTCTAGTGAAGGGTTCAGTACTTTGCATTTCACAGTGTCAAGACTCGTTGTATATTTGGAGTGTCGCGACTGTGGGATCAGTGGCTTGAGGCACCCAATGAAGGTCAATGAAAATCTTATGATCAATCCTGATTCGTTGCGAAAATCGTTTGATTAAAGTAAGAATAGAATATCTTCTAAAAGCGTTCTAAAAAAATCATAATTTGGTTATATTTTCAAATCTCAACTAATGAAGAATTTATTACAAAGATCTACAAACTTAAGGATAAGCTATTGCATATCAGCTGACAGTTAAAAATAAATGAATGATTTTTTTGTTGCAATAAAGAAGAAGATGGAATTGAACATTACTGAAAGATTTCCGGCAAATGCCAGGATTCGAATCTACGCTATTTCTAAATCAGGCTCAAGTCCTGACGACCTGTACTTTAATAATGACCTTGGTCATTCTGTATTTAAATAATGATCTAGGTCATTATTGTAAGTACAGGTGAAACATATCTCCAACGTCAGATGTATTTTTGTTATTAACATAAAATTTAATATTGTTGAATCTGAACTAAAATTAATCATTATGATTCCATAAACAAAACTGTTATAATTACTTCTCGTCATAGCATAACAATAAAATAAAGTAAAGTCTGGTTTCAAGAAATTAAATTTGCCAACGAGTGTATTTCACACTTCTCCTAATGAATATCGACACCCTTCAATTTAGTATAAAATCTCCTAATAACTTCGCTCTATAAGAAAGCAGTAATTTTACCCAGTCAGAACATTTCCTTTTACAGAACGTAAAGACATTCTGCTTTTCACCAGCTAATACTTTAGTACAAAAACCTATTGTGTACCTTCAAGGAATTTATGTCATGTGAATTCAAAAAAAATTTCTTTTGTATGATAATATTAAGAAATAAATTATTTAATTAAAAATACTTTCATAAATATTTATTAAATGTCTCAGAATATACTTTTTAAATAATCGTCTTCATTTATTACTGTTTTGGTTTATTTGTATTAAGAAAAAAATATAAACACGATGGTTTAACCTAAAATCTTTGACTATAAGTTATTATTACTTAAATAAGCTCCCAGTAAACGTTTTTCATAGAGTATAAAAACATTTATTTATGTAATTTCAACTGTAAATCTCTTTTTAAAATAATCAACATTTTGACGATATTTTTTGTTGATATCATTTTTTTATCTATGAACATTTTATTTTAGTCCGATAAACTGTCCATTTGTTCCATAATGCTTAGTTAAACAATATTTTGTATCTATGAACATTTTATTTTAGTCCGATAAACTGTCCATTTGTTCCATAATACTCAGTTAACCAATATTTTGTATCTATGAACATTTTATTTTAGTCCGATAAACTGTCCATTTGTTCCATAATGCTCAGTTAAACAATATTTTGTATCTATGAACATTTTATTTTAGTCCAATAAACTGTCCATTTGTTCCATAATGCTTAGTTAAACAATATTTTGTATCTATGAACATTTTATTTTAGTCCGATAAACTGTCCATTTGTTCCATAATACTCAGTTAACCAATATTTTGTATCTATGAACATTTTATTTTAGTCCGATAAACTGTCCATTTGTTCCATAATACTCAGTTAAACAATATTTTGTATCTATGAACATTTTATTTTAGTCCGATAAACTGTCCATTTGTTCCATAATGCTCAGTTAAACAATATTTTGTATCTATGAACATTTTATTTTAGTCCGATAGACTGTCCATTTGTTCCATAATGCTCAGTTAAACAATATTTTGTATCTATGAACATTTTATTTTATTCCGATAAACCGTCCATTTGTTCCATAATGCTCAGTTAAAGAATATTTTGTATCTATGAACATTTTATTTTAGTCCGATAAACTGTCCATTTGTTCCATAATGCTTAGTTAAACAATATTTTGTATCTATGAACATTTTATTTTAGTCCGATAAACTGTCCATTTGTTCCATAATGCTCAGTTAAACAATATTTTGTATCTATGAACATTTTATTTTAGTCCGATAAACTGTTCATTTGTTCCATAATACTCAGTTAAACAATATTTTGTATCTATGAACATTTTATTTTAGTCCGATAAACTGTCCATTTGTTCCATAATGCTCAGTTAAACAATATTTTGTATCTATGAACATTTTATTTTAGTCCGATAAACTGTCCATTTGTTCCATAATGCTCAGTTAAACAATATTTTGTATCTATGAACATTTTATTTTAGTCCGATAAACTGTCCATTTGTTCCATAATGCTCAGTTAAAGAATATTTTGTATCTATGAACATTTTATTTTAGTCCGATAAACTGTCCATTTGTTCCATAATGCTCAGTTAAACAATATTTTGTATCTATGAACATTTTATTTTAGTCCGATAAACTGTCCATTTGTTCCATAATGCTCAGTTAAACAATATTTTGTATCTATGAATATTTTATTTTAGTCCGATAAACTGTCCATTTGTTCCATAATGCTCAGTTAAACAATATTTTGTATCTATGAACATTTTATTTTAGTCCGATAAACTGTCCATTTGTTCCATAATGCTCAGTTAAATAATATTTTGTATCTATGAACTATTTTAGTCCGATAAAATGTCCATTTGTTCCATAATGCTCAGTTAAACAATATTTTGTATCTATGAACATTTTATTTTAGTCCGATAAACTGTTCATTTGCTCCATAATACTCAGTTAAACAATATTTTGTATCTATGAACATTTTATTTTAGTCCAATAAACTGTCCATTTGTTCCATAATGCTCATGAAAACAATATTTTGTATCTATGAACATTTTATTTTAGTCCGATAAAATGTCCATTTGTTCCATAATGCTCAGTTAAACAATATTTTGTATCTATGAACATTTTATTTTAGTCCGATAAAATGTCCATTTGTTCCATAATACTCAGTTAAACAATATTTTGTATCTATGAACATTTTATTTTAGTCCGATAAAATGTCCATTTGTTCCATAATACTCAGTTAAACAATATTTTGTATCTATGAACATTTTATTATAGTCCGATAAACTGTCCATTTGTTCCATAATGCTTAGTTAAACAATATTTTGTATCTATGAACATTTTATTTTAGTCCGATAAACTGTCCATTTGTTCCATAATACTCAGTTAAACAATATTTTGTATCTATGAACATTTTATTTTAGTCCGATAAACTGTCCATTTGTTCCATAATGCTCAGTTAAACAATATTTTGTATCTATGAACATTTTATTTTAGTCCGATAAACTGTCCATTTGTTCCATAATACTCAGTTAAACAATATTTTGTATCTATGGACATTTTATTTTAGTCCGATAAACTGTCCATTTGTTCCATAATACTCAGTTAAACAATATTTTGTATCTATGGACATTTTATTTTAGTCCGATAAACTGTCCATTTGTTCCATAATACTCAGTTAAACAATATTTTGTATCTATGGACATTTTATTTTAGTCCGATAAACTGTCCATTTGTTCCATAATGCTCAGTTAAACAATATTTTGTATCTATGAACATTTTATTTTAGTCCGATAAACTGTCTATTTGTTCCATAATGCTCAGTTAAACAATATTTTGTATCTATGAACATTTTATTTTAGTCCGATAAACTGTCTATTTGTTCCATAATACTCAGTTAAACAATATTTTGTATCTATGAACATTTTATTTTAGTCCGATAAACTATCCATTTGTTCCATAATGCTCAGTTAAACAATATTTTGTATCTATGAACATTTTATTTTAGTCCGATAAACTATCCATTTGTTCCATAATGCTCAGTTAAACAATATTTTGTATCTATGAACATTTTATTTTAGTCCGATAAACTATCCATTTGTTCCATAATGCTCAGTTAAACAATATTTTGTATCTATGAACATTTTATTTTAGTCCGATAAACTGTCTATTTGTTCCATAATACTCAGTTAAACAATATTTTGTATCTATGAACATTTTATTTTAGTCCGATAAACTGTCCATTTGTTCCATAATGCTCAGTTAAACAATATTTTGTATCTATGAACATTTTATTTTAGTCCGATAAACTATCCATTTGTTCCATAATGCTCAGTTAAACAATATTTTGTATCTATGAACATTTTATTTTAGTCCGATAAACTATCCATTTGTTCCATAATGCTCAGTTAAACAATATTTTGTATCTATGAACATTTTATTTTAGTCCGATAAACTATCCATTTGTTCCATAATACTCAGTTAAACAATATTTTGTATCTATGAACATTTTATTTTAGTCCGATAAACTGTCCATTTGTTCCATAATACTCAGTTAAACAATATTTTGTATCTATGAACATTTTATTTTAGTCCGATAAACTGTCCATTTGTTCCATAATGCTCAGTTAAACAATATTTTGTATCTATGAACATTTTATTTTAGTCCGATAAACTGTCCATTTGTTCCATAATACTCAGTTAAATTATTTTTTGTATCTATGAACATTTTATTTTATCCCGATAAACTGTCCATTTGCTCCATAATACTCAGTTAAACAATATTTTCTTATATTCACTCCAAAACATAATGAACATGACAACTCTGATCCTCAAAGAATTTTTGTTTTATTATTTTCTCACAAAATGGGGTTTTATCATCAATACTCTACCCGATTGGTTAAAAAAATAATAATAAAAATCTTCGCTCTATTATGCACTTTTAAAGGGGTTATCACAATAAAGAGGTTTGTGTTACTTTGATTCCATTTTTATGTTCCAGTGAATTTTTCCTTATCGTGAATATCTTAGTTTTTACTTTTTAATGTGCGGTTAATTTTTTAGGTCAGATGTTTTTGTTAATTTTTTCACATTATTTATATTTCACATCCCAATGGTAAACACTTGGTGACTACGTGCTATGCATGAGTGTTCTAACCCAGTGGTCCTCAAACTAGCCAGTGGTACGCTTTATCCTTAGGACGATGACTTACGTCAAGTAGAAACACGAATTAAGTGGAGTACCCCAACTTTTTGTGACGCGTGTACTCAACTTAATATTATCATACACAAACTACAGTTTTTACAACAGAATTATAGTAAGTATCATACTAATTTATATAATTCTGTAATGTCTTAAAAATTAAATAATTTATACTTGTAATAAAAATATATAAATAGAATATATATGAACCACATATGCATATGTACATACATAAAATATTGCGCAATACTTTTAGTCTCAAGTGGTATTAGGTGGTACACTAGCAAACAAATCTGGGAACCCCTGCCTAGCCGATATAAGTCCCTAGTTTCTAGCGGATAGCGTGTTAATTGCTTTCTGACATGAATCTACACTAATGAGTGTAATCTCTGTTTTTAACTAAGGCTGACTAATCCCTGAAACAGCCATTTATTTTAGCCCAAAATCCATGGCCTCTAAGAGCCCTGCAGAAATCCAAGTCACGCGTTATTGGTCTGATGGTAGATAGCAACTGGTCACCAACCAACACGAACTTGTTTAGTGATAGTGCCCACTCTGATGACAACCATAGAACGATGTGATGCAACCTATCACTATAATTGTGACTTCAGAATGATGCCATAGCACCGATGTTTCATTTGCCACTTTCCAGTTGTTCTTATGGTGCCTGTTCTGAGAAAAACACCAAACACGTGGGTTTCTATTTCAACGATTCGGTTCGTAATAACGATCGTGTCGTAACATTTGAAGTGGAAGTGTCATTTGAAGTGGAAGTGTCATTTGAAAGGTGAAGACCTGTTCTAGTAGACCATTTGTTGATTTTTGTACTTTTGTACTTTTTTTTACGAATAAATATGTGAAAATTTAAACGTCATTGTTGATGTTTGAACATTAAAATAAAACTTATAATATCACTTATGATCCACTACAATGTATATTTAACCATAATAACGTGTTCACTATAACTAATTAAAATAACGAACAGAACACGAACTGAACAATTGAAATAGAAAAATATGTTTTGGCACGCCGACGGTATTCATACTAAGGGCTGTCAACTTTCCGGCGGTGGTTTAGCAGATTAGGAAATGATCACCTCAGTCACCTTAAGAATAATGTTAGTTTATGATTCTTTTCAATGTTTGAAGTATAATTTTAAAAATATTCATAATTAATTTCATTCATAAACATTTTACATTATTTCCGTTGAACTGGTGAACAAGTACTACGTTAAAAAAAATTGCAATTCTTCCACATTGGTCAACAAATAATAAATACGTATAACATTATTTTAAAAAAATGGTTTGTCAGTAAATAACCTTTACAATAAACAGTAAAATGTGATGAAAGCCACATTCATCAATGAATGTTCCTTTTATAACACACTTCAAGCGATTCAATGGGGAACACACCCCTAACTAACGACTCATTCATGTGAGCAAGCGATGTCACGGCCACCATTGTCTTGTGAAATCCACCGGAAAGCAAAGCACTCGCTACGATGTGACCACAATAACATCGTCCACATGTTGGCAAGGCCTCGGTGGCATTCATCAACGCCCACACACAGGGCCAACAAACCAGAAGGTATTTGGATTATGGAAAATGTTATTTCCACAAAACAACCCAGTCAAATGCTACATTAGATTGGGTGATTAGCTAACACATCCACTACCGTAACGTTTGGTGACTTTGCCAACACTAGCCCATTTGCTATTAATTAACTTAAACGGGAAACATCCAATGATATTGTAACGATTTTTTTACAGATTATCAAGAGTAAAAAATAAGACTACTATTCACAGATTTCATAGTTACAATATTAGCAAAAAGTTAAAAAAACTTATTTTTGAAACAATAATCGCAAATTATGATACCTAATACATATTAATTTATCCTAACGTACTACATGAATATCAACATTTTAAGATTACTGACAATAATTTATAAATATTAGAAATAATCATACAAATAATATAAATGATCCAACTACATGCATTTCAAAACTTGAACATAGTTATTGGTTATGGGCGATATAACTTGGGTGAGCCGGTGGCCGAGCGGTCTAAGGCGTCACCCGATAAAGCGGGTTAGAGATTTATCAGTAACATGCACTTTGTACTATACTGCTGGTTCACCACATTACACTGTCCGAATAAGTTCCTCACACAAGTAAATTTTCTATGGGAAATGGGCAGAGTAAGGTTAAGAAGGAGATCGGACTCACTGAAATAAAAAAAAAATAAATAAACAAATAAAATAAATAAATAAACAAACAAATAGCTGACAATGATATATATATATATATATATATATATATATATATATATATATATATATATATATACACACACAACAGATTGTCATTATTAAGACTAATACTACAACCCTGTGCAAGTGACTGACGGAGCAAAATAAAACAGATACTATTATTATGAAAAAATAAAAAATGATTGAATATCAAAGAGTGAACGTTTAAAAGTACCCACAATATTCTTCCTAATGATGGAAGTCCTGTCAGTGAAGAATTCAACCTTGTAAGCCACCAGAAATGAACTCATATGTACAACAGTCCAGTTTGCTTCATAATTTGACAACTGCCAACACTGAACCTACATATAGGACTTTTTGATTAGTTTCTAGCATCTAGGCTCAGTAGTCCTTACAAGACAGTGGAAGTGGATACGTTTTAAAACCTCCGGACAATCAATGACACCAGTAATCAGCTTGTAAAGAAACAAAATCCTTCGGACTATTCTCACAGTATTCAGAGTGCTATTCTTTTCCTATTTGCTCCACAACAGGTTTCGATGGTACAGTATTTACTGTGGGTATAACATAGTCTGCGATCAAATGTAGATGGAGGACTTGTACTCCTACTGTCGTGATGAGTGGTTGGGACAGCATTAGCCAACATGACTTGTAATTGATAAGTCGGATTTAGTAATTTTAGTTGTGTGGGTTTGTTGATCTACAGTGGGTCTATTTCAAATGTCTAAAATCCAGACAAATAAGGAACTATATAAAAGGTAAGTGTTGATTGGGAACTGAACAGTCTAACCATCCACCAGTAAGAATGTACATTTAGGAACTCAAAATAAATAGTACACTTATATGTTGTTGAAGCTTGAATATCCCAGTCTATTATCACTAAAGCACTGGATCTACTCGGATTTAGTTTCACCTAACACTCCCAGGTGAGTCATCGAAGTCATAAATTCTTCAAGACGGTTATTGAAATGGGTGGTTCAAGTGTTTGTCATCGCATTATCTTTTTTAGAAGACAATTATTCAGTGATGAGAATCATACTCTTTTTAAATTACTTAAATACCTTGACTACATGTATATATACATTTTACATAAGAATTGGATTGAACATTTGCATTAGGTTTATTACATATTATATTCTTCAACTATATGATTAGATTCTATATACTGTACGGAGCCCTTCCCTCAAAGTTTACGCTATTACTGTAATAAATAAATGTTACTAAAACCTAGAACTTTTTCCTATGTTGGTGTTACTTAAGATTTATGTATGTTGCAGACTTCTTCAATAAGTTTTTTCCTCTATCCCATCATTCTTACATATGAGACACCGACACAACGTTGTTGGTATTTTAAGGTGAATATGATTATATGAGTGTAGGATGATTGTGGATGAGTGTAGTCTGGTTACTAACTGAGTCCAACTGTTCCTCAGAAAGGGCAATGTATTAACAGCCCAACAGCCAGGGCAACTAAGGGACCTACAGCTTCACGTGGAATCCGAACCACGTAGTGTTGGTCTGATTTTCAGCTAATTGACAAGCCTGATACTCAGTTATCTCCCCCACACAACATCCGTACAGTGATTACCACCCAAAATGGACACCCCAGACTTCTCTAGTAGTGTCTACGTTGATGACAACCTTTGAGCGAACGCCGTGCCGGTATTAAGAGGACCAAGCATCCAACCTATCGCTTACAATTTCCCAAACACTTTGTCCCTAAGTAGCTGGGTTACAGCACTGCGCCACCAGTGCCGACTTGTAATGGTTAGAACTTCTATTTTTGTTCTGTACAGAATACTTGGTTTCAAATATTTTATTAAGTCATGAACTCATCTAATTCTGCTTCATTCTCTACTTCTCCTTCCAAAATGCTACAGCGTCTTCTCCCAGTTACTCTTTTCCCTTGGTTAAATTAAGCTAGCATAAATTCAGAGCAGCTCGCTCATCACCACTTGTAACTGCAACATCTGGAGCAGGTTGGGTATTTTGTATTATTTTAATTCAACTCTTCAAGGAAAACATGTTTTTGTTAGATAGGGTCAAGTTCAAACCAAGCATAACAATTTTTTACAGTTATATGTACTACTTATTACTAGTGAATGACCACATCGCTTCGATTTTGATCGGTGTTAGTGGCACTTTCTTCACTTCGTCTGAGTTAAATTGTCAGACCTGACCATGTTGGCACCCATCCATACATTTTTTCCTCCACCTCCATTGACCTGCTTTCTTCTCTCCACTTAATGTAACTTTGAACTCAAAACCTTGGGGGGATGTTTTAGTTCACGTCCGCAGCAGTCCTTAAGATGTACGAACAACGATTTTGGTAGCTGAATTGTCATTTCTTTGATATCTCAGCTATGCCAACTGCAAAAAAAAAAAAAAAAAAAAAAAAAACCTTCTAAGGGCCTTCAAAATAGTATAGACATAGGTTCTGTTTTGAATAGCTGCTATTTAAATGTCGAAGGTCTGAGAAGAGCTAAGTGTGATTGTTTAGGTAAAATACACTCTGAAAACAGTGTCTTTGCATTCCAAAAAAACACATGTTGAAGAGCTAGAAAACAATGCAAGAGTCAATATCCCTTAAACTGGTTTTAAAGTATGTAATATCATCAGCTCCGTTACTTAGGTCTCGTCCTTTTCAATTATCGAATACACATAACTTTGTTGTCAAATATTTTCAGTTCAGGAACAAAACATAAGCTTGCCGTCAAGGATTTTCTGTTCACAAAAAACATATCTTTGCTGTCAAGAATTTTCAGTTTACGAATAAACATAACCTTGTCGAGGATTTTCAGTTTGCGAAAAAAACATGACAATGCCGTGGTGGATTTTCATTTCGTCAAAGATTTTAAGTTCGCGAACAAAACATAGTCTTGTCGTCAAGGAATTTCAGTTTACGAAGAAAACACAATCTTGTCGTAAAGGATATTAAGATCTTAACCTTGACACTTGGTACGGAATAATATATTGTTCTCTGAATCTTAAATTCGTAAAGTTAATCTACATCTTTAATTCGTGAAGTCGAATATGAAAGGGCAGAGTAAGTTTAAAAAGAAGGTTGGCCTGTCTAAAAAAATAAATAAATAAAATGGTAGTTATTATAATACATAGTAAAATAATAAAGTTATCACTAAAAACAAATTAATATACTGCGTACAATTTATTACTAAATCCCTCTAAGCCAAATCTGTTATATAAAGGACATTGTGGGAGTGATCCTAACACGTTTTGAACCAGTTAAGGATTATATTATTTACAATATTTCAACGTGAAACATATGGTTGTGACTAATTTAGTATTTATCTTGAATATGTAAGCTTTAATGTACATTGTATACATATTTATGTATTATTTACAATATTTCAACGTGAAACATATGGTTGTGACTAATTTAGTATTTATCTTGAATATGTAAGCTTTAATGTACATTGTATACATATTTATGTATTATTTACAATATTTCAACGTGAAACATATGGTTGTGACTAATTTAGTATTTATCTTGAATATGTAAGCTTTAATATACATTGTATACATATTTATGTATTATTTATATGTAAGCTTTAATGTACATTGTATACATATTTATGTATTATTTTCTTGATTAATATGGGTTGTTAGGAGCAGTGGTCTAAATAAATGTTTTCTTGTAGTACAAGGGGTTCTAAATTTATTTTGGACAATAGCAATTGTTTCTAAATAAATAAAGATTATTTCGAATAAAATAGCTTTATGAAGCACAACAGTCATGTCGTATATATGTTCACATGTCATTAGGACTTCGTCAGTTGACACATTAGGGACTAAACTGGTTCGTAGATTTGTCTTCTACTTGCTACGACGAGAACAGTGCAGGCATTCAGTCTACTGTCACCTTACTACAAGGGGTGGGGAATTGTCAACATTCTGAGGAGTGAACAATAGACTTCATTCATTTCTGCCAGCTTTTGTACTACATTGATCAATACACTTGCGTCCTTTCGTTGGTGTTCAAATTAATGAGATATGACAATAATGATGAACTACTTTAAGGAAGTTTTTGACAAAATAATTTTCAAAGTGATTTATGAAATTTTGGAAAAGTCAATCCTTCTTTTAAATAATATTAGCTTGTTTGAACGTTGACTTGAAAGAAAAGAATAGTATTTACTCATAAAACATGATTTAAAAAAGAGTCCTTAGATCATTCTAAGCTTACATTTGGAACTGGTCTACAATTGAAATTGTAAGTGAACTTCCACGTTGATTTTATAACAGCGATAACGGGTATAACATTTACCAGGGAAAACTGTCGTTTTAATGTTAACGTAATATTACTTGCTCTATGTCGTGGCACTGCATTATACCATGACAAAAGATATTATCTAACACTAACAATCAGCTCTGGCCCTTTTCACAGCACGCAAATATATTACAAATGTGCAGTTTTATTGTTAAATGTACCATACGTATAAAACGTTTATTTAAGGCAGCCATTAACATTTGAAACATTTTTTCTTCATGACATGTAGTCAAGGGTGCATGTAATGAAAAGAGACACCTTCATATAATTCCAAAGTTAATTATTTTTTGAAATGTTATTTCTCCACTTCAAAAGTATGTAGACCCGAGTTTTATTTTTCAAAAGTTGAGCACATTTATAGGTTAAAAGTAGACTGAAGTGAAACATTGATTTGTCTCTCTAAACCTTACCGAAAGCTGTGAGTTTGTTACAGTTCCTAGGTGCTGTATGTGCTCATTGAGTGGGTGGGTGGGTCTTAGTCTAGGTTGATAATCCGTGAGTGCTACGTTCCATCTCTGTGAATGGGTACAGCCTGAAATAAATAGGTTCTATTTTCTAAGAATATTTCTTTTTATTAGTAATTCTAGCAGTTAGGCCTTAAAAATAGATTATACTTTATATATTGTATATACTCAGTATTTACCACTATTTATATTGTGATTTTTATTTAATTTAGGGTTTTCAGTAAATACAATTATTGTGAGATTGTTTGTTATAAATTCAACTTTATCCTAATACTGTTTAAAGTCCTTAATATAGAAATGTCCTCATATACAAAAGTACTATATTTACCCGTATTTATACTTACTAATTCTAAAAATCGTTCATAGATAAATAATCACAATACGTTACAACGTTGCTAAACATTGACAACGTAGCTTGAACATAAAGTGTTACAAAATTGTCAACTCCACTTTTCTAAGTGTATTACACTTGTGTGGTCCTCTAATCTAAGTAAAGTAGGCGAATTTTAAGTGAACTTTTTTGTTTGATTAATTCTTTGAAAGGTTAAAACTACAATTGTTGAACTTGTCCAGGAGTTTAAATACTCAAAAACAAATACTTTTAAATTCAGTACAAATTCATGTACTGTATGTCAAATATGTACTCACAAGAAGGACTGACTTCCACGGTTATAAAACCAGAGGCAGGGACAACTATCTAACTGAGCAGCACTGGAGGGTAGTCAAAGAACGCCTCTCTCTTCACAGGCTGGCGTTCATTTTCTAAACGATTTTCCTTGCAAAATTAAATTTGCCAGGACGCCGAAGGCATTCAACACTCGCCAGGGATTTTATAGTGTAGGCGATTTGTTGGTACAACACTGGAAAACCAGTAATTGGTATCATAGCGATGCTGGGTAGGCTTTCCTTCTGGAATGAATGAAACATTTATATATATGAATGTTATATTTTCTAATTATGCTATAATACTCTAATTGGGGAAGTGTAACCAAAGGTGTCCCTCGGGGCTCTGTACTTGGACCTCTACTGTTTACTTTGTACATCAATGACTTGTCCAACAGAATTTCTCACTGTAAATATCACCTTTATGCTGACGATTTACAAATATACTCTCACGTTGATGTATCAGACTTAAATGAAGAGGTTAATAGAATGAATTATGACATTAAATCTATTGGTGACTGGGCGTTCAGGCACAGCTTAAGGCTGAACAACAACAAGACTCAACCTATTATTATTGGACATAACAGACTGATGGCACAGATTGATCTTGATACAGTACCCCGTATCTCTATTGATAATAATTCACTTAACTACTGTGACAAAATTAAGAACTTGGGACTCCTTATGAATACTACACTTACATGGTCTGATCATATATCTTTAACATGTAATAGGGTTTTTGCTGGTATTCACACTCTTAAGAGATATTATAACTGTTTACCTTTAGATGTTAAGATAATGCTAGTGAAAGCTCTTGTATTTCCCCACTTTGACTACTGCGACATTGTCATCAATGACATGCCTACCCATCTTTCTGATAAACTTCAACGAGCGCAGAACTACTGTCTACGTTATATTTTCAATCTCCGTCGAGATGAACATATCACTCCTTACTTCAGACGGCTAAATTTACTAAAGTTACTTGAGTACAGAAAGGTGAAAATTTTATCTTTACTGTACAATGTTCTTCAATAAAAAAAATCCTTCTTATTTAGCTTCAAATTTTGTGTTTAACTTCAGCATAAGTAATCGGGACACGCGTCAGGGTTCTTCAATGTTAACTATTCCAGCTCATCGAACAGCACTTTACAATAGATCTTTTACTGTCACTGCCTGCAGATTGTGGAATAAACTTGAATAAACTTCAACTCAAAATATTGATAGTCGAGCTCGGTTTGTTGCGGCACTAAGGGAGTGGTTGTCGGCGGATTCGTGGGGGTTGTAGGCCTTGGCCGTGCTGTCGATGCTGGACTGAGTGAATGTGTGATGTATGTTTGTTGTGATCATGGAATACTTTTTATTTATAATTATTTTATTCATTATATTTTTTTATTTTATTATTAATTTTTTATTTGTTTATTTATTTTATTTATTTATTTATTTATTTATTTTTTTCATGTAAGTAATAGTTTTTGTTTTCTTCTTTGTTTTATGTTCTTTCACGCTTTATGCTTAATTTGTTTAGTTTTAATTATTATCTTATTAAAAAGTATGTAAAGACCTTTAGCTGTTAATAGGCCCATGTAAATAAACTCATTATTCTCATCTATGCCTAGGTTGGGACCAATATTGCTTTTAAAGAGAGTCTTCAAACTCTTTTTTGAAGCATATTTATTGAATTAAGATGACATTCTGCTGCTGTCCCCCATACCGAAACACCATACCTCATATTTGACTCAATAAGTGCCTTATAAACACTAATTTTAACCTTTAGGTTTACTTTATTTTTCAATCTATATATGACAGCTAAACATGGGTTACGTTTTTTACGTAACGTGGATACATGATCCTTCCATGTCAATTTATTGTCAACCGTTAGACCCAAATATTTTGTCTTCTCCACCATCATTATGTTTTCACAGTTACAGTTTTCTATGTTGTGTAGACATTTGCAATTATGATATGCAATTTTGATGTTGTTATCAAATTTCATGTTTTTTGGACAGAAATGCATTATGCAGGTTTTTTTACTGTTTATCACCAAACCATTATCATGAGCCCACTTGGTAAAAGTTTTGAAATCATCTTGTAAAAAAAAAAAAAAAAAAAAAAAAAAAAAAAAAAAAAGCCATTCCGTGATTCGCTCATACTAGCTAAAGATCTAAATATTAAACAATGTCGACTACTGTTGGAAACTCTCGTCATTATATAAACATTTCAATCATTTCTCACACTTTTTGTGAAGTTCTTTCTATAAAGTTGTTTGTATTGAGCCAGATTTTACTACGAAATCATACGTGTAATATACGTGAATCATAATTTGAAACACATCTATTACACTCGCTATAAATAAAATAAAATTAAAACAAGAATACGATTAAAAAATTATTTCAAGATACACACACGATACAAACTTGATTACCTTTTTTTAAATAGTAATTTGACACATACTAAAAGTTAATACGTGATAGTAGGAATAACAAAATCTATTTTGGATAGGTTTTTGCTAGAAAGAAAATCTGTGAAGCCGAATGTCTGTTTTGACTGAATAATAACTATGATAAAATAGAATGACTTGTTCAAAACTATCGAAAATTACAGAAAACTGCATAATGTTGCCTGACAAACATTATTTATCTAATATTACACGTGAATAATCATAGGTCCCCTCAAATTTGAATGCAGAATAGGCAGAAATTTTGCATTCAGTTGTTGGTTATACAGGGTGATCCCACACTTCCATGAATCCAGACAATTTGGACTATGCAAAAAGTGAAAACTTGTACTACCAGAATATTATGATCATGAAAGAGAAAATGTATGCTCAGGAATATGAAAAATTCACCTCAAATGTGTACTTGACTGTTCACTAAACAGATCAATTTTGGTTAGGCATCTTGTACGATATGATGATTGAGCAGGTACTCATGCGTGCTATGAAAAGTTATGGCAGGCTGTCTCGAGTTCGGGACGTGAGTGATAGTGTGATATCTCGATGGTTTGTGGGATTGAATTTCTTACAAAATGATTGTTAGCAGTTAGAAGTGTTCACTTAAATGCGTTCAGATACATTTCAGCAGCATGTGAATCTTAGTCCTATCCATAATAATAATAATAATAATACATCTTTATTTGCCATTGGATAAATACAATCATAGACAATGTCAAATATACAGCAACAGGCCAAGTCATTAAAAAGTTAGATTAACAGTGAATCAAAATAAAAAAAATAAGCTTCAGGTTGTATATCGTTAACATGTTACCCAAAAACAAATACATACATCAATTACAATAAAATACGGCTAAAAGTTAATATTGTCAAGCATAAAAAATTCCTCTAAAGTGTAAAATGGATTTTCTAAACTCCAACAATAACATTTGTTTAAAAATAGTTTTTGGTCGTATTTATTGATTAAAGGGAAGAGAAAGTTGTAAGTTTTCAAGCTTTGAACGACATGGCTATCAAGTGTTTTTGTAAGTCTGTAAAATTCTATTTTTGCATTATTTTTCTGTCTAGTATTGTGGCTATGTGTGTAAGATGTGAAGTTAAGTAGATGACGGTTTTTAAAAACATAATTTACTAAATCAAACCAATATAAATTAATAACGGTTGGTATTTTTAAGGATCTGAAGAGTGGTTTACAGTGTTCTGTTAAGCTAGATTCAGAAACTACTCTAACCGCTTTCTTTTGTAAGATTAAAATGTTTCGGATTCGTTTAGAGTTCCCAAAGAAAATTAGGCCATATCTAAAGATGGACTGAAAATATGCGTAGTATGCTGTTTTTACATAACTAATTTTAACGCAATGTGTCAAACGTTTCAAAAGAAATATAACTCTAGATAGTCGGCATGCAATATAATCAATGTGTTGATTCCAGTTAAGGTTTTCATCAATGAAAACACCCAGAAATTTTACTCAATAAGAAAAATCGTTATTATTGATACATGTATCAATGGAATTGGACCTTAAGCTAAACAATTCATTTTTGGTTTTGTCATTATTTAAAAGAAACCCATTCGCTTGAAACCACTCAGACGCATCTAGGATGGTATTTTGTGCTAATAATGTAATGTCAGCAAGATGTTTACCTGTATTAACAAAGGTAGAGTCGTCTGCATATAATATGGTTGTGGTTGATATACTTGAAGGTAAGTCGTTAATGCAGACTAGGAATAAGAAAGGTCCAAGAACGGACCCCTGTGGAACGCCATATTGCACGGTAATTTCATGGGACAACTCGCCATTGATAAAAACTTTTTGTTTCCGATTGTTTAGATACGATTTAAAGAAGTTCAGGGGGGCACCTTTTACACCATAATAAGATAATTTATTTAAAAGATTATTATGTTCCACGCAATCGAACGCTTTGCTTAGGTCGCAAAAGGTAGCCTGGGCTAAACCTTTATCTTCAAATGTTTGGAGAATTATTCTAGTAAGTTTATCAATGGCGTTTGATGTTGATTTGTTTCTTATAAAACCAAATTGGGATGTGCTGATAAAATTATTAATTTCAAAAAAATTTTAAATCTGATCGAAAACTAAAATTTCTAGCAATTTGGACAGAACTGGAATTATAGCCACTGGTCGATAACTTTCCACCTTGTCTCTTGGACCTTTCTTAAATATTGGACAGATCCTTGAGATCTTTAGAGCGTCAGGAAAGAATCCTTCATCTAAGCAAAAGTTAAAACAGGTAGTGAGAGGGTTTACTACGCTTGGTATCACATGTTTGATGAAATTGTTTGTCATATAGTAAACATATTTGCTGTCCGAGCTGCTAGGTCGTTTAGCAGCGCCAAGGACTTGAATGGGAGTTACTGAGGTAAAACTAAAGGTTGCCGGACTAATTTTAGTGCGATTTAAAAATGCATTGCAGCTATGGACATTGGAGGCAGAGTTATTTACTGTAATTTTCAAGTCCGAAATTGATTTTTTGCAGAAATTATTAAAATTATTTGGAGAGAAACTTATTAGTTCTTGTTGTTTAGACCCCCCACTACTCTTTATGACATTCCATGCAGCTTTACATTTATTTTTACTAGTTTCTATGTATTTCATATTGTAGGCTATTTTCGCTTCCTTAATGGCTTGTTTGTATTGCTTTTTATAAGTAATAAGACTTTCTTTTATAGCTTTATTTTCTGTATTTTTTGAGGCTTTAAATAAAAAAAATTTGTCCTTCATTTTAAAAAGGTCTTGTGTGTACCAATTTGAAATATTGGAATTAGCACTTTTTGACCTAAGTGGTTTTAATTTTTGAAAATAACGAATATTGTATAGAATAATTGTAAATAAACATTGAAAGTTCCGGTCAGCCCCTTTGCCGTGGTTCTGTAATAAAAGGTGGTCCCAATCATAGGAATTTAAATTTTGGGAAATATTATTAAAAAGGGATTTGGGAATGACGAGTTTAGAATTATTGTTAGAGGAGTTACATGCATGATATTGTTCTTTACAGTGTTTGGTGAGAGTAACGAGAATGCCATCATGGTCTGAATAGGGGAAAGGGATAATTTTACAAAATGCTTGATAAACTGAGGCGTTAATAAACACATTATCCAGGCAATTATTGCCTCTAGTTGGACATTTATTTAAACAATAAAAGTTATGCTGTCTGAGAATATTTTGAAAAATATTAACTGTTTTTTTGCTTGTGTTTATGTCAAATTTAGGGTTTAAGTCTGCTCCTACAACTATAGTGTAGCTGGACCATGTACACAAGAATGTTAGAAGCGAGTCAAGAGACTGCAGGAATACATTTGCATCACCTGAGGGAGAATGATATAATGATACAATTATAAGTTTGTTTTTTTCACTAATAGTGGCAGAGGCTTCAAAATGAAGTTCTTGGCAAAAGGAGCTAATATTAAAGTCATTTACATTTAGGTTGTTATGTGTGAATATTAAAGTGCCTCCCCTTATATGCTGGGTCCTACTATAGGAAGTGGCACAATGGAAGTTCTGAGGACTAGTTGTGGCAGCCTCCTCTTTACTCAGCCAGTGCTCAGAGAGACAGATTACCCTCACACAAGATAAGTCGACCAAGAGACTTTCCAATATAATGGTTTTGCCATCCAGTCCCTGAATATTTAAAAACAATATGTCAAGTGTAATGTCCTTGGTGTTTAAACTGCTTTGTAAATGTTGTAATGTTTTTTGTTTTGTCTGTAGTGTAGTGATTATACTGTTCGGGTGAGGGTGTAAAAAATAACTATTTAAGTCGACTGCTTTGTAAGTGTATGCGGGGAGTTTAAATTAGTGTTTTGTGTGGCTCTAGGAAGTTTTATCTGAGTAACATTAGAGTTTATTGCTTTTGTAAACAATCTTGAGTGGGTTGAGCTGTATAATGCGTCAGACATTTCCACAACGTCAAGACTCGCAGACACCTCAGAACCTCTGATTGGAATGTCATCTCTCTCCGAAGTAGGCTGCAAGTCCCGCTGCTCCTCTACACTTGCAGTCCAAGCTGGTGAAGGTTGTACATCTCCAAGGGTTAACTCATAGGCTATACAGCTTCTTAGTAGAGCTACGAATTCATGGTGTTTAAGTCCGTTTCGTAAAGTTCTAGTAGCTCTTTCATCCCGCACGACAATTTCAACTGAGACACCAGTACTTCGTTGTAGATGCACAATGTTTTTAGAGAATAACTGAGGGGTGATCTGGTCTCGCATACAGCCCATTGGGGAGGATATAAGCTTTTCATATTTCTTGTCTTTTATTTCGGAAATGAGTTCTTTAAAAGCTTGATTATAGTCCTCTATTCTAGGCTTACTGGAGTAACTTTTCCTCGTGACAAGTCCATAGGCTGCAGCACCAAGTTCTCTGTAGTGATGGGTAAGGTTACTCCTCATGAGGTCCGAGTAATTGGGCCGCCCAAACTCCTTCCTAAAAACCACTGCCACGCCTCTGCTCATATGCCTCCGATCTTCAAAGTCCGCTGAAATACAGTGGCTAAAGGCGACAGTTGAATCGTTTCGAAAATGCTTTACAACATCAAGCGTATCTCCTTCAATCACCTGGATGGTGCTTGTGAGGCTCTCGTCAGGAATTGGTTTAGAGTTAGCATTACTGTTTAACTGTAATAATTTGGCGACACATTCTTCATTTCTAGATGATGACGGAAAGAGTGCATTTGAGATAGGTGATATAGAATTATGTTTACTGACAAGTTAATTTATAATGTTTAATATTTCCTTGCTTATGAACCTCTTACCTTGTCTGTTTATGTGCAAGCCATGCCTTATGTGGTAATGTCTCTCTAGAGTGTACAAATCTAATAGTTCAACATCTAAGTGGTTATAGGTCAGCTCTCTGATTAATACATTCACCTCCTTAATCGACTGGTTTTCAGAACTCTCAGATTTTAAGTCATACCTATAAGGTATAGTGGACAGTATCAGATTAGTGTGACTTAAAAACTGTAGCTGCCCATTTAGGAACTCTTTAAACGATGTTAGAAACTGTTTAGGGTTAGCAGTGGCATTTTTTGTAAGGTTATTGGTCCCTCCCATTACAATTACACAATCGTTTTTGGATAACTTTGTTACATCTGTACTGTTAGTGATAGAGTGAATTATGGGTTCTAATGGAGCTCCGGGATGGCAGTTATTCAAGATGTTAAAGGCCTTTTCACACCGGCGTAACGTTACGTTACGTGACAGGACGTGACAGACTTTTTAAAAGATCGCTCGCCGTTGTTTCATATGGGGCAATTCACACCGCCGAAAAAACGTAACGCTTAGTCCGCGGACTACGCGGACTAATCCGCGGCGATCGCTCGGTGAGCGATCTTTTCAAAACGTAACATGGCGTCGGTGGCCTCGCGCATGCGCACTGGCCCTCTTCTCATACAAACCACCTGTCCTCCAGTCGCGCCAGGTAGTCGCATAGGAGTGCGAGTTGTTTTATCCTTTTCTTTAAATAGTATTTTGTTTGAATTAATATAAATTAAATTAAGTATTAAATTGAAGTAAAATATATTGAATTAATAACTTTAAAATGTGAAATATTTACAGAAGATGTGGATGCCATAAAATAATGATACTATCATATTAATGTATGATAATATCATATTTATATATGATATGCAAGACATTTATCGTTTCAAATATGGTCCCATTGAAATACGTTATAAAGCGCTCGTCGTCCAGCTCCAAGTCCTGCATAAGGTGATGGTATTCACCATATCTACGCCTTCGTTGATTTATAGGATGCACCCAATGTGTTCTGTTGGTAAGTGAATATAAAAGTACAAGTTCGTCATCACTACTTGAGCTATCTTCATTTTCCAACCACGGTACACTTCTTGAGAACGAATTATTATACCATGGAACACTTTGCGAAAACGCGTTGTCATGCCACGTTTCACTAGACATCTTCTCACCTCAGAAGTTCACCAGCGACTGACGAATTTGGAGGGAGAAAAACGAGGGAAACTCAGACCAGTGCCTCGCGAACGTCTGCGGACGTCTGCGGCGGTGTGAATTGGCCACCTGTTACGTTACGTTACGTTACGTTACTGGACATTATGTGACAGATCTCGGTGTGAAAAGGCCTTAAACGTACCACAGCTAGCTTGGTCAAGGTAGGAAGACAGGTCCCTTTCCTGGCTATCACTACCAATAAGAATTCTATGTTTTCCTCCCTCATTACCTTCGGACAGATATATTGATGGGCTTTTGGCATGGTTTTTATTTTTAACTTTCTGACTTTGAAATGATTGGCTCCGCTCAGCAGCAAAACAATGATCACTGTTATTGTTAGGACTATGTGTACTGATACCACTGTTATTGTCAGTTGCTTTATCTAATACTTCAAACCTATTTCAGGTTATAATTCCTGTGCTTGGAATGTGTTTATATGTTAAGGATCTAATTCTTTTAGGGACCTTATGCCATTTATCTTGTTTATGCTTGACATTCGGCATCTCAAAAGTAGTTGGAAATTCTTATGTTTTACATTTAGATAGCCCTTGTTGAATCTTCTGAATCGGCTTAGAGGTGTGATTACATCTAAATCGTCCTTCAAACCACTCTGTGAAAGGGTAGCCAGACAGAGCATTATTTACACAGTAGTGGTAGGCAATGTATTTTGCATTAGCTATTACGTGTAAGCCACATTCGAATGACTGCTTTTGCTGAATACACATCATTTCATTTAACCCGCTATTATCAATACCAAGGTTTCTAGCAACAAGAAGAGCTGATGAGCTGTTTGATGGGCGCAACGAGTCAAAGTGATAAGCTTTATTACTTAGCTTATCCAGGAATAGTAAGCTCCAATGAGAGCCCGAGTCATTTGTTGCAGCATCAAAATTATTTATGCATAAGAAAACATATCTAGCTTTATGAAATGAAGTGTTTTTGAGACATTCTCCTACCATGTCTGAGGCGTTCAATTTAATGACAGCAGTGACAGAAGGGCCCAAAAATAATATTTCCTCAGAGTTTACAGAATCGGCCATGGCAGAGAAATAACTACTGAGAACAGAGTCATCCACCTATTTATCTGTGCCCCAATTATCCTTTGACTGTACACTTAATAATTCATTTTTCACGCTTTGAAGATTCAATTTTAGGTTTGTTATAGCCATTTCTTTGAGATCGATTTTTTTTTCTAACGAATCTTTGAGTATTTTAAATTTATTTATATCTTGTAATAAAATACTTTTTTCATGCAGAATAGAGTTACATTTAACGGTGCTAGCTTTAAGTTTATCTTTAATTATTTTTATCTTTCCCAGCAGTTCAAGCTTTTCGTTTTGACTAACATCCAGGCTAAAAAAAGAGCGGTTTAAGTCCTCTTCTCTCTGCTTTTTCTCTATACTAAGTTTCGTCTCTAAGACAACAGTTTCTTTCAGAGACAAGTCGAGTTTCTTTCTGTTTTCCTCGGTTTCTAAAAGGACTGTGTTACAGTGGTTAACCAACGATACAATATTAGATATAAGAATATCTGTTTCTGCTTTGGGATTATTAGTTTTTATTTTATTTATTTCGAAACATATACTGGCTATGTATTCCTGCATAGTACCCTGGCATCCATCTGATTCAATTATAATTTCTTCCAATTGTTTCATATTACTATCTAACTAGTACTTAAAACAATAAGCAAATTAAAGAACAAAAAAAGAAATAATAAAATAGCTGTATCAATTTATGAAGTTTCAAAAAGCATTGCAGCTTATGAACAGAAAATCAGAGTTTTAAAAATCCTCCTTCAATTCACCTATATGCAATTCCTGCAGTACACCAAACGATCCATCTGGCGTTATCAATATGTAGGAAGGTCAATAACTCCAAAACTGATGTTGACAGTCAGCTAGCTGATTGCGGGAATTGGCCTGTCCGCAGAGAACTTATTGCCTCAGGTTGACCAGCCTGCGTTCTCACTGCGCATGCGCTGACTAAGTGAAAGTGGCCATGACCTTGCTATCAGTGAGATTTTTGTATAAATATGCGTACTTTAGGTTTCCAAACACTAGCTTTACTCACGTCAGGGCGGACTCAGTTGCTCTTCACTGTAAGGCCCGGCCACTAAGTTATTTCTCGCACAACTTTTAAATATGAATGATGAACTGATTCAGGTAAAATGACATTAAATAAACGGAACACCAAAACATAAGCTGCCAATACGTAGGACCATGCCTACCAACAAGTTGATGCACTGACTGCATATTTCCTCCAAACCTGTAATGTGGAGGAGAACAGGCTACGGTCAAAGACAAGTTCCTACTCGGTGTTGTACTGACTGCACATATCCTCCAAACGTGTAATATGGAGGAGAACAGGTGAAGGTCAAAGACAAGTTATTACTCGTTGTTGTACTGACTGCACATATCCTTCAAACATGTAATGTGGAGGAGAACAGGTGAAGGTCAAAGACAAGTTCCTACTCAATGTTGTACTGACTGCACAAATCCTCCAAACATGTAATGTGGAGGAGAACAGGTGAAGGTCAAAGACAAGTTCCTACTCGGTGTTGTACTGACTGCACATATCCTCCAAACATGTAATGTGGAGGAGAACAGGTGAAGGTCAAAGACAAGATCCTACTCGGTGTTGTTCTGACTGCACATATCCTCCAATCATGTAATGTGGAGAACAGGTGATGGTCAATGACAAGATCCTACTCGGTGTTGTTCTGACTGCACATATCCTCCAATCATGTAATGTGGAGGAGAACAGGTGATGGTCAAAGACAAGATCCTACTCAGCGTTGTATTGCCTACATCTGCAAACATCCTATGTATATGGGAAAAGGCTACGGTTGGTGACAAGTTCTTAATCAGTGTTTTAATATCTGCTCCAACATGTATTGTAGTGAGTAATCAATTGTGTTTAGTGTCTTTCATGTTAGCATCACAAGGCTGTACGTATCGAGCCTCGAACAACATGTCTTACTGACAGAATTTGCAGGAACAATAATCATTTCCACACTAGGTCAGGCTCAGGCTGTCTTAGGTATAATCCGGATATCTGTAAGCTTTGGATAAGATTGTTTTTCATCGTACGATACAATGTCAGTTATTAAGCTTCAATAATATTTTTATTCAATTTTAAGCCACCTAAATCGAGCATTCGAAATAGAATAAGATTATGTATAATGTATAATGTAGTATATTTTCATTAATAATTATTTTAATATCTTTAAAATGACACTGAGTGTCTCGAAAGTCGATATAATCACAGTAATCAGCATGCATATATGTACATGGGACTTAAACGTCTAACACTGAGCTGTTCAATACTCAGTTTCATGATTTTCAAGTTCAAAGTGAATTTTAGTTAATAGAGAAATTAATATTTTTAGTTCTGAGGGACTTTTATAAGTAGCTAAACACTGACTGTAGGAGATCTTTTCAGAATTTCACACAGTTTTATTAGATCTTATCTTTTTGAAGAACTATACGGAGGTATTATCCTTATACATAAATGTACAAAGTTGAATGAAATATGTAACTGAACAGAGAATGAAATGCAATATGAGTAGTTTGTCCTACCAGAGATACGTTGATATAAGAGTAAGAAGTTTTCATACCTGAATGCCATTTGTAAGAAAATTAAAAGCATTTTGAAAAATTACCGAGGGCGAACGAAATCCGTCCGTGAATATCCAGTGTCAACTGTATGAATAATGCAGTGTTAATGTGTTGGTATTAGAATGGAAGTTAACTTTACCATGTAAAATATATAAATTTATGTGTTGATTATTTTTCAACACATTTAAATATGAACTACACTAATTTTTGGATACAAATATTTTAACTAGTGTTATGGCCTAGAACAGCGTATTAAGTGTTTAAATTGTGAAAAATTACAGTAATTTTTGGGTATGATCGGTTAATTATCTTTCTTGGCAATCACTTTAAAAAATAATCCCATAAAAGAAGAAAGAGTTATTTTTCGAAACATGTTTTTACAGTTTCGTGAGATTTTACTGTTTAACTGATTTAAGGCTACAGAATGAAATTCTGTGTTAAGTCGCGACTTTGAAATGTGGCATAAGTTTAATTATAGCTCACACAACGTCTATTTTTCCAATGATTCCAAAAAAAGTGAGAAAATTCTAGTTCTTTTCTTTGAAATTTAAATTTACTGCTGAAAAAATGCAACACTTTTGCAATATTTGATGAATATATAATTCCTTAATTGGGATGAATATTTTATTATATAATACTAGGATCTGTATTATTTTTTTCTGTAGCAACAGAATGTTTTATTTACAAAAAGTAAATAAAATTTGCTTTGGATGATCTATTAAATATATTGGACATGAGCTTCACTACTCCAATACTGTGATATCAGGAGAGATCTATCCAACAAATATTTATTTGAAAACTTATAGTTATGATCACTTTTCTGTATATGTATGAATTGGATAAGCTATAAACTCTGTTCTTCTTTTGAATAAAATCTTTATTACAGCAATAACATACCATACATATTTCTTTGAAATTAGGTAAAATCAGTTTTGTATATGGGTGGTCAACAAATTAGATTGATTTCTAAATTGTCTGGCCGATCTGAATTTTGTTTCAACACTAGTAGCCACAAGAAATGTACGTTATGTCTATACCGAATATTCACGGATCATTTTCCTTATCATAGTGGTGACAGTTTGATTGATGCACACGTACTAACTGTTGATAATTAACTTTCTAACCTTCATATGCATGTCAGGTTAGGATGCGTTACCTAAAACATATAGTTATAAATTATGTTCTTCGTAAGCTAGGATTCTTAATAAAATCGTTGACTGTGGCGAGTCTCTGTCAACCTTCTGGAGTCACTTTGTTTTTACCCAGGTATCAATATCTATAAGGATAGTGAACAGGAAGTCATGTGGGTCTGTCTACCGTTCGAGGCACGTGAGGGACCTTCTAGGGCTTGTCTGCTATGTAAAGTTACTTGATGGATCATTTAAGAATATTTTTATGCAATATTTAGAAATTCATTTACATTTGTTCTCAATACCTATACTATTATATTTTTTTTACATATATAAATGTAAAAAAAAAAAAAAACTACCAAAACCATTGTGCCCGAAACTATGAATATCTGTTAAATTTGAAAACCCTCGATTTTTACTTACTGCAACTAACGAAACTAAAACTAACACAGCACAGAACACAAGGACACAACACAAAGACTAGATACGCGCAGACTCGCACAGCCGTCGAGCGCGTGTGTACTCGGGGAGGGACGCCCGGCCGACTGAGCGTCCCCCGCTAAACATCGTACGTTGTCGCGCCGCGCCGCCTGCCCACGAATCGATTCGGAAATCTGACGCCGTGGATTCAGACGAGATCAATACATAGTAGTTACCTGGCCTAAGTATTTGGCATCGAGTGGTCAATTTGGTGAAATTGACTGAAATATATCAGTGTTTTCTTTTTCTACCCATAGGTAATTTCGATAGTCATGTTTGAGCAAGTTGGAACTCTGTTTTTCCTCGGCCCTATAATCATCGAATCAGCCGATAAGGACAGACTGAGTAAACTGTGTATGTACTGCCCAGATCTTTACATTATCAACAATTCCCTAACTCGATGAGATTATAATTTTTTAATATTGCATCAGTGAAAAATTGATCATATCTTTAATGGCAATGACATGAGGCCGAAAATGAAAAATTATTTTTAGAATTTAGAGCAATATTATTTCGTTACTGATATTTCGAGTTTATTGAAAATCAGGTGTGGGAATGACTCATGAGAAGGAGAGATACTCCAATACACTTGAGTAGCCTTAACGAGGGCCGTAATGACTCCGATCTTTCGTTGGAAGAGGTTGTCAATGTAATAATTCCTCTGTAAACTATATTTTCTATGAGTACGTTTTGTTTGTATATATTCATAACCTTTTAGTTTACAGTATACATTGCTTAAATAATCATTTACGTAGTGACATTATTAAAATGATAATATCTCGATAATATCTTATTTGGTATAACTTAAATATATCTAATTAATTATAAAATTTTGTTTGAGAATTAAATGATGATTCCTCTAACAAAAAATAAAGTAGTATTTATATAAATGGATAAAATAGTAAAACTAACATGATATGTAATTAGGTGTAAAGGCTTGAACAAAGCTTCATTGAGTTCACTGACGTGTTAATGCCACTGTAGGTGTATGGGTGGGCGGGTTGGTCAGTACCACTGTATGTGTATGGATGGGCGGGTGGTCAGTACCACTGTATGTGTATGGGTGAGCGGGTAGGTCAGTACCACTGTAGGTGTTTGGGTGAGCGGGTGGGTCAGTACTACTGTAGGTGTATGGGTGGGCTGGTGGGTCAGTACCACTGTATGTGTGTGGTTGGCGGGTGGGTCAATACCATCGTACGTGTGTGGGTGGGCGGGTGGGTCAATACCACCGTACGTGAATAAACATAACACGCAACAAGTGATCATTACCACAGTGCGTGTATGGGTGGGCGGGCGGGTCATTACCACTGTACGTGTATGGGTGGGCGGGTGGGTCATTACCACAGTGCGTGTATGGGTGGGCGGGCGGGTATACAAGTATTTGATACCCACTGTTTAGTGAGTTGACGGCAGATCTAACCATGTTAACCCCGCAAAAATTTAAACACTCTCACGTTTCAAATTACTTGTTTTGGGGTATTTAAAATCTAATGTTAAGGTTCAACTGTGGCATACAGAAATAAACGTACAATACTACTGTATGTGTGTGGGTGGGTCGATACCACTGTATGTATATGGGTGGGCGGGTGGATCAATACTACTGTACGTGTGTGGGTGGGTCGATACCACTGTATGTATATGGGTTGGTGGGTGGGTCAATACCACTGTACGTGTGTGGGTGGGTCGATACCACTGTATGTATATGGGTTGGTGGGTGGGTCAATACCACTGTACGTGTGTAGACGGGTGGCTTGGTCAATACCACTGTACGTGTGTGGGTGGGTCGATACCACTGTATGTATATGGGTTGGTGGGTGGGTCAATACCACTGTACGTGTGTAGACGGGTGGCTTGGTCAATACCACTGTACGTGTGTAGACGGGTGGCTTGGTCAATACCACTGTACGTGTGTGGGTGGGTCGATACCACTGTATGTATATGGGTTGGTGGGTGGGTCAATACCACTGTACGTGTGTAGACGGTTGGGTTGGTCAATACCACTGTACGTGTGTAGACGGTTGGGTTGGTCAATACCACTGTACGTGTATGGGTTGGTGGGTGGGTCAATACCACTGTACGTGTGTAGACGGGTGGCTTGGTCAATACCACTGTACGTGTGTGGGTGGGTCGATACCACTGTATGTATATGGGTTGGTGGGTGGGTCAATACCACTGTACGTGTGTAGATGGGTGGCTTGGTCAATACCACTGTACGTGTGTGGGTGGGTCGATACCACTGTATGTATATGGGTTGGTGGGTAGGTCAATACCACTGTACGTGTGTAGACGGTTGGGTTGGTCAATACCACTGTACGTGTGTGGGTGGGTCGATACCACTGTATGTATATGGGTTGGTGGGTGGGTCAATACCACTGTACGTGTGTAGACGGCTGGCTTGGTCAATATCACACTGTGCGTGTGTGGGTGGGTCGATACCACTGTATGTATATGGGTTGGTGGGTGGGTCAATACCACTGTACGTGTGTAGACGGGTGGCTTGGTCAATACCACTGTACGTGTGTGGGTGTGTGGATTGGTTATTACCACTGTATACAGGGCGTCCAAGAATTGAAGTGTCAAACTTCGGGAAATGGTTATATATATATCAAAATAAAGAGAAAATAATTTTTTTCCAAAAACGCTTAGTTTACCTAATATCCACCATTTTTTTGTCACAAAATAATAACAAATTAAAATTTAGTGACCTGTTTTAAGAAAAATTCAACTTGATCCAATTAAAAATTCCAAAATGGCGGCCATTTTAAAATGTTAAATGGAAATTGCGGGAAAACGGCAATGAATACTATGAACACTTTATTTTAGATAATTTTATTATCAATCGGACAGTATACATAAAATTAGATTTTGATAAAAAATAACCAAGACAAATTGACATTTATGTTGAGAGCCGGCGAAAAAGCTATTTGTTTTTAGTTTTTTTTTTGCCTTTCAACATAAATGTCAATATCTCTCAGTTATGTTTTGTCCGATTCTAAATTGTTTGGTATTGACCGATTGGTAATAAAATTATATAAAAGAAGTATAGTATGCATTTTTGTATTTCATTGCCGTTTTCCCGTAATTTCCGTTTAAAAAATAAAAATGGCCACCATTTTAAAACTTTTTCATTTGATCAAGTTGATTTTTTCACAGAATTGGTCTCTGATATCCTAACATAATAAACGAAGCGTTAAAAAACATATATGTATATATATATATATATATATATATATATATATATATATATTGTTGATTTTCTCTTTATTTTGACATATATAACCATTTTCCGAAGTTTGGCACTTTAATTCTGGGACACCCTGTATATGTGGGTGGATGGGTCAATAATATACGCCAAAATTGAATAATTTTCCTTTTTATGCCATATTAAAATTTGTAAACCAAGATTCTACATCGTTGTTGCAATCAATAATTTATAGAATCGTTTATCCCGTGAAATGACAGTTTGGAGTAGTATAAAAAACAATTGTTATATCCGGTAAGTTTGACTGGCGAAAAAAGGTTTATAACCAACCAAAGAAATTAAAATCGACCAGAAATATTATGCTAATTTTAGTTTCTTTACAATAGGGCAATGCTTGGAATTAAAACATTTTTGTCGTTTTAATTTGTCAGGCTGGATACATTTGTACTATAAAAGCATTGTTTTAAAAAGTTTGTTCTCTACAACTTTCAGTTTTAAAGTTGGTTTCTATATACAGTATAATGGTTGTCTTATATAAGCAGTTTTAGTGTTTACAATTTTATCTAATTCTGCATCTAAATTGCATTACATTACAAATTTTATAATCGTAAATTATAGGCTGGACATGTAAGTCTTTCAACTGAAATAAAGAAACTCATAATATCACCTTATGGTCCACTACTGTATAGTGGATCTTTGATAACCATACAGAGTTCACTATAACTCATTATAACAATAAATACGAAACGTATTGTTAAAATATAACTAGAGACAGAGGTAGTTTAAATAGTTGAACCAGAACCCGGAAATAATTGATGTGACAGAATTAGAGTTGATCCGATTTAGCCAGCTGGCGGTAAACTTTCATGTGTACCAAAGGGCTGTCAACTTCCCAGTCATGAGGGTTTGGGAAACGACCCCTCAAAGTAATGTGAACTTAGGACATGAACGGCACATCCGTACTTAGGACAATGAAACGGCACATCCGTACTTAGATCAATGAAACGGCACATCCGTACTTAGATCAATGAAACGGCACATCCGTACTTAGATCAATGAAACGCGAGGCCAAACGCAAACTTATTACACATCCTAGCCACCCGTGATTAGCATGGATGGCCAGCCGTCTAATCATCTTGGGTAACATCCGTATTCAATTTATATTGCTACTTAGATAAAATTGGGTACCAGCCATGATTGCAAGGATAGCCATTCGTAACGAACTAGGGTAGCAAACGTGACCAACTTCCATAGTCACTCATGATTAAATTATGTATCACCCATGACCAACTTGGATTTAAACCGTAATCGATGTGTTATAACCATGTTGATGATGCCATAGGGGTTGAATTGATACTTCTTAGAACCCCTGGGGTGGTTTTCTGATGGAATTTCAAAATAAATATAGGCCTATGTGTTAACCAGAGACCTAAGAATGTTCTTGCAAAATCTCAGGTGAATGGGTTCAGTAGTTTTTGCGGGAACGAGTAAAACACACACACACACACACACACACACACACACACACACACACACACACACACACACACACACACACACACACACACACACACACACACACACACACACACACACACACACACACACACACACACACACACACACACACACACACACACACACACACACACACACCCATACACGCGCGCGCGCGCGGCTATCCACCCGTGATGAGCTTGAGTTAACAAGCTTGTTAATCCATTAACAAGATGGATAGCACTCATAAACGGATTGGGTTGGAACTGTGATCGACTCGAGTAGCATACGTGATCACATTGGGTAGAGCGTGATTAACTTGGGTAGCTTCCATGATTATTTTGTGAAGCCTCCCGTAAACAGGTTGGATAACCACCCATTAACCTCTCGGATGTCCAACAGAGATCAGCTTAGCTAACCACACGTATCTAACTAGGGTAGCAACCGTGATCAACCTGAGAAGCAGCCATGAATATTTTTGCTAGCAACCACGATCAACCTGAGGATTAAACGTAATAACACCGTGATCAGCTTGTGCAGTACCCGTGATCAACTTGGGTAGCCACCCATGACCAAGATGTGAAGCAATTGTGATCAAATTAGGTACCACCCGAAATTAAGGTGGCTAGCAACTAACTGTGATCGCCTTGGATAGGTTCCGTAATCAAATTGGGTAGTAACCGTGATTAACTTGGGTAGCATGAGTAATTGTTTTGGTAGCCTCCTGTGATCAGCTTGGATAGCCACCCGATGTCAGCTTGCCAGCACGCTTGATGAACTTGGGTAGACTGCGTAATCAATTTGGGTAGCAAGCTTGATCAACCAGGGTAGTCATGATAAACTTGGGCTACAACCATTATCAACCTTTCTAGTAACTGTGATAAACTTGGCTACAATCCGAAAAAAAACAACTAGACTAGCATCCGTGATCAATTTAGGTAGCAGCCGTGATCTAGTTGAGTAGCATTCGTGATCATGTTGTATAGTAACCGTGATAAAATTAGTCAGCAATGGGGGTTTGGGGGCGTAGTTGCAGCTAGTGTAGATATAATGAGACAGTTTCTTTATTCAAATTCAATTTATTTTGAACTATGAGTTTTGGCATTTTTTACGTGCGCTGAGGGGGTTGTCAAGTCTACCTACCTCAGCAACATACTGACTGCTAGCAATCATAAACTGTTCATAATTAAACACAATATATATATATATTCAGGAATAAACATCAACCAGACCAAATGATATACTTGGACAAAAGCCCATAAATAATGTCCAGTAGTGTTTACAACTATAGCAAATCCCTAAAATTTTCTATAAATAAAAATAACTATTCATAAGTGCTGTTGTAAGATGGTTTGAGATGATATGTCTTGTACTACCGGGTGTCCAAAAAGTCTTAGAACTTCGTTATAGTTTCTTTATTAGTAGATGTAGAACTAAGCGTTGAAACTTCTAACGTAATTTCTAAAACATAAATTTGAAACTTAAGCATTTCTTCATTGGAAATGTTTGCTACGTTATTACACATTTTTCAGTTATTTCGTCTAACGGGGGGACATCTCGTAGAAGTAAAGACAATTTCAAATGTAAGCTTAGGCCGAGTAGAACCTCATTTTAAAGGTTTTTGGTTTGTAATACAGTGCCGTAAATGTGACTTCAAAAGGTTCACTACGTCAAAAATGACAGCCTTTTTTTCTATGAAAGTAAGTTTTGTTTTATGAAAGCAAAACATTACGGCTGTAACGAGTATATATTTTTTTTCTTCAAGGAATAAAACGAACATGAAGTACTAAAAATTGTTTATTTTTTGAGCTTGTAAGTTGGTTTTAGACACCTACTACGATGCGCAAAATGATCCCAAGTAAACCGTTAACAAAATTACAAAACTTGAAAGGGCGGCCATTTTTGACTGACTGAACCTTTTGAAGGCTTAACCTTGGAGTGGTGAAGACTCTCCCACACACCCATACACTTAGAGAGGTGATGGCCTTCCTATTAACCAATAGACTTGGAGTGTTGATGTCCACCTACATTTAGAGTAGTTATGACCCTCCCACCCACCCATAACCTTAGAATGGTGATGGCATTCCCATTAACCTATTAATTTAGGATGGTGATGCCCCCTGCACATAGAATGGTGATGATCCTACCACGCACCTACAAACTTAGAATGATGATGACCATCCCATCTATCCATACACTTACAGAGTTGATAACTCAACCCCTTCACCCTTACACATAAAGTCGTGTCAAAGTTCAACAAACTGGATTACACTTACTTTAAGGCGTTAAAATTAAGTATAATTGTCTGAGGAAAGTACATATTGCAATTGTAAGGCTTTACTGCAATTAATTAAAATTGGCATATTGCCTAGTACTTCGAAATATTCCTTAACTTAGAAATTAAAAAACTTATTTAATTAAATTTTGTCTGAGTTTTGTAAATCAACGTTACAAAAAAGTTTTATTAAAACTTAACATTAATTATATGCCAAAACATGTTATTCGGTATATAATTAATGTTTATTTACATTAAAATTATGTTCATGATAGCAAATTCAGAATTATAAAATAAGCCATTGAATACATATAAGCGATTAACCAATAAAATATAAAAAGAAAAGTTTTTATTTCAAATCCATAAACATTCCTTTACTTCCCACGCAATGCCAAAGTTAAACTGTTTGTGAATTAACTGGAGTTTTAAATCATATTCCTTGCAAGGAACATTAGTTACTATTTTAATTTAATTTTGTTCATCACAACTACCTACAGTGTGCTCCTTATCACCCAAAATAAACATGGGTTATCCCGAAATTTGGAAATAATGAGTACTAATAGCATATAAAACATTAAAATTTTTTCAACGTTGTTATTTATGGTGGAAACTTCATTCTCATTTAAAGTATGGATAGTTAAAAAAACCTAAAGTCAATATTTGTCGCCAATGGTACTGCAGAGTGCAGACGACTGGAAACGGAACGCCTTCATATTGAATACGCAAAGTTTGCATTACATTAGTGCATATCTAAAAGTATCATTAAAATGTAAGGGGTTTACTGACACAAGAAAAAATACAGTAATGTACCTATTACAATATTCAAAAACATATCACGATGATTAATATTATACGAAACCTTAGAAATAGGAGCAATATTACTGTATTTGGCTTTACTTCCAGAAACTAAAAACGGCATAAATATTTACTAAACCATTTTGTTTGTAGGAATATCTGCCGCATTTACAGAATGACCATTTTAAACGGTTAGAGCTGGTTAATACTTGTTTAACATTCATAACTCCCAACGTAACTTGTTTGTAAAAATATTTTAAATTAACACCTATTATAAAACACTGGATTCCTATATTTAATCAGGCCCATTTAGGTGATAATTATGTTATAAAACAGTGTTATAAGTTAGACATAGCCATAATATTTATTGTGTTTGACAAACCTTGTTTGTATTACATGCGTCAAAATTATTATTATTTAATTTATTCTAAAGTTAAATAATATTATAAAAGATTAATTTTAATTTGATATATGACGTGCCAGCATTGATATACGAGATGTTGGAATGAACAGAATGGCTATTCTCTAGGATATAGAATGTTCCACACCCACGCTGTAAAAAAACTTCCAAACAAGGTACTATCTCAATTTAGAGTTCATTAATTTTGGGTGTTTGATGAATTTAATAGAGTTCGGAAGTCTATTTAGAAAATGCACCCCATCTGTGATGGCGGCTGGTGGTATGCATGAAGACTGTATTGGGCAACTCTATAGTTGCACATAAAATAAATATTCTTATCATTGATATTATAAGAATATATTTTTGATATGTACCTAATCTTGAACAAATGAACAATCATTAAAGATAGCCGATTCCTAATGGGCCAAGCCGCCATGTTACCGTCAGCAGGAAAAAACATGCTTCTATACTTCAAGTACACGGTTCGTGTTTATTGTTACAAGTTAAAGTGAATACTGCAGAATTACGAAAATTCCATTACTCTAGACATAAGTTGATATTATGAGATTTTAAAAAATCGTCAACAATTATTTTTAAAGTGTCACATATTAAGTTTAAATAAACACAAATACATTAAAGTTTTTACACCAGTGGTGCGAAACGACCATTGTTCCATACTGAATAAAATCTCGTGTTTTTATGTTTTCTTGATACTGAGTGTCCGTTCACACCTGTAATATCACATACCAGACTTGAAACGTGAAACTGGATTAGTACAAAGAAGATAGCCCATTATTATTATTATTCATCTCTAAGACGCCGATCGTAGAGATATGGGCGAATATGAGGCGTGAATGAGTGTGATGAGTGTAGATTAAAACCACAATCAGCGAACCCTAACGAATAAACGGTTTTCATACCCTGTCACCTTTTATTTAATATTCCAAATCACTAAAATATACATTTTAAAACTGTTATTTATTTTGATGCAGTAATATTTCACATTAACGTAATAAAATAATTCATCAATTAAAAAAGTAAGTTCAATACAAACATTCTCAATGTTACCAATAAAGTTGTTTTATTGTTATGAGACTTTTTACTTACAAGGGTAATTTTCAGACATAAAAAACTAAATTTAAAACAATTGTTTACAAAATATAATAACGGTACTTTATTCAACATGGACTTTAAAAAAATCTAATTAAAATGTAGATATGTAATTATTATATATTTGTTGAACTAGACTTTATACACGGATTATTTTTACCATTTAGAGGTTAATTACTTACAATTAATTGATAGGGTAATTTTTTTATGTAAAATGATTCAGAGAAATCTAAATATAGGTAATTGGACAGTTATTTTATTGCTTCAAAGTTCCATAAAATTATTTCCATCTTTAAGAGCATGTTTAGCTATTGTTGAGTTTTCAAACTGTCCATATTTAAATTTTGCTCGGTGTCCTTTGTTATGTACTGTGTACTCAGTACTTTTGGGTATCTGATTTTAACTTGTTTTTGTTTGGCCAATACACTCTATTAAAAAAATGTCTTTTTGTAGATTCCTGAGTTTAATCTTCGTTTATTTTTCATCATATGGTTTCTTTAAAGGAGTTTATTTTTATTTTTAACTTTTTCTAAACATATATTTATAACTACATTTTTTGAGTTTTTTTCGGAGTATTCATTATGACGTACATGACATTTCAACTGGTTCTAAATAAATAAAATAATAAATACACCAATGTATATATAAACCTCACCTGCTAATTTAAATACAATGTATAACTATTTACAGACCTATTCATATGTACCATATTTATTTAGTATTGAGTTATAAATATTTATTTCAGTCACTCACCAAATTCCTAAATTTATTTCTAAGACATTTATTATAATACAACTCAAAATTTATTCTCAATCATTTTCCCAAAAACCTATTAAATGGAAAATATGTCCACCAATGAAAAGCCAGTATAGGACCAAAGTGATTTACTAGTGTAAAATTAAAAACATGAATGTTATATTTCAATTGACTTCAACAATGAAATTTGAAGAAGATACTCTCTCTTCACCTAGCAGTGGAGAAGGAAGCTAGACATTTTTCTTGCGTGAACAGTTTTTATATAAAATAAAATAATAAAAGTGTTTTAACATCAAGAATAAATTTTACTTTTTATATCAGTAAACTGTACCTTTAAATCAATTAATAACTAAAAACTATCCAGAAGCATGTAGATAATCTACTTTAGGAGAGTCACTGGGTAAGACCAACTCTATCAAACCAAATTTAGGCCTACTATTTACTACAAACCTTCTTCAAATATTTACCATTTCTCTTTTCACTCCTCATAACTATTATTAAGAATACTTTTTACCTAAAATAATTTACATAATCTGTATAAAAAATAAACCAAGACCAGCACGATAACTATTCCCTATATATTAAATAGTCTCTTTCTCTATATCTAACCAAAATGTATGTATTAATATACATTTTAAATTTGTTTTCTCATACTAAAAAATATAATTTGTCTTGTAAATAACATTTATAAATTATTCTTTGATAATAAACCATATTTTAGATAATTTTCTGAGTTAGTTATTAGAATTAATGTTAGTAGAAATAATCCAAAAGACAACAGAGATTCTATTTACTTTTAGGCCTAATTGAAAAGGCAAAGTTAAAACAAAGCCAAATTAATTTATTTTATTCTCTTTATTTATTATTATATCGTAAAAATATACGTATAGATTTCTAAATGTTATGTAGGTTTTTCTTTTAACTAGTTAAGATTATGGTAGTTCAATCTTTCTCGTTATTGATTTTGTTCTCATTTTAATCCAGTTTTTTATTAATTTTGTAGGGTATCAATTGAAGTGAACAATTCCTTTACCTTTAAATAATATTTTTATAATTTTATTTGGTAAAAGTGTGGTTGAGAAGTTTATTAATCTGATAATTGAAAACAGGTAACCTTTGTGAAGGTGGATGAAATAAACTGTTCATAACAATATATAAATGTTATTTGGTTTTCTGTATATGTCGAAGTGAATATTTTCAGTTTTTATTTCTTGTGTTATGAGTAGAAGTGTGGAATAGGAAGATTTAATTTAATTCCGTATGTAAATTCTATGACAGTATGAGAAGAATTTAGTTCTTTGTTATTGATATTTTCGAATCATTAAATATTTACGTTTTGCGATATTATACAATATCGAGTTAAGGAGATGTATTTTAATGAACAATAACATTTGTTTAGCAAACGTCCCGGACAATTGTTTCTTTAATAATTTTGAAACAGCGAACTATTAAATAGTTCAATGTATTATTTTCCCCACGTTAAATCTATTATATTTGACATTGAATTATATTACACTCAGGGAAAACCCTATACGCTTCGTGTGTCAAACCCGTCACTCGCTGCGCTCGTGACACCTCGTCCTTCGGCCTCGGTATGCCTTTATACTTAATACTAATATCAGTGATTAAACTGTATTAAGTAAATTCTTAATATGTAAATTTATTAACAATAGCGGAAGTTATTTCATGTGTACATATAAACCGGTACTGCTTATTTAGCATACTTCAAAAGTTTGTATTTAACTTATTTAATTTAACAACTGATAATTAATAAATCGATTTAATAACTCCATTAGATTACCATTGATATTAAAGGCCAGTGGGACAGGGATACAATCTCTCTCTCTCTCTCTCTCTCTCTCTCTCTCTCTCTCTCTCTCTCTCTCTCTCTCTCTCTCTCTCTCTCTCTCTCTCTCTCTCTCTCTCTCTCTCTCTCTCTCTCTCTCTCTCTCTCTCTCTCTCTCTCTCTCTCTCTCTCTCTCTCTCTCTCTCTCTCTCTCTCTCTCTCTCTCTCTCTCTCTCTCTCTCTCTCTCTCTCTCTCTCTCTCTCTCTCTCTCTCTCTCTCTCTCTCTCTCTCTCTCTCTCTCTCTCTCTCTCTCTCTCTCTCTCTCTCTCTCTCTCTCTCTCTCTCTCTCTCTCTCTCTCTCTCTCTCTCTCTCTCTCTCTCTCTCTCTCTCTCTCTCTCTCTCTCTCTCTCTCTCTCTCTCTCTCTCTCTCTCTCTCTCTCTCTCTCTCTCTCTCTCTCTCTCTCTCTCTCTCTCTCTCTCTCTCTCTCTCTCTCTCTCTCTCTCTCTCTCTCTCTCTCTCTCTCTCTCTCTCTCTCTCTCTCTCTCTCTCTCTCTCTCTCTCTCTCTCTCTCTCTCTCTCTCTCTCTCTCTCTCTCTCTCTCTCTCTCTCTCTCTCTCTCTCTCTCTCTCTCTCTCTCTCTCTCTCTCTCTCTCTCTCTCTCTCTCTCTCTCTCTCTCTCTCTCTCTCTCTCTCTCTCTCTCTCTCTCTCTCTCTCTCTCTCTCTCTCTCTCTCTCTCTCTCTCTCTCTCTCTCTCTCTCTCTCTCTCTCTCTCTCTCTCTCTCTCTCTCTCTCTCTCTCTCTCTCTCTCTCTCTCTCTCTCTCTCTCTCTCTCTCTCTCTCTCTCTCTCTCTCTCTCTCTCTCTCTCTCTCTCTCTCTCTCTCTCTCTCTCTCTCTCTCTCTCTCTCTCTCTCTCTCTCTCTCTCTCTCTCTCTCTCTCTCTCTCTCTCTCTCTCTCTCTCTCTCTCTCTCTCTCTCTCTCTCTCTCTCTCTCTCTCTCTCTCTCTCTCTCTCTCTCTCTCTCTCTCTCTCTCTCTCTCTCTCTCTCTCTCTCTCTCTCTCTCTCTCTCTCTCTCTCTCTCTCTCTCTCTCTCTCTCTCTCTCTCTCTCTCTCTCTCTCTCTCTCTCTCTCTCTCTCTCTCTCTCCTCTCCCTCTCTCTCCCTCTCCCTCTCCCTCTCCCTCTCCCTCTCCCTCTCCCTCTCCCTCTCCACTCCCTCTCCCTCTCCCTCTCCCTCTCCCTCCCTCTCCCTCTCCCTCTCCCTCTCCCTCTCCCTCTCCCCTCTCCCTCTCCCCCTCCCCCTCTCTCCCCCTCCCTCTCTTCCCCTCCCTCTCTCCCCCTCCCTCCCTCCCTCCCTCCTTCTCTCTCTCTCATTAAGAAATATTTAAAATCTTTTTATATTCAAACGGTATATATATTAATTATCAGTATTTCATAACTATCAATGTTTATATTTGAACAGCTCTTACTATTAGATTATTTAAACATATCCCCATGTTATTCTTATAGCCAAAAACGTACTTTGGGGGCTTACCGTGCCCTTCAGGGTGAAAATATTGATGAATGAGGACTTTATTCCACAACTACGAACAGGTCGGCACTGGTGGCGCAGTGCTGTAACCCAGCTACATGGGGACAAAGTGTTTGGGAGATTGTAGGCGATAGGTTGGATGCTCGGTCCTCTTAATACCAAAATGGCGTCCGCTCAATGGTTGCTTTCGGCGTGGACACTACTAGAGAAGTCTGGGGTGTCCATGTTGGGTGGTAATCATTGTGCGGATGTTGTGTGGGGGAGATAACTGAGTATCAGGCTTGTCAATTAGCTGAAAATCAGACCAGCACTACGTGGTTCGGATTCCACGTAAAGCTGTAGGTCCCTTAGTTGCCCTGGCTGTTGGGCTATTAATAAATTGCCCTTTCTGAGGAACAGTTGAACTCAGTTAGTAACCAGACTACACTCATCCACACTCATCCTACACTCATAAAAAACCATTCATATTCGCCTTAAAATACGCACAACGTTGTGTCGGCGTCTCATATGTAAGAATGTAAGAATGTAAGAATGTAAGAGGCAATTTTGATAACTGTTTAAATTGATCAAGAGATGAAGAAGGAGTTGCGTTGACAAAAAACGGCTTCACGTATATATAAATAATGATATACGTTGTTTTCCAACTTTATTAAGCCTTTAAACTCTGTCACTCAGATTGAGATAATCACAACACAAACTGAGCTCTCCCTGTTGTCAAAATTAACCTCGGATGGTGCTTTCTAATTATAAGTTACAAATATCTTAAGAGGTACAAGATATCATTATCCTTCAATGATTAAATTATTTGGGAAACTATTTTAAAGTATATTCTTGTTTATTAACATGTTATTCGCTTTTGTAAGGGTTTGATATTCTTTATCTATTTCCTCTAACACCATTTTAGACAATGGAATATAAACGTGAGTTATATAGTAAATACTTTACTATGTAGATTAGCCCTTTTTACATGTGGTTGGCCTAGTAACACAACAATATGTGCAAAAATATGAAACACTAGTGCGGAACTAAAATAAGTTCAGGTGGCCTGAACAACTGGACTTGGTCTGCTTTACTAAGCATAAGAATAAGTAATGCTTTACTAGATCCTTAGGCTCTTAGATATGAGACGCCGACACAACTTTGTGCATATTTTAAGGCGAGTATGAGTGATTTACATGAGTGTAAGATGGGTATTGATGACATGTGTAGTCTGGCTACTAACTGAGTTCGACTGTTCTTAAAAGGACCATTTATTAATCGCCAAGGCAACTAAGGGACCTACAGATTTATATGGAATCCGAACCACGTAATGTTGGTCTGATTTTCAGCCAATTGACAAGCTTGCTAGGTTCCCCCTTACACAACACCCGGACACTAATTACCACCAAACATGGTCAACCAGACTTCTCTATTAATATCTACGCTGATGGCAACCATTGAGCTGACGCCATTGGTGGAACCCTCAGCACTCCATCTCCAGCGTGCTCTTAGCTTTCTCTTCTGGAGTATGAGGAAGGTCTTCAACCATCTCGTAAGACGTGTTACATATATTTAATAATGCAGTAGAGCTTTTACAATGATTTATTGATACTTCGTAATCAGAGTATATTTATGAAAAGTTTATTCAATATTATTAATCCAAATTAAAATGATGGGAAATATAAGATATTATGTTGCATATTTTTGAAGTTGATCTGTTGCAACAAAGCAGCTATTTATAATGTTGTACAATTCAATAAGTCAACTGACAACAAAATAATTACGTAAGGACTACCGTGATATTTTTTATGTAACAACATTTATAAAGTAGTGTTTTTTAACATTTATAGGTTAAAAGCAGATTGTTATTTCTTCGCAGAGGTAAATTTTGTTGAGTATTACTATCTAGTAACTTCATTGCTATCTACTTTCCCACTGAAGAAAATAAACATCCAGAAATTAAAAACCAGCTGTATGTTTATAAATTAAACTACATTCCTTTACCAAAAGTTCGGCTATAAGTGGATTGATTAGGGCTGTAATAGAGAGCAATAAAGTAGGAATAGATCCCTCGGCTCGATAAGGGTTGATGGACGGTCTACATGGAGGAGCACGCCACCCGACTTTCCTTGCTCGGTGGTATTTGTTCACTGCCAGCTGATCGATAAAACTGCTAGGTCATCGCTCATACGGAACTTCCAAAATGTGTGTCAGAAGAAATACCCAACATGTAATAACATGTAAAATTGACTGTCCATGCTTAAAGATACTGTTAACTTATTAAAAATGGGTCCAGTTCATGCGATAAGTAACCTCTCAACAATAAACTCTTAATTAATCCATATTTAAATTAACACAGACAAAGTGCATAAATAAATAAACAGGTCATCATGAAATGGGTCTTTTATGTCACCCTACGTTACATTATTATGGTATTATGACAAAAACTAACTTACTTAGTTATTCTGTACATTATTCTTACATTTGGGGCGACGACAAGATTTTTGAAAGTTCTAATACGGTTGTAACGAGTTGTAAGAAGAATGCTTTCTACACTCAATATTCATATATATATAAATTTATCGTGGACACAACAGAGTTAACTATATTCACACTCTATGCCTTAAATCAGGTATTATTTTACAACATAATAAAGTTTTTTACGTAAAACTTAATTAAATCTAAGTGAAATATTTTTTTTTTTTAAGAGGGTGGTTCATTATTTTCCTCTCTCTTAATTTTATATAATGCGATTTGTAGATAGGCCTACGAGTGTATTATTTTTATTTCAGGACAATAATCTTTTTTCATTCATAATATTAACTAAACATTCAAATACAGAATGATTTTTGTATTTAAACTATGTTTGTGTACAACTTTACATTTAAATTTATTCCGACCGCTTGTCTATAATGTGATATATTAATACCTTACAGGTTTAAAATTCAAATATAAGACTGGTCCTTTTTTTAATGACGTAATAAATTTTATAACTCTTGAATCATTTCTCATTACTCTATTAGTTTTTCTTAGTTCTGTGAAGTTTTCTTTTCAATAAACTGAAGTAAACTGGACCTTCTATTTTACTGATAGTTACTAAATTTATGTATATGAAAGTGCTTTAAAGTGACCATAAGTTACTAAATAGTGCCACTAACTATCTCGGTGAACATCAAGACGTTTTTCATAGCTACCGTGATTGGTGCTTCTACCGTCTTCATGTGTATAAAGTTTGAAACTAGTGTATTTCATGGTTCTTTGTAGGCCTACTGAGCGAATGAATCAAACATCCCCACAGTATGGACATTCAACAATCGACACAATGCAACCGACAGACACTCAGTGCGCTCTTACGGCGAATGGAACAACTACAACAGTCTACAACAAAGTTCGATCAGCTGCACCAGAACCCCTAGTGGAGAATCCCTCAACTACCTTTCGTTTCGACAGTGTGTTCAGTGCTGCTACGGTGTTAGGTGTAAGAAACATGGAAATCTGCTTCAATTCAGAGGTTAGATTAGAGTCATCTATAAAATTATAAATTATTGTGTGCTATAGCGTTGCACATTTATTTTGGCTACAGGTAAATACAAAATAAATATTAATAATTACCAAAGAATAAAAGCTTTTTATGTCTCTGATTAAACGAAACTATCTCCATACTTTGGAGAGAGATAGCCTTTGGAATTTTAAACATTCTTCTAGAATACCATTCCACGTCCACACAAAGATTCTTCCTATTCAAGATGTTTCAGGAAAAGAATTGAGTTTCCATAGAATGAAATTATTAAAGTATAATTTTCAATGTTGAACAGAACCAACCATATGGGGCAATCAAAGGAATCAAAGGAATTATATATTAAATAAAAATTCATCGCGAAACACCTAAAAATCCTAACTTTGTCAGAACATCACCTAAACTTTAATTTATAAAAAGGAATAAAACTAGCATATTATGTAAAAATATTCATAATATTATAAAGAAATGTAGCTGAAGATTCGAAATAGCAACATTAAATTGCCAATATCTAAGTTATTGACACAATGAAAATTAAACGTAAATATGTTTTGTAAATACAGTACATTAAAACTATTTCTAATTGGATATTTCATGAACTAAGCAATGCAGAAGTTGAATAATTTTGCTATATTGCAAATATTCCTAACAAACTTGCAGTTAAGCGTTTATTTTATTGCGTATGCTTGACTACCTCACATTTTTCTCCTCTTAATAACAAAACACATATACCAATTTTAGTAAAATGTTTATCAATGGCAGCTTCTAAAGTTTTAAAGTTTATTTCAGTCTTATTCTATCTTGGTGATTGAGGTTGATAGTTAGATCGCCGAAACCATACTACATTCACAATACGGACAGATTTCAAATAGTAAGCACTCTCAATGCGATATCCCGTAAATTCGATATTTCCTTTTATATCAGCTTGTCGCTACAGAATGCACATGCTGGGATGTAAGATATACTTTGGTTGTCTTAGAGTAAGTTTGAGTAAGTAAGTATTACCTGTGCTTTTTTTTAACTAACTTAAATTTCATCTGTAGATCTTATGACGCAAATGTTGTACAGTAATGACACAAAACCGTATTTAGTAGCCAATTATTAATCAAAACATTTTACTGTCTTTTATAAACGTTCTAATATTATTTTAATGTTTACTTACATTAAACTTTACATAAAATAATTAACAAGTAAGTTTAAACCATTTTTACTGATTCATTCATAACAGGCATAGTAGGTAGTGTATCGTTGCAGAGATATGGTAGTAAAAATGCAGTATATGTTTTTATAATTTTAGTAAATTTACTATAGTTCAGACACTTAATACATTCTTTCGTTGATAAACTACATAAAAAGCTCCAAGTTAAATGTTTAGCAATCAATAAATCTCTAACTTATGTAACATAAAGTGTTATATACAATACAAACCTCAATCACTTAATTTAATATGATATCAAATTAGGTAACATTCGAGAGTTATAATGTTATGTGCATGAATGTGCCGATATAAGATTTATCGAAATTGACAATAACAAAATGACATTCTGGGGACGTACAACGGGAGTGTATCCTACAGACAGCACAGTAGGGCCATTCTTCGACAGCCACTACTTAAAGGGCTATTCTAGCTGACTGTGCACCTATCTCTATTTTTGGAATTGCAAATTATACGCGTATTATAGCGAAATTAGTATATAGGCATATACTGTAAAACCCCACTGAACTCGTGATCGAATGAATGAGCCGTCGACAGTAAAGACCAGCACGTGCCCACTACGGGAACTAGTGGTATAGGCCCACGCCAAGCCGTAGCCCTTGACCCACTGCCGTTATAGCTTGTGTCATCATCAGATAGTTTCATTCAGCCTTCTATATCGGTAGTCTTGGGCCTGTTTTGAAAACTTCAACATTTAGCAGAATTTTTTCAAAAACTCAATCAAGTATCTCTACGCAGAAAATTTAACGATTTTTAAAAATAAACTAGGCTTTGAGAGTTAGTTGAGGATAGATGACCCTTAACAATTTTAAGGCTTATGTGTAGTTAATTTTTAAAATGTCAATTTTTATTTGTGTCTGAAATAGATTTCTAATCCTAAAATCAACTGTACATTTTTTTACATTTAGGAGACAATTTCCCAAAGCTATTGTACTACCAAATTATCTAAAAGCCTTAATAGTAATGAGATGTTTTATTTAATAACTATTTGTTTACCCATGCTTCTTAATAGTAATGTTAAGACTTTATTAAAATTAAATTTCAATAAGTATTATAAAATTAATGGTATTACTTAGCTTATTTCAAAATTATTTATTTTGTATTTAACAGCTGATGATTAAATCTGTTTAAGTAAAAGAAACTCATTAAATTACCACTGACAGTTTATAGACCAGTGGGGGGGGGGAGATCTGCAGTCGTATGAAAATAAAATCGCTTTTAAAACTCTCCCTGGGAAAAAACACACAACTTTCCAAACTTTCATGCCGATCGGATGAACGGTTTGGTAATACACAAAGGACAAACATAAAGACAGACGTTCATACATTTGTTTTTATAGAAGTTAGATTGTCTTTAGAGTACATTTTTCTATAAAGAGTAGAGTATTAGGACATATATACGCTTGTATCTTAATAAGACAAAGTTTATATTCAAAATTATAGACCCCAAGAGTGAACAGTTTTTACTACAGAAATCTTTTTGATCTAATGAAAAAGTTTTGATTAGCTTAGTAAACGTGAAAAAATCTAATGATTTTTCACATGGAATAGTTGAACGAACTAAAAACTCACTTCAGAGATACATTTTTGAACGTCAGGATGCAGTAGAACCATTCCCTATTACAGTACACCGAAATCTACACAAAATATATAATCAGTATTACCAATACAATACTAATGTATCAAAACAAGGAGTTAATTAACTTTGTCGTTAACTCTAAAAGCGTGTACGTTATTTTATTCAACAGTGAACGAGGGTCATGCGTGTCATTACATTTTCATTTTTCTTTTAGATTGTCAGTTTTTATAAAAAAAATCGGTGGTAAAAATATATCATCGTATGGATTTAACTAAGGCGATATGCCTAATGGAGTTTAATGGGCATATCTCCATAATATTTGTATTTATTTCACGGATGAGGTAAGATAAATACAAATATATTAGGTAACTTAAATTAGAAACAATGAGATCGTATATAAATAATACGGTCGTATTCATATTAACTCTGTATTTTGAACCCAAATCCACATTGCTACAGGTTATTTGTTACTATAACGTAATGTGTATACTACATTTCAGCTGGGTTGCTTGTGAAGCATTTTAGGTATGTGTTACTTGGTACTTCAGAAAGTAGAAAAATGGATACTCGTAGACATTTTGAAAATTGTCTTTTACCACATCACGTGTATTTGGCTACTTTGTAATTGGGGTTTCTTATGAAAACTCTCATTTCCGTCTAATTATGCGAGGTTTAAAATAAGGTTTAACCCTTATTTTTCTTTAATAGACAATTTATACGTTGAATGACTCGATATTACATTTATACCAGGTTTGTATTTGATGAGGAACTTTCACTCTCTCCATAGTTCTCCCATTAAATGTTGAAAGTGCAAATAAGATATCAATTTTACAATTTTTGAAAGTAGATCTTACTTCCAATTCTAAGAGTAATGGCGTTGTAAAGCAGAAAGTAGGGCAAGTTTACTGTATATACGTCCACTCCCATCCCATTAATACAAACATGTGGAATTGACGGCCCAACCAGATTTATATTTCTTTCAATATATCCTAAATTCCTTCTTATAGTAAAGCCACAACAAATTACATAACAAACAACAATAACAACAATATTACAACACAACCATAGTCACAAATGTTCTTGTATATATTTTTTATTTCTCACAACATATTCTAAAGTTAATTTTTATTGTTGCTTCATGGAGCTTAGTCATTTTCTATTTGCTCAGTACATTCCAGTTTTATTTTTTCTCATGATTTATATATTAAACGAACTATGAAACTACATTGATAAATAATCGTGTAAAATAATAGGTAGAAAAAGAGTTTATAATAATTTTGATTATTTTGTAATCCATAAAATCGTTGTAAGTGATACTAAAACTTATTAAAGTATTTGAGTTTCTTCCAAACAAGAATCGCAAAACAATATTGGATCGGTGACTTGTTCATTGACAAATATATACACTTGACTTCGTGACTTTGATTACACCATTAAGAGTTACTAGTCTATATCGTGTGCTTTTAAGGATGGAATCCTTGATTCGTTTTAATAATAATAATATTTAATACTATTTTTTGAAAATTATCAAATTAAAAAAGTTACAAATAATAGTAAAAAAGAATTTCCTACAAATTATAAAGCGCCCTGATTAAGATCCCCTTCAAGTATGTTGCTACTTAAATAATATTCAAAACTGTCAGTCTTAATATTTTGGGCTTATAAAACCAATGACATTTGGCGTTATTCTTTAATACAAAGTATATTTATGTAAGTAACATATTAGCCATCAGGAGGGAGAAAAGAGAATTTCCTAACTCCGAACCATCACATTCATGGCAGGGAAAACAAGATGTATGGTTACCTAATGCTGGACCACCACAGTCATGGCAGGGAAAACAAGATGTATGGTTACCCAATGCCGGACCACTACAGTCATGGCAGAGAAAAAAAGATGTATGGGTACCCAATGCCGGACCACCACAGTCATGGCAGGGAAAACAAGATGTATGGGTACCCAATGCCGGACCACCACAGTCATGGCAGGGAAAACAAGATGTATGGGTACCCAATGCCGGACCACCACAGTCATGGCACGAAAAACAAGATGTATGGGTACCCAATGCCGGACCACTACAGTCATGGCAGGGAAAAAATATGTAAGGGTACCCAATGCCGGACCACCACAGTCATGGCAGGGAAAAAAAGATGTATGGGTACCCAATGCCGGACCACCACAGTCATGGCAGGGAAAACAAGATGTATGGGTACCCAATGCCGGACCACCACAGTCATGGCAGGAAAAACAAGATGTATGGGTACCCAATGCCGGACCACCACAGTCATGGCAGGGAAAAAAAGATGTATGGGTATCCAATGCCGGACCACCACAGTCATGGCAGGGAAAACAAGATGTATGGGTACCCAATGCCGGACCACCACAGTCATGGCAGGAAAAACAAGATGTATGGGTACCCAATGCCGGACCACCACAGTCATGGCAGGGAAAAAAAGATGTATGGGTATCCAATGCCGGACCACCACAGTCATGGCAGGGAAAACAAGATGTATGGGTACCCAATGCCGGACCACCACAGTCATGGCAGGGAAAACAAGATGTATGGGTACCCAATGCCGGACCACCTCAGTCATGGCAGGGAAAACAAGATGTATAGGTACCCAATGCCGGACCACCACAGTCATGGCAGGGAAAACAAGATGTATGGGTACCTAATGCCGGACCACCACAGTCATGGCAGAGAAAACAAGATGTATGGGTACCCAATGCCGGACCACCACAGTCATGGCAGGGAAAACAAGATGTATGGGTACCCAATGCCGGACCACCACAGTCATGGCAGGGAAAACAAGATGTATGGTTACCCAATGCCAGACCACCACACTCATGGCAGGGAAAAGAAGGTTTATGGGTACCCAACGCCGAACCATCACATTCATGGCAGAGAAAACAAGATGTATGGATACCCAATGCCAGACCACTACGAGCATGGCAGGAAGACAAAATGTAATGATACCCAATGCCGTACCACCACGAGAATGGCAGGGAAGACAAGATGTATGGTTACCCAATGCCGGACCACCACATTTATGGCAGGGAAAACAAGATATATGGGTACCCAATGCCAGACCACCACATTTATGGTAGGGAAAACAAAACATATGGGTACCCAATGCCAGACCGCCTCAGTCATGGCAGAGAAAACAAGATGTATGGGTACCTAATGCCAGACCACCACAGTCATGGCAGGGAAAAGAAGATGTATGGGTACCTAATGCTGGACCACCACGAGCATGGCAGGGAAGACAAGTTGTATGGTTACCCAACGCCGGACCACCACGTGCTTGGCAGGGAAGACTATGTGTATGGTGTTACCCAACGCCGGACCACCATGGGTATGGCAGGGAAGACAATATGTATGGTCACCGAACGCCGGATCATCACGGTAATGACAGGGAAATCAAGATGTGTGATCACCCAACGTCGGAGTACCACGGGCATGATAGGGAATACTATATGAATGGTTACCCAACGGGTGGATGGTTCGGACTGAGCTGTTATTTACAGCACTCTGTACAAGTTTCAGACATTAATTTACAGTCGTATTCTACTGCTAAATTTGTATAGACCATTGCTTATCAAATTACACCATAGTAAATTAAAAATTTAATAATGAAATAATTAAAAGGAGTCATAAAATGTAAATGCCTCAACTAAAGGGGGAAAAAATTATAGGTTCTTTATGAACAACTATTTTTAACGAAAATTAAATAAATATAAATGTAATATATTAGTATTATCACACCGACATCAACATGCCACCTGATAGTGTACATAAAACATTAATCAATGCCTCGGAGTGAGGTGTTTCTCACCTGAGCCACTTTCTCTCCCATGTTGGGGGTGTGCATGACCCCCTGGAAGTACTTAGCAGACCCGTTGTCTTGTACAGAGTACTGCAACAATGCACATGCACATTTGTTAATAATTACGCATGCATTAAGGGAAGTAATAAATAGAACAACCTACCTTCCTGACCAAGCAATAATTGAAATTCGTTGTTATGTGACATTCGAAGGGTAAATATATAGGTATATGGCCTTTTTAAGAAATAAAATTAGTTTTTTTATTCAGTTATACGATGTAACTTTACCAATTAAATTATGTGTTTCAACAATGAAACGTTTAAAAATGGCGGTTAATAACTTTAGTAGGACGTCACAATTACATTAACTGTGTTAAAAAAGAGCTTATGAGATATAATTTTTGTAAAGTGTCGAATTTAGAAGTTAAATTATACATAGTATTTCTGTAAAGATTTTTTTAGAACATAACGTCAAGAGTCAATTAAAAATAGTAATGAGATATTTAATTCGTTGTATTATTTTGTGATGTAAAATTGTAACTTCATATTTTATTACACATATCTTTCACAATTTGAAAATAATAAGGAACCTGGCAATACTATTAATGTGTTTATAAATGAAGCAACCCTCATTAAAAGTGATTTATCTCTTATATTGATTTATCCTTATAGGAAATAAGATTAGTACAGTTATTTTTACACAATATGTTTTAACTGGATTGTTATGAAAAAGGAGTGTTTTGATTCAGAAAGCATAGTAAGAAATAACAGATTTCTATTCAATATTTAGAAACAAATTTGTAAGTTTTTATTCAAATTATGTTTAAGACATCATGTTGAGGTTATGGCTAATTTATCCTGCTCCCATCCATACCAAATTCACACTAGTTGTTTCAGGAGATCAAGGTTTAAGCCACCTATACACTATTAAGAGATTTTTGAGATTGAAGCTCCACCCACTGCTGGTGTGATGTAGCCGCTAGGCCGATATGGTGGCCCACTGCTGGTGTATCACAGGCGTCCTCATGTCGACGATACAAAGCAGAACGTATGAGCAAACTGATTTCCAGAGTCTGCCTGACTAACTGGGAAATGAGGATGCCAATAAATTATTGTTATTGTAAATCAAGGGTCCACGTGAACACCTTATTGGCCAGCGCCCTTGAGACAGGGACTGTCAAGGCAGAGCCTCACTCTCAAGACTCCCTGAATAGCATATAGAGGTCTGAATTATAGTTGTAGTTCAAGTGAAAAATTCCATCAATAAGTGAAAATCACAAAAGAAGGAAAACCAACAGTAACACAATTAATAGAAGGCTTTCTATCTGTGACTACACAAACTGAAAACTTACAAATATAGGAAAATAATTTGTTTAGAATATTCTAGTTTGTTATACCTTGTACTTAAGGCTTTCGGCGGCAATGTTGGAGAGGGAAGGGGCGTGGTCCCACAATGCGGAGGCTCGGTAGTGCTGAAGGTCGCTCTCCGAGGAGGTGTTGGGGAATCTTTTTGCAACATGATTTCTGGTTGCTGAAACCAAATATTTCTTTTAGTTCCCATTACTGGACTAAACGTAAATCTGCCGGTGTTGATTAAACATGACTGAGTGTTCAGCGTGAGTATATGTGGTCTGGAATCTGAAAATAAATACATCATGCCATGTTATCTTTTAGATTGTATTTCAAGATAAGGCTGTAATGATAACAAAGTAGAAATATATTTTATGTTGAGTACGATTTGTGTACAAGTTTTGGTTCAATTTATTCCTATGCATTTAAATTGTATTTCTTTTTCATAAAATGTATAATGCATTACATTAGGAGTAAATATATAATTAATTTATGAAACATTAATTAAATATTTTTTATAAATAAGTTTGAATTCCTAACACAGAATAATATTAATCTTTTCTTCCTATTCCAATGTAATATTTGCGTTATATTTGCATTCTAGATAAATATATACATATGTAAATGAATGCAAGCAAGCCAATAGTTTGAAAAGAGAAGAGTGAAAGTGCTGATTGCCCTAAAGATTAAGTCAATACATCCCATGCCCCGGCTTTTATACTTATGATATATAACCTACATTAAAAGTAAATCCTTTTTTAACTGTGATTTCCTCAGAATATTGAAGGAATGTTTAGTGATTTCTTAAAATGTACTACATCTACATCCTTAAAATTTAAAAAGCGGGGTCCCTGACAGAGTTTTAAGCACTCTATCCAGAGCTAATGGATCGAGGGTTCGATAACGATACAAGTATCCCCTGCTACCAAAGCAACCCCCAACGTCATGGGAGGATTGCAAAGCCTCGGTTGGAAGCGAATTGTGGTCACGATGCCGTGCTGACTGCTGATCAAACACGGTGGATCTTAATAATCCGTTCGGCAAGTATTAATAACATTTTTTAATTATTATTGTATTTATAATGTTAATTTATTTATTTTTATTTTAAAACTAGACTTTGAAATAATTTTTATTTATTTAACTAATATATGAAGTTTAATAAATATTGTGTTTAGGGAAACATTTTGAGTGAGGGCATCAGGGGCCAGATTTATCTTTCTATTAAAATGTTGTAACTAAGTTCAAGCTAAACTTTTAGAAATAACTTTTTGTTAAATTACAAATTATGGTATACATAGTTTTTTATAATCAAGTGTAATCCACAGAGTCAATAAACGATAAGTAACACTGTCAATGCAACGACATGCATTTAGTAAGGAGCGCCTGCAAAATACACCGAGGCAGTGAGTACAGATGACATCTCGTGACTTGCCTACAGTAACATTAGGATAGGTGCACTAAATGACTTGGTGCTGTTTCAATGGAAACCAGGGCATTCAATATCAGAAGGACATGTAGTAAAGATAACTTGTTGTGACTCGCTTACATCAATTACGACGGGTACACTACGTGACTTGGTGCTGTTTCGATGGAAACCAGCGCATTCAATATCAGGAGGACATGTAGTAAAGATAACTTCTTGTGACTCGCTTACATCAATTACGAGTCACGACGGTACACTATGTGACTTTGTGCTGTATCTATGGACCACGTCATCTGAACCTTCAATATCACAAAGGCATGAAGTTCAGATAACTTCTTGTGACTCACCTGACAGTAATTACGACAGGTACACTACGTGACTTGGTGCTGTATCTCGGCATTTCTCATCGTACACTGTCATAGCGAACTGACTCGAGTAATGTGAAACTAAAACACGCTTCCAGTGAGAACTGGATATAGTATGCTAACGCACACTGATGCAGATATATAGTAACATATTACATTTTTTAATGTTAAATTAAAAATCGTTCAGTGCATCAATATTGGTAAAACACGTTTTTGTGTAAAATGTCTATGAATTTATAGGTAAGAATAGTGAGTTAAAAAAATGTAACAGTAGCTCCTACTATTAAATAATATACAAGATTTTAATACTGTAACATGACTGTAGAAGTTAGTAGATAAATGCTATTGTCAGATAATAATGTGAAAAACATATCTTTTTGGGGAAATATTTAAAATCATATTACAGGTAACAATTAAAAATGGATATATCATGCAGTGTATGTGTTGCTGACTTGTTATACAACGGGCCAATTAAAAGAATTCTAAAAGTTAAAACAAGGGTATTTCTGTTCCTTTGTGCTATAATTCCACCTTTCTTTAGTTTTTATTTCTTTTTTTTAGGTCAGGTGAACGATTTATCATAACTGTGTCAGTCAAGTAACAATTCATCATTGAAAGTTCATTAATGCAAATTATAAAAATAGTTTTGAGGAGCTTCGAAAGAAGTAACATTTCAAAACAATGTGTATTTAAAGGATTCGTTTACTTTTACTTGTAGTCGTAGAAATATTCTAAATGTGAAAGTGAGGATAGACTTTTAAAAAGGTAGCCAAGAGGCGTCGTAACTACGGTACTAAACGGCGTACTGTATATCTATAGCCCCAATAATAGACATTGACCGGGGCCAATACAGCCCCGAGTGGCCCCATGCCAACTGACTTCTTTTGTTTACCATCGCATGCTAATAATGTCTGCTTGTTTAGACAGTTATTTTCCTTGCTTATCGTTGACCGTGCCATATTTCCCGTACTTAACTCTTACATACTAATTTGAGTGAATATATTGTCCTTACTTTGGTGGTGTACCCATGACATGTAGTGACAGTTACAAGAAATCTGGTATACTTTAAAAGAAAACAGCGTTAGCCTATTTAACACCAGTACACTAATCAGAAACAAACCACCCTCTGTGTTTACAATTCATGTAATTGTAGCAACCCCTTTTACAAACATAATAGTAAATCCGATCTACCTATCTGGCCATTCTACTCCCCATACATAATGAAATTGAAGCCCTCTCTCCATAGAAAAGACTAACATCGGCCTTCACCCATATTACAACTAAAAATAAGATTCTTTAAAAAATGCAATTTGTTACTCTGAATGAATTTTAGTTACTCGGCATATAACCTTAATCATCATGTTGTATTTTCATTACCGATGATATTTCGCTTTTACTCTGTATGCTCCTGTGCATCACGTTACATTCTTCAGTGGATATTCTAGTGTGATTTGCACTGCGTGTACGTTATTTTAAAATTGCGTACTCTATATAACAATAGTTTTTCAGTATATACGTAAATAATTAATTTGGTATAGTATAAATTACTACGTAATCTAGATATACATTACTATGTACATAATTTACTCTATTCCAGGCTGCTCAGTATATTATATGTATGTTATGTATCTATATATGTATCTATATGTATGTTTGACATACATTGCTATGTATATATGTTTGTTATAAGTTTCATGTACATATGTTTGAAATACGTTGCTATGAATATGTATGTTTGTTATAAGTTTCATGTACATATGTTATGTACGTTGCTATGTATATGTGTTTGATATATGTTGCTATGTATATATGTTTGATATACGTTGCTTTGTATATATGTTTGATATACGTTGATATGTATATGTGTTTGATATACGTTGCTATGTATATGTGTTTGATATACGTTGCTATGTATATGTGTTTGATATACGTTGCTGTTTATATGTGTTTGATATACGTTGCTATGTATATATGTTTGATATACGTTGCTATGTATATATGTTTGATATACGTTGCTATGTATATATGTTTGACATACGTTGCTATGTATATATGCTTGATATACGTTGCTATGTATATATGCTTGACATACGTTGCTATGTATATATGCTTGACATACGTTGCTTTGTATATATGTTTGATATACGTTGCTATGTATACATGTTTGACATACGTTGCTATGTATATATGTTTGATATACGTTGCTATGTATATATGCTTGACATACGTTGCTATGTATATATGTTTGACATACGTTGCTATGTATATATGTTTGACATACGTTGCTATGTATTTATGTTTGATATACGTTGCTATGTATATGTGTTTGATATACGTTGCTATGTATATATGTTTGATATACGTTGCTATGTATATATGTTTGATATACGTTGCTATGTATATATGTTTGATATAACTTGCTATGTATATATGCTTGATATACGTTGCTATGTATATATGTTTGACATAAGTTGCTATGTATATATGTTTGATATACGTTGCTATGTATACATGTTTGACATACGTTGCTATGTATATATGTTTGATATACGTTGCTATGTATATATGTTTGACATACGTTGCTATGTATATATGTTTGACATACGTTGCTATGTATTTATGTTTGATATACGTTGCTATGTATATGTGTTTGATATACGTTGCTATGTATATATGTTTGACATACGTTGCTATGTATATATGTTTGATATACGTTGCTATGTATATATGCTTGATATACGTTACTATGTATACATGTTAATATATATGTTTTATATACGTTGTTCTAGTTAACACTAAACTACGTGCACGTTGTTATTCTGTAAACTTTATATTGTATGAACTAAATATGTCCATTGACACAATAGTCTTAGAAGGCATGGTAATATTCGTTAACATAATACACAAACAATGATCGATATGTTAACTATTCAAGTTACTCTATACGTACTTTACTTTTTAAATATACGTTGCTCTGTCTGTTTATATTTTGTTTTCTTTTACAATACAATATTTTATTATATCTGAAAGTATGAATCTGAAAATACTAATATTTATTGTTATTACTCTGTACATACGTTACCCTTGTTTACGTTATCCTTTTAGTAAGTCAGTTGTATGTCTGTTATTCCTGATCTACAATACAGTATATACTATTATGTATATAATTAATCTTGCACCTACATTCCTCTTTTTGTTCATATATTAATCCGTGTTAAAAAATATCTGATATGAAATTATTTAAAATCTTAAGGTTTAGCAGTAAACTCAGTTATTACCTGGTTATTATTAGTATGCTATACATAATAGAAAATTATACAAAATCACTCATAATAATAGATACCAGCAATTACACATACTAACATTATAAAGCCTTCCTGAAAAATACAAAAGTGGACACTACTTGTTAGTCTCCCTACACGTATAATATCATTTGGCAAAACTAGACAAGAATTATGCTTGGAAATAAGAAATGGGATACTTATTAACTAAATTTACAGATATCTAACTCTAGGTAGAGTTAGCTATTTGTCCTAAATAGAATCAAAGTGTTTAATGAGCGATCTGCATAAAGGGGGAAACAAGAAAATGTGCGAATTTTAAAATAAGCAATATTATTTGTAAAATAATCCAATGAAAACAACAAGCTCAAAAATTTGATGATAAGATTTTGATCAATAAATAGAATGTATTAAAATAAATGGACTTAACTTTTAATTATATGAATTTCATATCAGTAATGATTGTGAAGACTGATTAGGTAGGTCCTTGTCAGTTATTATTACACACACTTTTATTATGTAAATTTAATTGTTAATTAACATAACAATTAAATAAGTTAGTTAAAAATAGTTAAATAAACTGTATTAAACATATTTATTGGTTGATACACCAATGACTCGTATAACAGAAAACTACTGCATTAGAGAAGTTAATGTCTAGAAGAGCTTGTAATATTTCCAAGATAAAAAAAATAATAGAGAATCCATAAATTAACAAACTGTTCTAAAGGAGGTAATACAAACTATCTATATACAAATAAAATATTTACATTTCTTATATACTAGTATCAGTCGAATACCATCTTGTACTTGATAATCATTTTTACGATTATAGATAAACAGAGTAAAAAGGTAGACTACTAAGGAAACAACGAGTAAACTAAAAATAAGAAATAACAATCAACTGAACGTTATCCTATAGAAACTAAAGGCACACGAAGGAATAATGGTTTAACTTCTCATAAAACCAATTGTAACTATATCGGAATTAAAGAAAACATTTTTAACAAATAAATGATTTTGCTCGGAACAGATAATGAATCATTGTACCAAAATGTTATATTTTATATTCTTTGTTTATTTATATTAAAATGAATGATAATAATATCGCCAACTGTAACGAAAAGTTTATCTTTAATTAATGCGATCAATTTGGGGTCTTCGCTAAACAATTCAGCAATCATAAAATACTCATTGCACAAAAATCTAAATATATTTTGGTTACCCCCATGGGACATTTTTTTGGGGTTGGGGATACGGTTTAGATAAAAACAAAAAAAAAATAGTAACTAATTTCACTTTGCAACTTTACCTTCGTCCTGGATTATTTTAATGAAGAAAAAAAACCATTACCAAAGTAATACAATTATTCAGGACTGTTTACATTTACATTTGAGTGTTGATATGATTTTTAGCCATTATTATTTGTAAGATAAAGTTAATCCACAGAAGACTACACTAACCTTCCCCATTGCTTGAGTGTATTTAACTAAAATTCATAGTGTAAATCCTTTGGCTGCCCTACAACGATATATCATTATTATTACTTTTACCGACAACTGCTTCACAACGATATATCGTTACACAGAGTTTAGCCCAAAACTGCTTTGCAACGATATATCGTTGTTGCGTAATTAATTCGTAGTGCTGTTATTTTTTGGGTTATCCTTGTGAAATTTGCTTTAATATTAACATAGATATATAAAATTTCTTTTCATATAAGTTTCAATACCTATTTACGTATGTTATTTTATATATACGTGTTTGAAAAATGTTAATCTCATCAGCCGCGGTATCTGACGTCTGGCGCGCTATTGTCGAGCGGCTACAATCCTCATTACGTTATGTTTATTATATGATGTGAGGTTATTTTTTCTAGTTGTTTATTGTTTTGTTCAACATGAGCGGACATAAATCACCAGTTAGTGAGAAGATCACGCACAGTGTGAGTTAGATGTGGACTTGGAGGGCACTCAGAGTGCCTCGTCCACCATAAATGCCAGTAAATTTGTGCAAAAATACTTGTGTATACATTGTAAATATTTTTTAATGTTCTTTTTATTCTTAAAACATGATTATTTTGAATGTTCAATGAACCAAATAGTAATTAATGTTTATATAAACTGTTTATTGTGCATAAACAAGGATATACTTCGGATCACCAACAGCCGATATAAAAATAAAAGTAACGCTTCGTTATATTTATCATAGTAACTTTAGTACAATACTCTTGAAATTTTCAAGATATATATATTTCAAAACATTTGCTTGTGGTAAATAATGTAGAGAACGGTTTTAGTATTTATGTAAAATATGGTTTTTAGTATAAAAATAAAAACATTTATAAAAAAGTTCATATTTTAGTGCAAAGAAATTTGTATATGGTTCTTGGGAATATTTCCATACTGGCATATGTAGCAAATTTAATTTGCTAGTAAATAAAAAATATATCATTCAAAAATATTAAACAATAAATAAAATACTTAGATTTCTATAAATGTTTGCAAAAACAAGGATTTTGCCCTGGCAGTTTTAGGTACACACATGCATAAAACCCTGGAAGTTTTCAAAATAAAAAAAAAAAAAATTAAATAATCACGGCAGCCAAAGGGATAAGAGGCATTTACATTATTTGCCAAAACGTACGTACTTTTTATAAGAAATAAGCTAGCTAGTTAAACCCCACTAGGTTATGGAGCTGTTAAACAGTTTACTTAAAATAACTATTTATGTTCTGATTCAGATACAGTTATAATATCACTAACGACGTGGTGACTCAGGAGAGAGATAGAGTGAGGAGTGCAAGCTTTAAGGTTCGGTACTGAGCCGAGGCTACTTCATTAGTAGTAAAGTAAAACAGGTCACGAATAGGCCTCAACTGATGGGTGAATTTTTCAATTTTATATCACAATAATATTATTCTAGATGCAAACAAGAATAATGTACATAATTAGCACCTTGGATAATCAATTTGTATCAGTCATCTACAGTAGCTTTATCCAATTTGTATCGGTCATCTACTGTAGCTTTATCCAATTTGTATCGGTCATCTACTGTAGCTTTATCCAATTTGTATCGGTCATCTACTGTAGCTTTATCCAATTTGTATCGGTCATCTACTGTAGCTTTATCCAATTTGTATCGGTCATCTACTGTAGCTTTATCCAATTTGTATAGGTCATCTACAGTAGCTTTATCCAATTTGTATCGGTCATCTACTGTAGCTTTATCCAATTTGTATAGGTCATCTACTGTAGCTTTATCCAATTTGTATCGGTCATCTACTGTAGCTTTATCCAATTTGTATCGGTCATCTACTGTAGCTTTATCCAATTTGTATAGGTCATCTACAGTAGCTTTATCTAATTTGTATCGGTCATCTACTGTAGCTTTATCCAATTTGTATCGGTCATCTACAGTAGCTTTATCCAATTTGTATCGGTCATCTACTGTAGCTTTATCCAATTTGTATCGGTCAACTGTAGCTTTATCCAATTTGTATCGGTCATCTACTGTAGCTTTATCCAATTTGTATCGGTCATCTACTGTAGCTTTATCCAATTTGTATCGGTCATCTACTGTAGCTTTATCTAATTTGTATCGGTCATCTACTGTAGCTTTATCCAATTTGTATCGGTCATCTACAATAGCTTTATCCAATTTGTATCGGTCATCTACAGTAGCTTTATCCAATTTGTATCGGTCATCTACAGAAGCTTTATCCAATTTGTATCGGTCATCTACAGTAGCTTTATCCAATTTGTATCGGTCATCTACAGTAGCTTTATCCAATTTGTATCGGTCATCTACTGTAGCTTTATCCAATTTGTATCGGTCATCTACTGTAGCTTTATCCAATTTGTATAGGTCATCTACAGTAGCTTTATCCAATTTGTATCGGTCATCTACTGTAGCTTTATCCAATTTGTATAGGTCATCTACTGTAGCTTTATCCAATTTGTATCGGTCATCTACTGTAGCTTTATCCAATTTGTATCGGTCATCTACTGTAGCTTTATCCAATTTGTATAGGTCATCTACAGTAGCTTTATCTAATTTGTATCGGTCATCTACTGTAGCTTTATCCAATTTGTATCGGTCATCTACAGTAGCTTTATCCAATTTGTATCGGTCATCTACTGTAGCTTTATCCAATTTGTATCGGTCATCTACTGTAGCTTTATCCAATTTGTATCGGTCATCTACTGTAGCTTTATCCAATTTGTATCGGTCATCTACTGTAGCTTTATCCAATTTGTATCGGTCATCTACAATAGCTTTATCCAATTTGTATCGGTCATCTACAGTAGCTTTATCCAATTTGTATCGGTCATCTACAGAAGCTTTATCCAATTTGTATCGGTCATCTACAGTAGCTTTATCCAATTTGTACCGGTCATCTACAGTAGCTTTATCCAATTTGTATCGGTCATTTATAGTTGCTTTATCCAATAACGTATACAAACAACGATGGGGAAATTATCTAGTACCCAGCAGATCTCAAACAGCACAGTGCTCATCATTAAAATATTGATTTTAGTTATAAATATTTGTACTGGCGATGCTAATAATTTATGACATTCATGGTTTATTTTCATGTATTAATAATGTATTTAAAATAAAACATTTAACAGAAAAAAACATTTAAGAAACAACGTTCGTCTTTTGTCAAATTATACTACACATATAATGTAAAAGGTTTGTTATATACAAAATATGCTTAATAGTATGGGCTATTTCATTTCAACTTAAATCCACCATATAAAACAAATAAAATCAATGAAAATATCTTATATTCGATATATTGTAAAAATGTTGCACTTGTTAATGGTTAATGCACCATTACAGGTCGAATCAGTTATAGAAGCAATATTCACTATTGACAATATACACTATATGTTCATGGTTATATAACAGTTTTTGGTTGTTGGTATGTACTACGTAAACCCGGTGGACCAGGTCGGTTTAGGGTCAGCCATGTTAGCAGATTGCGGTCTGCCGGTACCTCGAGCTGTCCAGGGCAAAGCCACGCCACATTCCATGTCAAACGGATTACTATTAAACAAAGGCTTACTCTCCCAAATATTTCGACATTGAAAATAGAGTATTTGGATTTTTTCATTAAATTTTTTGCTCAATTCTTGTTTCTATTAGTCAAAATTAAAATTAATGAAAGTAATATTTTATTTATATGGGCATCTTGTTAATATTTCACTGTATAGACAAGATTAATTTAAATAATCTATTTATTGTTGTCAGTTGTAGGTGTTGTTTTTATATATTAATTTGTAATTGCATTTCATACAGGTACTCCACTTTTTGTTGTAGAACTATTAAAAAAAAATAACCTAAAATGATGGCACAGCCAGCTCATACAGTAGTTTTCATTATACTGTGTATTTTCAATGTAATTGTGTTTTTATTTTGTTAAAGTAAAAAAAAAAAAAAAAAAAAAAAAAAAAAAAAAAAACTGCTATACGGGTGATAATTCGGGTAAGTGACTTAGAGAGAGTTTAAACATGCAAATATGTGCTAAATATTTACAATATTGCATATAATGCTTTTCTTTTACACTATATAAAAATTGTACAATATTTTAAAAAAGTATTAATATTTACTGATAGCACATGTGATATAATTTATGTTAAGTCAGTATATAAATGTTATACTAAAGTACTTATATTTACATTTTATTTATCTTGAATGTTAGTTACGCAAATAAAACCGTTTTTACTGGTTTTGCTTGTTTAGAAATACAATTGTGTTCTATGCTGGTTTTTGATTACATGCACATGCACACTAGTAGTTAGTGCTCCGAACCAATGAAAATATGTATCTTTAAAACTCTGTTATGAATTTTAAATAACAAGTAATTTTCAATTAAATTTGGTGATTCAATAAGTGATGAAAAATTACTCTGTTAAGTTTTTTCCAAATTAAATATTGTGTATAAAATGATTATCGAATAATTTAAGATATATAAATTAGTATTTTTTTCATAAATAAAGTACATTCAAAACAAGCTGATGAGCACGGGCGTAATAAAGTTGGGCGTTTTATGAAATGAGCTGGGGCTTATCGGATACATGTTGGACGAGGAAACCATATTCCAACCATCCTTGCATATACTGTACCCTACTTGCAACAGTTTTTAATCACATTGTGGTAAGTGATATGGTAGAATTATCTCCAATTTTAAGACGCCCCACTATGTTCAAATTATATGCTATGCTGTTTTTATGCAATTCGATTCCTGTATGGTTTAGCTGATATCGAATTTCAATCACGCATCGTAAAAAAATGAACATTTTTACGTAATTAATATTGATTTTACCTTAATTAATTACTTTTATTATGAATTATATTTTTATTTTTAACATCACATTTACACACAGACCAGACACTTAGACAAAATGAATAGGTAAGTTAGTTTATTTTTTATGAGATACTTTGATCCTAGTTACTGTTTCATTGCAAATAAAACTCTCTAAACAAAACAGTTTCTTCTGTACTACATACAAATATTCATAGGCATATGTTTGGTTTTATACTTTCAGAAGTGGGCGTATATCCAACGAGGTCAAATGTATTGGAAATGCCACGTTAAAAGTGGTGAATTATGTGCATTTGAATAAAAGAATCTTACTCAGGAACTTTCTTAAACGTTAGCTCTCTTGAATGCTAAGTTCCCACAACGAGCTGGGTGACTAGAATACTGAAAATAACGTAGTTCAGAGTTTCTTACTAAATTTTGACTTTAATGTATATCTGTTCAAAGAAACAACTGTGTGCCTATTTTACTTATTTTACATCCAGTATAGGTCGTTAAGACAAGTGTCATGTATTAGTGGAACGAACACTCCACGTTTGATTACACGTTAGTTATATAGTATATAACACTTCATACTAGTTCAATCAACCTGGGGAAAAAAGGTGCTTGGATTTAAAATGTTATTTATCGTAAAAGATTTAAATGAAGTTTAGAGTTTTAAGAACAGGTTTATTACAAAAGGCCACCACTATAAAAAAAGTGTTCCATGCATTTCTAATGCATGGAATAAATGTGCCTAATATCTTATTTTTGGCAATAATTGTACTATATGTAGAATAAATTAGGATATGTTTGGTTACGTTATGTAATGTTAAAATATATTTACACGGCAAAGCGCCAGGTCAAAAGCAAGTCTTTCCCCCACAAAAGCTTATCCTAAACTTTAGTAAGCTCATTATAGTATTCTCATTATTCTAACATCAATGTGAATTTTATTTTTATTGATGTTAAATCTACATAATAAAAATGTAAACTATGTCATATTGATAATTTTAGTGCTATTCAACTGCAGTAGTTTACATATAGCAAAATTGCATAAAATATTACCCCATTGAAAGTAGATGCAAAGGACTGTTTAAATGGTTTCAAAGTACATTCTAGATATTAAAGCCACTTTTTCTGGAGACTTTATAATGGAGATTGAGCGTGCAGAAGACAAATGTGCAGAGGATACTCTGTAATTTATAGCCAGTGTGTATCTTTATGGGCCTTTAAGCCTAATCTGGGATTTACTCCAACTGTGTGCGTGCAAGAGAACGCCCTAACAATTATAGCCAGTGTGTTCGAAGAGAAGATTTTATGAGGCTCTGATCCTAACCTGGAATTCACACCAGCTGTGTGCGTGCAAGATGACACCTTGGGATTTATAGCCAGTGTGTTTGAAGACAAAATGTTATGAGGCTCTGATCATAACCTTTGATTTACACCAGCCGTGTGCGTGCAAGACGACACCTTGAGACTCATAGCCAGTGTGTTTGAAAGAAGATTTTATGAGGCTCTGATCCTAACCTGAGATTTACACCAGCTATGTGCGTGCAAGATGACACCTTGGGATTTATAGCCAGTGTGTTCGAAGAGAAAATTTTATGAGGCTCTGATCCTAACCTTTGATTTACACCAGCCGTGTGCGTGCAAGACGACACCTTGAGACTTATAGCCAGTGTTTTGAAGAGAAGATTTTATGGTGCTCGATCCTAACCTGGGTTTTACACCAGCTGTGTACGTGCAAGACGACACCCTGGGTTGTGTAGCCAGGGTGATTGAAAAAGAGTGTTTATGGGGCCTGTAGCCTATTATGGAGTATACACTAGCTGTGTGCAAGACGACACCCTAAGACTTATAGCCAGTGTGTTTGAAGAGAAGATTTTATGAAACTCTGATCCTAACCTGGGATTTACACCAGCTGTGTGCGTGCAAGAGGACACTCTGGGACTTATAGCCAGTGTGTTTGAAGAGAAGATTTTATGAGGCTCGATCCTAACCTGGGTTTTACACCAGCTGTGTGCGTGCAAGACGACACCCTGGGTTGTGTAGCCAGGGTGATTGAAAAAGAGTGTTTATGGGGCCTGTAGCCTATTATGGAGTATACACTAGCTGTGTGCAAGACGACACCCTAAGACTTATAGCCAGTGTGTTTGAAGAGAAGATTTTATGAAACTCTGATCCTAACCTGGGATTTACACCAGCTGTGTGCGTGCAAGAGGACACCCTGGGACTCATAGCCAGTGTGTTTGAAAGAAGATTTTATGAGGCTCTGATCCTAACCTGAGATTTACACCAGCTATGTGCGTGCAAGAGGACACCCTGGGACCCATAGCCAGTGTGTTTGAAGAGAATATTTTATGAGGCTCTGATCCTAACCTGGGATTTACACCAGCTGTGTGCGTGCAAGAGGACACTCTGGGACTTATAGCCAGTATGTTTGAAGAGAAGATTTTATGAGGCTCGATCCTAACCTGGGTTTTACACCAGCTGTGTGCGTGCAAGACGACACCCTGAGTTGTATAGCCAGGGTGATTGAAAAAGAGTTTTTATGGGGCCTGTAGCCTATTATGCAGTATACACCAGCTGTGTGCAAGACGACACCCTAAGACTTATAGCCAGTGTGTTTGAAGAGAAGATTTTATGAAACTCTGATCCTAACCTGGAATTTACACCAGCTGTGTGCGTGTAAGAGGACACCCTGGGACTCATAGCCAGTGTGTTTGAAAAGAAGATTTTATGAGGCTCTGATCCTAACCTGAGATTTACACCAGCTATGTGCGTGCAAGAGGACACCCTGGGACCCATAGCCAGTGTGTTTGAAGAGAATATTTTATGAGGCTCTGATCCTAACCTGGGATTTACACCAGCTGTGTACGTGCAAGAGGACACTCTGGGACTTATAGCCAGTGTGTTTGAAGAGGAGTTTTAACGGGGCCTGTAGCCTATCCTGGTGTATACAACACCTGTGTGCATGCAAGAGGACACTCTGTGACCTGTAGCCAATTTCTGTGGAAAGGAGTTTTTACGGGGCCTGTAGCCTATCCTGGTTTATACAACAGCTGTGTGCGTGCAAGAGGACCCTCTTTGACTTATAGCCAATTTGTGTGGAGAGGAGTTTTTACGGGGACTATAGCCTATCCTGATGTTTACAACAGCTGTGTGCGTGCAAGATACAGTCCTCGGTCCAATAACCAGTGTCCTGTCTATAAAAAGTGTACATAAATATAATTCGAGCAGACACGTAATTTAAAAATGCAACAGGTTTTTATGGAATATTTCATTCAAATGACTACTCAATTCAAAGAAAAATAAAATAAAAGTATTTATTTACTAAAAAATAACTTTTGAAAATGTAAAACATCTTTTATTTCATAGAAAAAAGATTTAAATTGTATTAGCTTAACTAGACGTTCCACTGTTAACACATTTTTAAAATTAATATATGTTAATCAAAACACTTTTACACTCACAGAAAACTGTTAAATTATTTCACAAAATAATAAAAACTAATATGCTGTTCACTTTATATTTTGTAAATATTAAAAGTGAACTTTACTACATGGAAATAAATTAATTTCAACCGTTGCTACATTTAAAGAGTGGAATAAATATTCTAATTGTAAAAATTACGTAGAACATACTTAGTTTAAAAGAAAAAACAACGATAAAGACAATAACACTACCAACAACGCTTTCAAAACTATGAGAAATATCATTACTAAAAGCAAGAACACCACTCAAACGTAAAACAGGATGAAATTTATGATGAAGTACTATGAAATATTTTGACACGTTTATTTTAATTATATAAGAGTACATTTTGTAACTCTTAAAAAATAATATTAATTAAATTTATAATTTTTTTCTATGACTAATATGTTTTCTTTTCATAACGTGCCTACAAAAACTGAAAACATTGGAGGAGAAATTTTCGTATTTTTAATTCCTTTCGAAATAGTATTTGCTTGGCAATAAAATACACGCCAGATGAGATACTTTGCTATTTATAAATTACTTACACTACGTATAATATTCCTCTGTGTTTTACATCAAATAAAAATGTAAAAACAATTTGAAATTTAATTATCGTGGTACAAAATGTATACATACGAAATATATAACATAAATGCCTTAACACTAAATTATTTATGAATGCAACCAAAAACATAATGGCTGTATAAATATTGTTAATAAGATAAAATTAGCCGACCATAGAATTGTACAAAACATGTTGCTAGTGCTCATTAAAACATGATTATGAAAGGCTGATTTAGATTGATGTAAATGAACAATGTATCCAGCCAGTCCAAGTGTGAGAGTGTAGCTGATGTGTGTCCGTCGCGGCAGATAGTGAATGAGACAGCAGGGACCTTGGCAAGCGTGCCAAATCAGGTACAACTGTACAATACATACAGGTACATCACTGTTACAGGATCTACTGCAAGAAGCACACAAACACTGTTTAAACCACACATAGCTGAAAAAAGATTTATATTTCAGTGTCCATTTCTCAGCACAGTAAAGAGGGAACATCGGCACTTTTAGTAATACTTTAAATTTAGGTACAAAAAACTTAGTAGTACTTATATAAAACTAAAATATTTACCGAATACCTGAGCATGTACATTTTATAATTTGCTTATTATACGTTTTCACTGTTACAATAATATATGGACATGTGCTTGTAAATATAATTAAAAATGTAACTCAATGTTCATAATATATTCATATTTCCTTCAGTTATATATAAAATATCATTTAGAAAAATGAAATAAATAAATCACAGTATAATTCAATACAGGTAAACCCCGTTTTGTATCTTTTGAATCGATTCAACTCATCGTGATTTGATTTCTTAATGATACTGTAATGATTCTCTTTTAATACACTATTTAAAGAGCAAACTCTAGATAACAATTTTCTGGAATAGTTAATAAATAAAATATTATTTTTCAGTTAGTAAATATTGTGGTTTCTAGTTAGCTGTAAAAAAGGTGTGTGTATGTTTTTAACTTTCAAAGGTATTGTTCAAAGATATAGTTTAATTGTATGCTTCATCGCAAAATCAACCACAATACTCAAAAATTAAAGATTTCCGATAATATTTTATGCTTTGGAATTGTAATTTAAACTGTAAAAAGTAATTTAAATAAAGCATGTTAAATTACTGAGATAGTAATTTTAAAATACTGTTCACCATAATGTGCCTCTAAATTCGTTTAAACAATATTGATAAAATTAAATTTGTTTTGGAAACACCAAAATTAGGGAAATTGGCTGATTACATTATATCTAGTGTAATCTGAGACGTAAAGTGGTGAAATCAGTTACGACCTTAAGTAGAGTAGTCCTATCAACTTAGGTATTCTTTAACTCATGTTAAATTGTTCATTTCATCCAATTACCTTAAAAACCCACCTAATCATTCCAATAATTTTTTTTACGGACGAACCTGTCTTAGTTCTTGTGGCTTAGGCCACAGAGTTACTTTTTAGATATGAAAAGTAACGGTTTATGTCGTTTAAAGGTAGTTTTATTGGTACGTGCCTTTTTAAAGATATCAGATGCTTTAAGTTTGTTTGTATTTGATAATTTGATCTGAGAAAAAAGACACCTCATCTTCCAATAATAACAATAGAGTTATTTTACGTATATGCAATTTTAGTTGTGCGTTTCTGTGAAATAGATCCTGTAGTGGTTGCGGTTATGAAGCCAAGCGAGCGAGGTGGGGTGAAGTGCGAGCGGCACTCGTCTGTACAGGAGCGGGACTACCCACTCCCCTACGTGCTGCGTTACCTTCGGAACAGTTATCAAGGGTATGCGGTCTCAGTCTTGGCGGAATGTCTTCTACAGCTTTGGTCGACACTGTTAACACACATTCATCATTAAGAACGATATGGGTTTAGAATTGTATTAGCCCTTTACATTGCCAAATCAACAAATAAGAAGTTAATTCAGTTTTATATTAGATACATTTCTAATGTGCGAGTAAGAAAATTGTATCAAGATTAATGAAAAGACGGAAAGTCATACTAAAAGTTCCTAATTTTGATTGAGATTCCTAAAATATCTGTATATTGTCATTATGATGCGTTATATCATGACAGTATACGTATTTTAAAGAATAATTTAAGTATTATTAATTTAATAAAATATTAATTTATTACAAGATAATTAATTGTGCTCTGTTATAGGAAATTTCACTAAATTGGGACATTTTGGAAGTATGTTGTGCAAAATTGACGTGAAACGCACAATTGATCCTACAGTTTATTAATGCACAACACATTTTTTTTAAACTGACCGATTAAACAAAATTAATGAACCAAATGTTTAAATATTATAATGAAATAAAACAAAGAATTTATTTACTGATAAATAAATAGTAAAGCACTTACGGACACTACACGTTGCACTTCTACTAGGTACTTTAGGGGTGGGGACAGTCTCTGGAGTACGTTGTCTCCGAGAGAGAGTATCGAGCGAGCTGGCGTGAGGCACCGTTGATCGGCCACCCCCACTGTCCCCCACTTCCCAAGGTAGGTTTCCGCTCTTTTGGGATACCTGTTAACATATATGTTGCAGAGATAAATTCAAATGGGGGAGGAAATGTCACTAAAACAAAAACAGCTCTTTCATCTAGTATGTCCCTTAACCATTTTATAGGTAATATAAATAACTATATCAACAAACCCCTTAAAAGGTTTTTACATTTAACACTATCAAACATGGTTACAATAAAACTACTTAGCCACCAATGTAATACCAACAGGCTCCAAAGAAAGTTATGACTATTACATAATTCATGAAGATAACACTCTCATAAAGCACAATGTAGACAAACATATGATCTCATTAGTGTGAGAGCGTAATATAGTTTTACCATTGTCTGTACAAACGATATGGGCCCCGTGAAAGATGTTTTCCAGTTTGTTGACATTACTGTAGTTCATGTTCGGTTTTCACAGGTAGCGCCAGTGATTTCCCTCCCTCTATCCCTCTTCATACCTGTCTCTGTATCTGAAGTGACTAATAACAGTCGTTGGAGAACTTATTTGATACTGATGACCGTTATATAGCAGCACAGGCAAGTGTCGTGGTTCACTTTCTAAGGTTGTCTGCTTTGTGGCCAACTATTTATGGACTAAGTGTTATCAGTGCTTATATTGTGTTTTGTGATACGGTTCACAAAAGTATACGACACAAGATGAAACTTAGATGCATGTTATTACGTTAATTTCAAGTACCCGAACGTTGTAATTTTAGCAGCGATTGCTCAATAGATGTCATTAGTGTGAAAATTTTAGAGAAGTCAGAGCGTCCGTGAAGGGATTCGGACGATTTTTAGTGGAAAAAGCTGCGTGAGCTTGGGAGATGGGCGAAAAACAGACTATAACTATATGTACCTTAATTGACATTAATGGAAGGATATTAGTATAGGATCTTTCTAAGGAAAGTTAGCTTTAATTAACAGTAAATGTACACTCATTACTACTTTGGGTGGTTGGGAGGGTCTGTACAAATATAAAGTACGTGTATGAGTGGGTAGGATAGTCACAACTTTTTAGCCTACATGTATGTGTTGGTAGGCTACGTATATGAGTCAGGGAGAATCACTACCACTCTGAGCTACGTATATGAGTGGGTAGAAGGGTGACTACCACTGTAGGCTACGTGTATCTATGTTTAAGAGTGGGTGGCACTGTCTTTACCATTGTACTTATTGACCCACCCGTCCACCCACACTCGTATCTTCACACATCGCACTCATTTATAACACATATTAGTCCATATACCTACCATCGGCGTACTGGAAATATATAAATAAATCATATTTACTTTATTACTAACAGTAATTAGTGAAACCAATATTTATAATTTTCACCACAAGTAAAGTTTTTCATAGGCCTATACATAACATCTGTTTCATGACTATAACAATTCTCAAACTTTTTCCCAAAGACGACTGTAAATTTAAAAGGAAAATGTTTGATTATTTTCATATGAAAATGACAAAGAACATCTGATACCGTTGATGTAAAAACATAAAATCCCATAATTTGAGTGCTAATTAAGTTTGTTTGTTTTCGTATTAAAGGAGATGATACTAATAATCCATTGAATTCACGCTTAGAGTATAGTATCTAGAATTAGAACGAAGTATTATATAGCGTACATTTTTATATAGACATTAGTTTAATAGCTCTTATATACTAACAGGGCCTACATTTTTAGCTGTCAACACAGTTATCATAAATATCATAAATAATCATAAATATTTTCCGATTGAATCCTGGTACGTACCAATATATGATTAAATCTTTTAGACAGTTTTAAAAATGTATTTGCCGTAGCTACTCAAAAATAAACTAACTAAAACCTACATAGAAAGAAACATATCATAACTATCATTAAAACCAGCGATCATACTTAGAATTTTTTAATACAAGAAAAAATATTATACCATGTATCTGATGAAATTATTCGTATTTACATGTATTACTGATATTCTAAGAAATAAATTATTTTGAGTAAATTGGTTCAAATTATTACATCAAAAACTGTTGCACTTATTTTATTGTTTACGTATACCTGTCACCGTTCATGTAAAGATAGGAACATGTACATGCACTAAATATACGCTCCAAGGAAGATTCAATTTAGATTATAGCTTTTATAGGTCGAAGCGTTTACGATAACATTTTCGATTAGAATCGTAACCTCTTCAGAATTCAACTTAGCATGTGTCGTAGGTTTGAATAATGAATAATATGAGTATAGAGAGTTTGCTTGACAAAAAAAGTCATGAGGCATTAAAGTATGAAATTTAAAATTTACATTGCAAGTAATTAGTAAAATTTACATATAAAACATTATGTATGACTAGGTTGATTAACAATTACAATTATTGTTGATGACAGTAGTAATAAAAAATAGTAAGTAATTAATAGGTAGGAACTTGTTATTGGTCAAAAGTGAACGCTATATAAAAAAAGATTGAACAAAAAGCTTGCAGAGAAATATGTTATTCATAATTTGCCTACTTATTATGCCAAATACGTCCTGAAATAAATTGTTTACCAAACAAAAATATTGTTTCTACTTGTTCTGATAAGATAAATAGTAAACTGATGTTGTTGTAGTAACTATAATATTTATAAAATTTATGAAATAACTCTTTAAAAAAACTAATCAAACAAAACAAAACACTTCGAGAGTTAAGATTATATTCTATTCGATTCACTAATCGTCCAGTAATTGAAAAAGAGCATTCTTTAACTTGACCAATCTTTTGAATAAAGCTTTGGGTAATTGTTTAGGAAAGCTTATCTCTTTTGACTGAGCTTATAGACATTCGCAGCAGTGTCTTTAAAGTTTTTGAGTTTGTTTCAGATGGAATGTACTGACTATAATTTCTTCGATAGTAAAAAAAAGTAAAGATAATTATGAACAACCTTAATTTTTAACTGTAGGTTCTGGAATACTACAATACATGTAGTTTGTATACATGTAAAACTATTTCGGAAACGTACAAATTATACGGAGTTTCGTGAATATTTTAGTCATTTTAGTACGTTATATAATACATGTAGTTTGTATACATGTAAAACTATTTCGGAAACGTACAAATTATACGGAGTTTCGTGAATATTTTAGCCATTTTAGTACGTTATATAATACATGTAGTTTGTATACATGTAAAACTATTTCGGAAACGTACAAATTATACGGAGTTTCGTGAATATTTTAGCCATTTTAGTACGTTATATAATACATGTAGTTTGTATACATGTAAAACTATTTCGGAAACGTACAAATTATACGGAGTTTCGTGAATATTTTAGCCATTTTAGTACGTTATATAATACATGTAGTTTGTATACATGTAAAACTATTTCGGAAACGTACAAATTATACGGAGTTTCGTGAATATTTTAGCCATTTTAGTACGTTATATAATACATGTAGTTTGTATACATGTAAAACTATTGTTTGTATACATGTAAAACTATTTCGGAAACGTACAAATTATACGGAGTTTCGTGAATATTTTAGTCATTTTAGTACGTTATATAATACATGTAGTTTGTATACATGTAAAACTATTTCGGAAACGTACAAATTATACGGAGTTTCGTGAATATTTTAGCCATTTTAGTACGTTATATAATACGTGTAGTTTGTATACATGTAAAACTATTTCGGAAACGTACAAATTATCCGGAGTTTCGTGAATATTTTATCAATTTTATTACTTTATAAAATAAATTTTCTGTGGAAAAATAAAACTGTGATGAAGAGTGGTAGAGGAGAAGATTGGAGAGTTTGTCCGTAAAGTGACCACAGCAGAATTCCGTATTCATGAGGCCCCACCAGTCCCCGGGCCCCAGCGCTCAGCCACGTCGGACGTTAACTAAGTAAAATAATGTGAAAGTTGAAGAACTACTGTTAGTTCACTTCACATATGAAGTTATCGACCACTGGACTGAAGTATTTTGTATCAGAAACAAGTTGGTAATTAATGTTAAGTACATTAAACAATTAAAACCAAATCCTTAATCTCCTGTTTGTACCTAAATCACAGGTATGTCTAAAATATGTGAGTGATGAGACTTAACGGTAGCAAATTATGTTAAAAACTCTTCAGAATATATTATTTATTAGTATTATTAGTACATTACAAGCATCGAAGAACCTGAATGGACTCTTTTTACATTTACCTTCTATGAAATTTATGGGTAAGGGTTTAAAATTAAAATTAATAATCTTTTAATATATCGTATAGAATAGTTTGAATAGTGAACATGTTCAGATATGAAATAAAGTAGTGGTAATCTTAAAATAAATTTACTCTCTTGGAAACTAGACTAATATATAGTGATACTGTTCAGTTTTGAAGAGGTCCTTTATCTATATAATTTCTACTGTTTTGTACAACCACATTTGGTTACTCATATTTATGTAAATATTAAATTTTTCCTACAAAAACGCATCCTACAATAGTTTTATACGAGCAAAATACTTTAAAAAAGCTTTAATATTATAATTTGTACAAACACCATTGAAATAAAAATTAATTTTGATTTTAAATTATACGATTAAAAAGTGTTCATTTTCTGCTCTATATTCTTGATGGAATTGGTTAGGCTGTAAATAGAAAGTCATTTTTTAGTAAATTCTATAAATTTAATTTTCATTAAGAGCACTTTATCCGGTTAAGGCATCTTCGGTTGTAAATGAGAACAATCAAAAGCACAACATTTCATGAGAATGAATCAAAAGCTAGGTGAGAATCACTGCTAAACAAAGCAAAATATTTCAATGGCTGCCAATCATTGACTACTATTGTGCATGCATTAGTACAGAAGCAGTGCTTTTGGTTGTTAAACATGTGTCATTGAACTCAAAGTCTGCACTGAGGTTCGTTCATTGTCTACTATTAACTTTTGCAATGTTTCCAATAAACATAGAAATAAAATAGAACAAACATGTGTGTTCTTACTAGAGTTTGAAAGATTCTTAAAAATTGCAAAACTATTTAAAGTTCAGAAGATTGTATATTAATCCACCAACTACTATCATATCTTATTACTCGGTTTATGAAGACACTAGCCCATTTGCTATAAAGCAATAAAACACAAACTGGCAATTCGTCTTCCTCAGAGTATAATAGGCAATATTATATCTGTACCACCTGTATATTCCTATACCACCTACTACTATATCTTGTTACTCCGTTTATGAAGACACTAGCCCAGTTGCTACAGGTTATAATGCAATAAAACACAAACTAGCAATTCGTCTTCCTCAGAGTATAATAGGCAATATTATATCTGTATCACCTGTATATTCCTACACCACCTACTACTACATCTTGTTACTCGGTTTATGAAGACACAGCCCATTTGCTATAAAGCAATAAAACACAAACTAGCAATTCGTCTTCCTCAGAGTATAATAGGCAATATTATATCTGTACCACCTGTATATTCCTATACCAACTACTACTACATCTTGTTACTCGGTTTATGAAGACACTAGCCCAGTTGCTACAGGTTATAATGCAATAAAACACAAACTGGCAATTCGTCTTCCTCAGAGTATAATAGGCAATATTATATCTGTACCACCTGTATATTCCTATACCACCTACTACTATATCTTGTTACTCCGTTTATGAAGACACTAGCCCAGTTGCTACAGGTTATAATGCAATAAAACACAAACTAGCAATTCGTCTTCCTCAGAGTATAATAGGCAATATTATATCTGTATCACCTGTATATTCCTACACCACCTACTACTACATCTTGTTACTCGGTTTATGAAGACACTAGCCCATTTGCTATAAAGCAATAAAACACAAACTGGCAATTCGTCTTCCTCAGAGTATAATAGGCAATATTATATCTGTACCACCTGTATATTCCTATACCACCTACTACTATATCTTGTTACTCCGTTTATGAAGACACTAGCCCAGTTGCTACAGGTTATAATGCCATTAAACACAAAATGGCAATTCGTTTTCCTCAGAGTATAATAGGCAATATTATATCTGTACCACCTGTATATTCCTACACCACCTACTACTACATCTTGTTACTCGGTTTATGAAGACACTAGCCCAGTTGCTACAGGTTATAATGCCATAAAACACAAACTGGCAATTCGTTTTCCTCAGAGTATAAAGGCAATATTATATCTGTACCACCTGTATATTCCTACACCACCTACTACTACATCTTGTTACTCCGTTTATGAAGACACTAGCCCAGTTGCTACAGGTTATAATGTCATAAAACACAAACTAGCAATTCGTCTTCCTCAGAGTATAATAGGCAATATTATATCTGTACCACCTGTATATTCCTACACCACCTACTACTACATCTTGTTACTCGGTTTATGAAGACACTAGCCCATTTGCTATAAAGCAATAAAACACAAACTGGCAATTCGTCTTCCTCAGAGTATAATAGGCAATATTATATCTGTACCACCTGTATATTCCTATACCACATACTACTACATCTTGTTACTCGGTTTATGAAGACACTAGCCCAGTTGCTACAGGTTATAATGTCATAAAACACAAACTGGTAATTCGTTTTCCTCAGAGTATAATAGGCAATATTATATCTGTACCACCTGTATATTCCTACACCACCTACTACTACATCTTGTTACTCGGTTTATGAAGACACTAGCCCAGTTGCTACAGGTTATAATGCAATAAAACACAAACTGGCAATTCGTCTTCCTCAGAGTATAATAGGCAATATTATATCCGTATCACCTGTATATTCCTACACCGCCTACTACTACATCTTGTTACTCGGTTTATGAAGACACTAGCCCAGTTGCTACAGGTTATAATGCAATAAAACACAAACTGGCAATTCGTCTTCCTCAGAGTATAATAGGCAATATTATATCTGTACCACCTGTATATTCCTACACCACCTACTACTACATCTTGTTACTCGGTTTATGAAGACACTAGCCCAGTTGCTACAGGTTATAATGCAATAAAACACAAACTGGCAATTCGTCTTCCTCAAAGTATAATAGGCAATATTATATCTGTACCACCTGTATATTCCTACACCGCCTACTACTACATCTTGTTACTCGGTTTATGAAGACACTAGCCCAGTTGCTACAGGTTATAATGCCATTAAACACAAACTGGCAATTCGTTTTCCTCAGAGTATAATAGGCAATATTATATCTGTACCACCTGTGTATTCCTACACCACCTACTACTACATCTTGTTACTCGGTTTATGAAGACACTAGCCCAGTTGCTACAGGTTATAATGTCATAAAACACAAACTGGTAATTCGTTTTCCTCAGAGTATAATAGGCAATATTATATCTGTACCACCTGTATATTCCTACACCACCTACTACTACATCTTGTTACTCGGTTTATGAAGACACTAGCCCAGTTGCTACAGGTTATATTGCAATAAAACACAAACTGGCAATTCGTCTTCCTCAGAGTATAATAGGCAATATTATATCTGTACCACCTGTATATTCCTACACCACCTACTACTACATCTTGTTACTCGGTTTATGAAGACACTAGCCCAGTTGCTACAGGTTATAATGCCATAAAACACAAACTGGCCATTCGTCTATCTCAGAGTATAATAGGCAATATTATATCTGTACCACCTGTATATTCCTACACCACCTACTACTACATCTTGTTACTCGGTTTATGAAGACACTAGCCCAGTTGCTACAGGTTATAATGCCATAAAACACAAAATGGCAATTCGTCTTCCTCAGAGTATAATAGGCAATATTATATCTGTACCACCTGTATATTCCTACACCACCTACTACTACATCTTGTTACTCCGTTTATGAAGAAACTAGCCCAGTTGCTACAGGTTATAATGCCATAAAACACAAACTGGCAATTCGTCTTCCTCAGAGTATAAAGGCAATATTATATCTGTACCACCTGTATAATCCTACACCACCTACTACTACATCTTGTTACTCGGTTTATGAAGACACTAGCCCAGTTGCTACAGGTTATAATGCCATAAAACACAAACTGGCAATTCGTCTATCTCAGAGTATAATAGGCAATATTATATCTGTACCACCTGTATATTCCTACACCACCTACTACTACATCTTGTTACTCGGTTTATGAAGACACTAGCCCATTTGCTATAAAGCAATAAAACACAAACTGGCAATTCGTCTTCCTCAGAGTATAATAGGCAATATTATATCTGTACCACCTGTATATTCCTACACCACCTACTACTACATCTTGTTACTCCGTTTATGAAGACACTAGCCCAGTTGCTACAGGTTATAATGCCATAAAACACAAACTGGCAATTCGTCTTCTTCAGAGTATGAAGGCAATATTTTATCTGTACCACCTGTATATTCCTACACCACCTACTACTACATCTTGTTACTCGGTTTATGAAGACACTAGCCCAGTTGCTACAGGTTATAATGCAATAAAACACAAACTAGCAATTCGTCTTCCTCAGAGTATAATAGGCAATATTATATCTGTACCACCTGTATATTCCTACACCACCTACTACTACATCTTGTTACTCGGTTTATGAAGACACTAGCCCAGTTGCTACAGGTTATAATGCCATTAAAGACAAACTGGCAATTCGTTTTCCTCAGAGTATAATAGGCAATATTATATCTGTACCACCTTTATATTCCTACACCACCTACTACTACACCTTGTTACTCGGTTTATGAAGACACTAGCCCAGTTGCTACAGGTTATAATGCCATAAAACACAAACTGGCAATTCGTTTTCCTTAGAGTATAATAGGCAATATTATATCTGTAACACCTGTATATTCCTAAACCACCTACTACTACATCTTGTTACTCGGTTTATGAAGACACTAGCCCAGTTGCTACAGGTTATAATGCCATAAAACACAAACTGGCAATTCGTTTTCCTCAGAGTATAATAGGCAATATTATATCTGTACCACCTGTATATTCCTAAACCACCTACTACTACATCTTGTTACTCGGTTTATGAAGACAGTAGCCCAGTTGCTACAGCTTATAATTCATAAAACACAAACTGGCAATTCGTCTATCTCAGAGTATGAAGGCAATATTATATCTGTACCAGCTGTAGATTCCTACACCACCTACTACTACATCTTGTTACTCGGTTTATGAAGACACTAGCCCAGTTGCTACAGGTTATAATGCCATAAAACACAAACTGGCAATTCGTCTTCCTTAGTGTATGATGGCAATATTTTATTTGTACCGACCGTATATAGGTTATAATTTTTCTTGTATAGGCCTATATATCCGCATTTCCTTTCTTCACCCACATACCTTTGATTCAATATTCCCTTTCTTTTAAAAGTACTATAAATGTTCAACATATCAGTGCCATTTGCTATTTCTTATGTTTCCAATATAATGTAACTGTATATTTTAAGAACAGTATATCATATAAAGTTTTCAATCAAATAATAATTCTCTGGTTTTGTTAAAACGTTAATCATCCGACAGATACTGTCCAGAAAAAAACATATTAAAAGATACAGAAATGCTTATAATTTGATAGTCACAAAATTAATCGGTTGAATGTCGAAAATGACCGTGTTGTTTGTTCAGTCCAAAACAAAGCAATGCAGCTACTTAAGTTGGTGACTGCTTAGTTGTCCTGAAGGATGCGCAACGGAGACTTGGGCCTAGTAAGCGGATTGTGGTGGTTTATACCATGGGAGTAGGGATCGTCGTAGGCCAGTTCCCTGTGGGTTCTTCCCTCAGCCCACCACGCATGTTAGATTGTGATGTAATCATTAGTAGTAATTATCGAAGCACTGCTATTAATTGTAATGTCAGTAAATAGTTTAACATAAATTATCTGTATTGTAATCAAGTTTGTAAAAAAAAATCATAATATGCTCATATTTTCTTTTAAAGTGAATCATTCTTACTTAGAATAAGCCGTAATAAAAAAACAGTAACTGTAAATAACACAGAATTAATTAAATAAATATTTAATACAACAATGTAAAAAATGAGGAATATAAATAAGATAAAGTGTAAATGTTAGCTAATTTAATGTTAAATTTCACTTTAACATTATTTTAACATTATTCACACTTTATACACTTATACATTATATACATTATACACTTTATACATTATACACTTTAACATTATTCACTTTAACATTAGCCTTCTGAAATGGAAACTACGAATAAAATGGCATTGCTTTTAATTCCAAAGGTACGACATTAAATAAAAATATATACAATTATAATTTGTAGAAGTGATTATTAAAAATATATTTATTTTCAAAACTTTAAAGATATTATCATTTCACATGTGTGATGTTTTATACATATTGGGTTGTGTTTCATGATGTTTTTAAACCCTGGTTTTAACGTTTTGCGAATTTCCGAATATGAGTTGCCTTTACCTTGTACGATTGTCGTTTATTCTACGTAGCTTACATTCGGGGTAGACATTAGCTGTGTTTATTATTAGTATAATATAAGCATTTAAATTGATCATTTAGTTTGTTAGCGTCATAATTGACAGTTCTCATAGCTTTAGTACCTGACCTCAAAGTACGATAGTTCCAGTTTTTTATTTTTTTTACGGATTTAAATTTTTTTTTATCTTTAAGTAAATATATCATAAGTGTGATTAGTAAATTAATAATACATGCTAATCTTAATGTAATATATGTATACCTATATATACCTACAGAGATGCCTGTTTGCAATTAAACTGTATTAAGTTGGAGTGTTTTTAATTTGTTTATTAATTTTTTTTTATGTATGGTAGGAAAATACTTGTTTTGTAAATCCATTCTGTTTGTTATTTTCTTTCTTACAAGAAGCAAATTTTTACTTGTATGTTCATTAACGTGTAACCCTAAAAATTAGAGTAAAAAAATAACCTATTATTTCTCATTACATATGTGATGTTTACTTTTATTTCATATGTATCATCGCATAAAGTTTCAGAAAACAATTTCAACTGTTGTCATAAATATCTACGAGTACCAATATTCCATTACCTAGTTTAGTATTTATTAGATAAACCATGTAAACATTGGTATCTCAATTATAGTCTGCCTATTTCTGAACAATTCTCGGCATGGCAGATAAGTGAAGCCTTCTACAGTAGTCGACCTTGCTTTTGAGGCTTCAGTCAAGTGCATTTGACATTAGGCTCGCCTGTCCCCCTCCCCTCCTTCGGGTGACGTTGCAAATGCCAACCCTTCCAGCTATTGATAGAGCTTTGTTATGTGGTAGTCCCTTTACTGAGTTACAAAACAGCTTTTGGTGTTACCTTCATAATTACAATATTTGTTAGTTCCGACAGTATAACAGGCATTATTTTCGCATTCAGTATATCGCATAATTTTTTATTAATTTATTTTCGTAATGATGAAATATATAAACTTATGATTGATTCTTGTAAACTTAGTTTGAAAATGCAATGTTAGTTAGTATGCATGTTTTTAAATTTGTATATTAAATAATGAACATCTCATTAAGTGATAGAGTATGTTGACACTACACAGACGTAAAATATCACTTAAACATTTTATTATAATCAGTATATTTTTTCAAATTATATTAAAAAAAGTGTTATTTTAGTTTTAAAATCATGTAATTTTTATATTCAAATTGGACATAATGTAAATAAAATTAGTAAAATGAGCCTTTACAATTAAATTAGCATTCTTGAACTCCTTATGTATACAAAAGCAACTATACAATTGCAAATATTTATTTGTAACAATTGAAAATGTATAAACTGAATTAACTAGTAAATAGCTGTGAATCAATTTATGTTCTATAAATCTTACTTGTATAGCTTGACTTGGTCCCTTTATGAAACGTAAGTTCATTTATGGTTCTGAATAGTGCATTCAGTTATTTATTTTCACTTCAAGTTATGCACGATATGTTTACTAACAATCCCAGAACCTATAATGATGAACATTATTTTTATCCCTATCCCATATTTACACTGCATTTCATTATCAGTGCAAATATGAATTTTGTTTGTATGTTATAAACAGTAAGTTTCGTTTGTCTTTTAAAAGGGAGATATACTCAGTTAAGACACTGTTCCCCGCGCCTGCTTAGACGAGCCATTTTTGTTTTGAAGGCTTTTTGGACCAACTGCTTAACGTAACTTCCGAACCTCGGGAGCGGCACAGAGGTAAAATCTGTTATAGTCACGCTGGGAATAGAACCCAGACCAGACGTGTGACAAGCCACCGCAATAGCCCCTTAGCTATGGCCGCTCCTTTATATGGAGTGTATATATGGATTATAAACATAAACAGAATATGTAATATGTTCAAATTATATAATTTACAATAAAACCAATATATTTTTAATTTTTAACTAGGCCTTTCGTCAGCAAAGCTGGCATCATCAGGCAACACATCATTGTTGCCTGATGATGCCAGCTTTGCTGGCGAAAGGCCTAGTTAAAAATTAAAAATATATTGGTTTTATTGTAAATTATATAATTTGAACATATTATTAAGTGACCAATATCAACTCTCAACTTCACTACTGAAATGACACTCAAGAATATGTAAGTTGACAATGGTTTGAACACATTAATCATATAGTTATAGTATCTAAATAGTTCTATTCCTGAAGTCACGTAAATATGTGTCAAGAAGCGACAGTATGTTGGCCATCGAAATTGTCCAACTAAACACAAATTTCATTACGGCTAACAGAACTCATTAAGTGTAAGTGAGACCTACCCTTTGTAAGGACCTGATTGTCATACCTGGCCACCCGACACTCCTCAGCCCATCACTCCACTATTATTGAACTGTACATCGTTACAGTGTCCTGTCTGTCGTCCCCTTGGAATTTGTTGGACATACGAGTAATCTTGAGAACGTTAATTTAGCAATCCCTTACTCGAATATGGTCAAATTAAATCTAGGATAACTTTAAAAAATTGCTGTACTTAATATATTTGACTTTTTATCAGAAGCAAACGTCTGCTCTGGCTGAATTAAAATCGCTAATTATTTTAATAAATTTGAATAAGCAAGTATATTCTGCAAACTACACCCAAATTTCCTTACAAAGAACTTTAAATACCTTAGTCACCACCGATTGTTTCAAAATGTTTAACATTTGTTTTTAAGCTTGAATCGACCCAGTATTTCAAAAGGAATGTAATGAACTATTTTGATGTATGTTTAAATGGAAATATGACTTGTAATTCACATTTAAGTAATGAACTGTCTTAAACAGTGTCTTAAATTATATCTGGAAACACTTAAACCTTTTCTTTTATTAATCAAAATATAAATTCGAAACTATTACAAACTTAATAGCTCTTGGACACGTTCTTTTTCGAACAATATTTGGTCATTTCACACTAACGGAGGACGTCCAGTCGAAGGAATTGTCAATATTCTTTATGGAAGCCTGTACCTTGTGATACATCACTTATAGTGAACAGAATTGAATGACACAAAAACTTCATCTGTAAGGAATCGCTCTATCTTAAAATAGAGCGCTTTGAATTTTGAAAATAGTAGATACTAAACAATGTAATTTTAACGTCATTGTCAAGCTGAAAAACGAGGCAGTGCAAACATTTACTTTTTCACCAAGTGGTGTTAAAAGGCTACTGTTAAGCCTTTCTCTAACATCATAAATACATTTTTACAAGAAATTAGTAATATAAATCATTATTTAAACTTTTATTGTAATAAAAAATTATTATAATTTTATTAATAAAACCAGCACAAAATTAAAATTTAGTTTTATACCAATTAAACTTTTTTAAAAGTTTTAGGAAGTTTACTGTAAACTAGGAACTTTACATTACTGTGGCAAGAACCAAGTTGAAATAAAATTGTTGAATATCACCAATTGTCAATACTCAAATTACTCTATTTTCTGATTGTGTGATTCCTTAGAGATGCAGTTTGTGGCATTCAATTCAGTTCACTATAAAATTTACAGTGATGTATCACAAGTTATATGCTTCCATAAAGAATATTGATTAAACCCTCGATAGGACGTCCCCCGTTAGTATAAGATGATCAAACAATGTTCCAAAAAGTAGTTGCCCAATCCCTATCACGATTGTAAAAAGTTTCGAATTTATATTTCAATGAGTTAAGAATATATTTAGATGTTTCCAGACATAATATACACCATGTATGTAGTTTTATTTATAATAAATATAATTGTAATATATGGATGTTTTATTTCTTCCAAAAATAATGTCTTCCTTAACAACAGATGCAGTGTGAACAGGTCAGTGTTTCTATCCATTAAATGTAATGCCGAGATTTGAAAGCACGTTGAGTGATGTGGCCGGGAATTGTGTGACAGATACTCCCTATCACCCTCCATAGCCCCATCGGTTATCAGTTACTCACTAATCACTCAGCCGGATAACACAGATCTCGCCAACACCACCATTATTGTTTCAATCTGTTTGAAACCAACAAAACAAACCGACTACACTTATTTTATATTGGAAATCAATTTCGAACGTTTGAAGATTGAATAATCAGTGTTTTTATATAATGAACGCAGCATTTTTAACCAGAGTAAAAATGTATAAACAGAATAGAGATTCACAGACACACATATATGTAAATATAATACAGATACACATATGTGTTTGTAATATGCAGCTACAAATTTAAAGAAAAATAAATGGAAGTTTGTAAAGTAAGAAAAATTAAAAGTTAAATAAGCTGGTGTTAACCCTTGGTATACTAAGGGGAGAGTGGGTAAAACATCAGTACATTTAAAAAGTATATACTTAAAAAAAAAAAAAAAAACTAATAATTAATTTTACGTTTCGTTTTCCTGAGTTTAGCACTATTTTTATAAAGTATAGGTTACTTCAGAAAATATTACAGAAAATGTAACCTAGGATCTTTTTACCCGTCCTTAGTATTCCATGAGATAATATTTTACTAAATTATATTATATATTATTTATTTCTTCCATTCCTAGTGTTATATTAACTTTTTTACTATATAACCATATATAAATAATTGTTTGACTCAAATAACAGATTATTGGGTTATTTTCATTTTATAGGTTGTTATACCTGAAAACAATGAAAGTACCAGTTAGCTGACAGTTTCGTAAATTGAAATTATGAACAGTTTGTATTATGTTACGAAACGAGTGACAACATTTCAAGAAGTTAAATAGTTCAGATTTCAGTTTAGTTTTATTTTTACCGAGAGGTCAAGAGAAATTAGAAGAAAACTTAGAAAAAGTACTAACATGTGCTGCAAGTTTGATGTATATAAAAAAAATCCAGCGTAAAACACAGTGATAAGTTTTAATGTATATTCACGTTCTTGATGTTATTTTTTGAACAGTTCGTATTATAAAATAGCTATTGATTTAATAAAATATACATTTTAATTTAATAACAGCAGTCGACATTTTTACCCCCTCTCCCTTGGTATTCCTTAAGAAAAATAAAACTTTGGTATACGGAGGGTTTTAGTAGGTAGTGGTAGGCCTATTTATACATTTTAAATACTGGTCATACATCCCTCATAATTATCTTCAAACACGTTAAATTATAGTTTACATGTAGATAACACTCATTGCTTGGTAACTATTCTCCCTCTACTTGAAAAGTCAGCATTCAAGTCCAGAATAATCCCCCTTCCACCCACTCATGTGTAGATGGATATTTCACCTAGTGCACCCTTTACAAGACACTTCATGTATACTTCCCCACATCCATCCACGAGTACAGCTCCCGACGGTAACTAACCATCATCCACATACACAACACTTTACGAATACTTCTTCATTCCCCACTGGCTACACGAAATTCAATAAATACACCAGAACCCCTCTCCAATATTTATATAACAATCGATGGATATTTTTAAAATCCTCAATAAACACGAAACCTCCATGAATACTGCCCTCGTCCCTCGTCATCTTGACATTTGCTAGACAATTCACCCCCTTCCCTCCTTACATGTCCAGACACTCGATAGATACTCCCTTATCCATGCACGAAATATTCGATTGATATTTCTCCAACCCGATTATCTAAATACATGACTTTCGATAGATACTTTCCTCTATAAACCAAATAATTTATGCGTAAACAATGAATATTGCTTCTCAACATAATGTATTAACAGTCAATGTACACGGCACTCGATAAGTACTTCAAACTCATTGTTCACGTATGTGACACTCCATACGTTCTCTGTTTACATCCTTATTACTATTTACATTACACATGACGCCTCCAACCTTCACTAAATGTACATGCTACTCAACAACTACTTCATCTTCCTATTTTTATACAACACCGGAAGAATACCTCCCCAACCTATATGTACAAAACTTCTACACTTCTACGTTGATACTCAACATATAAAATTCGTAAGATGGCTAACACCTCACCCTAAAATAACATGAAACTCAATTGATACCCTCTTACTCTACATGTATACGACACTTAACGAATACCACACAACCCTACATTTATATTTCACTTGACAGAAATATTCACACACTAAATGTACATAAACTTGATTAGCTCCCCTACTTACAAGTTTAATTATGATGGATACCTTGCAGCACTCAACGTACACGACACATGATGGATACCTTGCAACACTAAACGTACACGACACATGATGGATACCTTGCAACACTAAACGTACACGACACATGATGGATACCTTGCAGCACTAAACGTACACGACACATGATGGATACCTTGCAACACTAAATGTACACGACACATGATGGATACCTTGCAGCACTAAACGTACACGACACATGATGGATACCTTGCAACACTAAATGTACACGACACATGATGGATACCTTGCAGCACTAAACGTACACGACACATGATGGATACCTTGCAACACTAAATGTACACGACACATGATGGATACCTTGCAGCACTAAACGTACAAGACACATGATGGATACCTTGCAACACTAAATGTACACGACACATGATGGATACCTTGCAACACTAAACGTACACGACACATGATGGATACCTTGCAACACTTAAGGTACAAGACACATGATGGATACCTTGCAACACATAACGTACACGACACATGATGGATACCTTGCAACACTAAACGTACACGACACTGATGGATACCTTGCAACACTAAAGGTACAAGACACATGATGGATACCTTGCAACACTAAATGTACACGACACATGATGGATACCTTGCGACACTAAACGTACACGACACATGATGGATACCTTGCAACACTTAAGGTACACGACACTGATGGATACCTTGCAACACTAAACGTACACGACACTGATGGATACCTTGCAACACTAAAGGTACAAGACACATGATGGATACCTTGCAACACTAAACGTACACGACACATGATGGATACCTTGCAACACTAAACGTACACGACACATGATGGATACCTTGCAACACTAAACGTACAAGACACATGTTGAATACCTTCCCGCACTTCATTTTAAATTTACATTACATCTTCCACCTCCCCCCACATATACATGACTCTCATTGGATACCTTCCCACCCTACATATACACGAAACATAAGGGATACATCCCTAGTCTACATTTACAATTTACATTATGCCAACTCCCTCACTCTACATGTACATGACATTCGATGGATATCTCCCCCCCCCCTACATGTATAAAACACAAGAACAATACCTCAAACCCCACATGTACAGTTTACATGATAACTACTAACACACTGTACATGTATATGACAGGAAGAATAATTCCGTATCCTACATATGAAATTTTCATGGTGCCCACAACTCCATCCTACATTTACATGACAGCCGATGGACAAAATATTGCCATACATGTACACGGTATATACCTCCTAGCCCAAATGTACATTTAACATTATGCCTACTACCTCACTCTACATATAAACGACAGGAAGAATACTCCCTCACTCAGAGGAAACGAAAACATAGAAGTCATACGAGACTAGCGAGAAAAGCTGGAAGTACGTCCTCCACCGGACAGAGTACAGTGTAGTTCCTTCATCACTGCCTGTGTAGTAGTTTTCATAGTATTTTGAACTGGAACCCAAACTCCTTCCACCACACCCTGCTAACCGCAGTAGTTAGTAAATGTAACCGAATAATAACCGATAAGGAACGTCATAAATAACAATCATTCAAGGTTTCCTAAATTTAGCTGTTTATTACTTTATAACTTTTAAACCTTTCCTTTAATAATATATGTAAATTAATTATTTAATAAAATAACATCTGTATTACCATTATAATTAATCATCAAAAGACTTGTAAACGCAAAGAGTGTAAAGTGGTTGGGTGGTACATTAAACCTCGTGTATGATTGTTTGAGTGTGGATGGACTTACCATAACATAATTTATATAAGTAAGGTACAAAACCAAACAAAGTTACCTGTTCAGGTGAGGCGATGGGGGCCGGCAGCTGCCCCACGTGGTTGTTTCCCGCGTGGACGACAGTAGGGTCCGGCTGTCTCAGTCTCTCATTCTCTATTATTGTGGTCGTTGTGGGGTCACTGGTCAGACGCCTGAAAATAAAAAAATGTGGAAAGTTTTGTTATATGACTATGTAATACATCTAACTTATAAATGAGTACTATGATATTAAATACGAAAGAAAATACTTTAGTGAACGAAAATATCGTGAATTACAATAACGAATAAGAGCAGATTTAATTGAATTAAATTACATGAATTAAACAAAACCAGTGCAATGGCTATTGTAATATTAAATATTAAAAGTTTTCCCGAACTTGACCAGTAATACCTAAAAATGAATAATCAAGTGTCTGATGATGAGTACATTAAATATACTCGTATGTAAGCCTAACTACTATAGCTAAATTTTGACGGCTAATACACTAAAGTATATACGGATTGGTTTATAGAGAAGATCCGTTAACGTTTGAACACAAGGAACTTTGTATGAGTAATAAATCGTGTGTCATTTAGTTTTTGATAAGCTTTATAATCTCATAATACATTTTCTTAATATTTCCCATACTCGTCTATATTCGGAGACTATTTAGCCTCACCGAATCTCCCTCCATAATTTAATAAGTGTGCATACTAGTTTACAAAGTTTATAAAAGCTGGAATCCAGCTAACCTCTTTACACTGATAAGTTTTGTTAGAATAGACATGTACGGTATTTATTTATGGTATATTTAAACACCTTATACATACGAATAACCTAAAGGATATACACATAATAACCAAACACCTTTACAGAGATAAGTACTGTATATAAGGTCGATCCAACTACCTTTCATATATAAGTGTAGTAACTGCAGTCCTCCCAACGTCCTTATTTATTTATTCTTAAGACAGTATTTATTATCTATCCAGCTGTCTAACACAGAAAGAGTATTTGAAATCCATGCAGCCTCTTTACAACGAACCTATAATACTGCTAATGTATTACATCTCCTTACATATGTATTTCCCACTGTGATGTACATACATATGTACAACAATTGTGGTATGTTTGTGGCCAACACTGGTACTTTAGAGTAACCGGAAAAAACCAATGTAATATACATGGTTAGATCAACTAGCTCTGAGAAGAGCCTGTATATAACCTACCCAACATCCCTGTACATACAGCTATTTATGATCAAGAAATCATCTATGCTTGTATAAATTCCATATAACTCATCCAACCCCTAGGCTGAAGAAGCCCTAATGGTCTAAAACAGCCGTAGCTCCCTGCTACACCTTCACGACCTGCCAGCCTGCCAAAACCCTTCAAAAGAACTCATATGGAATTTTGTGTTTTCTTCTTCATATTACTTACAATAGCATGTTTGTACCATGAGAGGAATAAAGTTATCATAAATTAAGTATATGACCAAATATTTGCTAAAATATGATTCAATATATTCGCAAAGTTGACATAAAACTAAGGGAGCCTGAATGCGACTATCACTGATGTCCAGAGCACATTTATTAACATTAATAAAAAATTATTAATGCTTTTAAAATAATAGCTTACAGTTGTGATCATTTACAAAATAAAGTAATCATAGTTACAGTTTAATAGGAATCTATATGCAATTACATTTTAAGGCTATGTTTATAAAAAATTGTTGTAATATATATGTAATGAATTGTTAACAAAAGTGTAATGTTGGTTACAAATGAAACTTTGTTGTTACGTTTATACCAAACAAATATTTATCTTCCAGTGGTTGTTCAAGACGAAGATAAACTCATTTGTCAACCAAAGCAAATGACTAATGATGGAGTCTAAGAAAATTGTTGCCTTATATATTTGTCTGTGACAAGATGCGACTTAGTTTTCGAGTCAATCAGTTCTTAAATATTCTGATAAGTTTCCTCATTGGTAATCATGTTATTTTCTGCCAAAACAGTACTTTATTACATGTAAGACTACCCGACAAACTTGTTTCACTTACATTCACTTAAAATTTAACACCTAAGTTGAGTGTGGTGGACATTTGACTAGCTGTTAGAAACCTATAATAAACATTGGACAAAGAAAATTTATAGTAACCTATATTTATATAAATTTTGTAGTATTTGAACCTAATCCTTCAGTTTTGTTGTAGTTTTTAAGCCTGTTTTAATGTAAAAGGCGTGTGTTCCTTGTTATAGATACTGACTGAATTACATATTTGATTTCAAGTTCATTTACCAGTTCAATCACTAACTTATTTAGAGAAAAATATCGAAAAACAAATTAATTACTGTATGGCCTTTGAATTGCTGCTTGAAATTAAAAACTGCTTTAAAAGTCATGAGATTCGAATACATTAAGATTCGACTTTTAAAATATACCCTATGAATGTGTATTTGCAACTGGAGAACTTGAATTTGTATATGGTTGATAGGGTTAGATTCTTAAAAAACTATATTATTTTAAAGAACTAAATTGTCCTTAAGATTTTATTTATTACATATTCAATTACTTTAGAATTTCTTTTGTATAGTCGGTATGCTCATTTTAACCATTAGTACTTTCTTTGACTGAAACCATCTCACAAGAACCAACTAGTAACAATATATAATTATCCGTCATCATTATCACATGTACATGTATGTTATAGACCCAAGGCCAGATAAACAATAATTAGAGTGCTGTTGTTTTATTAGTTTTGGTTATAGTGACGTAAATTAAAAAAAATAATGTTGGACAATTAGACATAAATAATATAAATGACTATACGATATAAGCTTTCGCAAACGTAGGCTTAATTTCAATAGATAAAGTTCGATACCAAATAAAAGGGAAGTTCGATACCAAACTATAAAACCTTAGTTTAATAAATTATGCTGTTGAGATAAAATTAATATTTAAAAAAAATATGGCTCTTATATGGAGTTTACTCAAAATTAGCTTTGGACAAAGATAAAAAGATAGTGAAAAGTTGATTACAAATGGAGTCCATTGTGCTTGTGAATGCCCGTTCCAAAATGGGCTTCCGTGGTAAAATATGCAGTCAGAAGTGCTGCAGCCCTCTCCACTTGGGTCTCTGCGTTGAATACGGCACTGGCTAGAATCTCTTTACTTGTTTAGATTGTCTTTTACTTGATTAAGACTTTTACAGAATTAATGTAAGTAAAGAGGTTACTTGTTTGATCTTATTTTTAACCATACGTTTTTTTTCTTGATATTTAGAATATTAATCATATTACAATTATTTAAAACTATGCAAACCAAAAGAGTGATCTCGAGTAAAAATCTTCCATAGTATTTGATAAAAAAGGTGTCAATCCCAGTTGGTACACAGAATGAAATTGTGTGTTTTTTTATTTATGGAAATATTATCTAGCATGTTGGAAACTTTACTGACCTTTGTTAAAACCACATTGCTTCTAAATTACGAAATTGTAAGTAAAAATTACCTTGATTATTGCAGGACCTTGTAAGCTTTGTGTTGCTGTAATATATTGTTGCTATAAAACAGTAACCCAACTAGCAATTATAATAAATTGTAATCTGCAATTATTTTTATACCTAAAAAGCAAAGGCTAAAATATATATATCTTAGAGTGCAAAATGTTGGTGTAGCAATGAGAATAATATTGTTTTTTTATAACGAGGGATGTAGAGATTGAATTGGGGTTTTAAATATTTGACCACAATTCATAAAATACTGTTCGAAGAGGAACTAGACATTATTGGACAGCTGAGAGTATTTATTGTTGCATGAAATGTTGGCGAAGAAAATATTTCAAAATTATTATTATTATTTCGGATGTAGTGTTTGAAAACAAATGAATTATTAATGTTTTAACGACCATTATATATTTAATTAGATTTATTAATATGTATTTATGCATCGAGTTTTCATTAGTAACGATGAAAAGTACATTCTTTAAAACCAATACTGAATCATCAAAATTCACCCTTCGTGTATTAATAAATATTGCAGTCTTATATGAGTACCTTATGTTGGGTATGTAGCCAATAACACACGAAGAGACAAATACAGTTAACTACAAATGAAATGAAAGATAACTTTATATAATTCCTCTCTATCACTCAACTACATACATAGATAAACACAAGAACACAAGTAAGAATGAATATAAAGTAGAAAGTTGTAATATATTTTGTATTGTATTTATTTGTTTTATTGTATTGACAAGACAGTATTGCATAAAAATCAAAGATGCGTTACTAAACAAATATAATAGTCAGAGAGTCGTTTAGTGTTCCGTTGTCAATACAATCACCCTGAAAGAATTCCCATAGAGTACAGTTCTTTTTCTATGGGATATCATTAGACCATTCAATATACAAGATATAGTCAAAAAGATCCTAGAATTGGTTGAAAGACATTTATTGGAAAAATATAAAAAACTAAAAACCTATTTTCCTTCAAAAATATCTCCTCCTACAACAATACACTTGTCCCTACGATCATACTTTTGAAACTTATTTTTTAACATTTAATTAAATATTTTTATCGCATTTTTCTGTCAGCTTTAGCACCAGCAAAACGATTTCCTTTTATTGATGTTTTCACTGTGTGAACAGTAAGAAACCGGCCAGGATGAGGTCAGGTGAGTAGGGAGGATGTTCTAACGTGGTAACGCGGTGCTTGACCAGGTAGTTACGTACTAACGGGAATCGATGTGCAGGGGTTCTATCATGCAACAAAATCCAATTGTTTTCTGCTAATTTTTCAGGCCATTTCCTCCTTATGGCATCTCGTAAGCACCTAAGAACTGTTTTGTATGGATAAATTTACCTTATCATTAATTGTTATTCTTCAGTTTGCCGAACTCGCTCAAAGTTGTCATCTGTGGTTGTAGTCGAAAGGCGTCCACTACTTGTAGTCATATTCAATGTTTGTCGCCTTCGTGAAAACGTTTGTGCCATTCATAAAATTGACTTTTCTTCATCGTATTAATTCTATATGCTTGAGTTTAAATATAAAGTGTCCCAGAAGATGATTTTTGAAGTAAAACAACAAATTAAACGTTATCTAGCTGTTCATTAAATCAATTTTCAAAAAGCGACAATGTAAACACGCAAATACGTGAAAAGCACTCTGTACGGGGGAATAGGGGCGGCTGAGCTATACTCGCTGTACCTATATCTCTCTCCAAAAGTATTACTAGCTGATAGACAACGAAATTCCCACCGACAACCACGCTGAGTGTCTCTGGACATCGATTCCTGAAACTTTTTGACTGTACCTCGTAAGTCGATTGCTTTAAAATATGTTTTAGTGGGACATTTTATTGTTTAATTGGCTGTATAAAAGCCTGGGAGACCATATTATAGTCTGGAAGTACAGTTATTTATTATATTATAATTAATTTATCTTTATCATAAATCAGTTATTTCTTGGACAGTTATTGAGGTGGACAGTAAACACTGTATTGTTGTTCTCTGTAAGGGAAAACAATAGTGATCTATATAGGGACGTTAGAGGGATTGTATGTAGTATTGCTGTGTATGTAAGGATGGAAAAGACAATATTTATTCAGTACAGTGTCCGTACGAGGACATTTCAGTGAGTGAATATAGTTGTTGCCATCTTCAGGTACATATGAAAGGTTATAAAACAATATAAACAAACCAATTATAATATCCAAATTATTCACAGCTGATGTTGTTTTAATACTGTCTATATTTTTTCGGAATTAATTTGTAAACTTTAGTATACTACCAAAAAGTAAATGTTGTTTAGAAATTGTGTCTTTGTCATTTTATAGACAATTTGGATTGTTCTTTGTACTATTAGAACGTCTTTAAATGTATAAAAGTGCAAAAAGCAATCTAAATATTACATTAAATGACAGAATCACATGTTATAAACATTTATTTTTGAATTTTAAATTGTAATTTTTTAATCGTAATTTAAAATTGTAAATTGAAATTGAATTGTACATTTTAAAATCTATTTTTAAAATTTACAATTTAATTTCGCCAAATGAAAAATAAATATTAATAATACGACATAAGATTTGAACATTTTGGATACAATAATTGTTTTATTCATATTATTTTATAACCTGGAATATGTGCCTGAAGATAGTTTTGATGAAGTTGAAATGTATTTTGTACGAAAAACAGGAAGACAAATGTTAAAATGTATTATATTATACATTTGATTATTTTAATCGTCTGTTAAGGAAGATTGGTGATCTATAAACATAATGTATTTGTATGATTAGGGATATTGCATATCCATACATTTTATATTTAGTCTGTTTAAGGAGGTTCATTGGTTCATATATATTGTATTTGTTTGTTGATGGAGGTTGAATATCCATAAACGCTGTATAAGTATGTTTAAGGAGTGTCATTGGTTCATGAATATGTATACTGTATTTGTTTGTTGAGAGAGGTTGCATGTCCATGAAAGCTGTATTAGTCTGTTTAAGGAGAGGTATTGGTTCATATACGAGAGTATTTGTTTGATTGAAGGAGGTTGCATATATATGAAAGCTATATTAGTCTGTTTAAGGAGAGGTATTGGTTCATATACGAGAGTATTTGTTTGATTGAAGGAGGTTGCATATACATGAAGGCTGTATTAGTCTGTTTAAGGAGAGGTATTGGTTCATATACGAGAGTACTTGTTTGATTGAAGGAGGTTGCATATACATGAAAGCTATATTAGTCTGTTTAAGGAGAGGTATTGGTTCATATACGAGTGTATTTGTTTGATTGAAGGAGGTTGCATATACATGAAAGCTGTATTAGTCTGTTTAAGGAGGGTTATTGGTTCATATACGAGTGTATTTGTTTGATTGAAGGAGGTTGCATATACATGAAAGCTGTATTAGTCTGTTTAAGGAGGGTTATTGGTTCATATACGAGTGTATTTGTTTGATTGAAGGAGGTTCCATATCCATGAAAGCTGTATTAGTCTGTTTAAGGAGGGTTATTGGTTCATATACGAGTGTATTTGTTTGATTGAAGGAGGTTCCATATTCATGAAGGCTGTATTAGTCTGTTTAAGGAGAGGTATTGGTTCATATATACTGTATTTGTTTGTTGACGGAAGTTGCATATCCATAAACGCTGTATTAGTATGTTTAAGGAGTGTCATTGGTTCATGAATATGTATATTGTATTTGTTTGTTGAGAGAGGTTACATGTCCATGAAAGCTGTATTAGTCTGTTTAAGGAGAGGTATTGGTTCATATACGAGAGTATTTGTTTGATTGAAGGAGGTTGCATATATATGAAAGCTATATTAGTCTGTTTAAGGAGAGGTATTGGTTCATATACGAGTGTATTTGTTTGATTGAAGGAGGTTGCATATACATGAAAGCTGTATTAGTCTGTTTAAGGAGGGTTATTGGTTCATATACGAGTGTATTTGTTTGATTGAAGGAGGTTCCATATCCATGAAAGCTGTATTAGTCTGTTTAAGGAGGGTTATTGGTTCATATACGAGTGTATTTGTTTGATTGAAGGAGGTTCCATATTCATGAAGGCTGTATTAGTCTGTTTAGAGGTATTGGTTCATATATACTGTATTTGTTTGTTGACGGAAGTTGCATATCCATAAACGCTGTATTAGTATGTTTAAGGAGTGTCATTGGTTCATGAATATGTATATTGTATTTGTTTGTTGAGAGAGGTTGCATGTCCATGAAAGCTGTATTAGTCTGTTTAAGGAGTATCATTGCTTCATATATATGTATATTGTATTTGTTTGTTTAAGGAGGTTGCATGTCCATGAAAGCTGTATTAGTCTGTTTAAGGAGTGTTATTGGTTCATATACGAGTGTATTTGTTTCGTTGAAGGAGGTTGCATATACATGAAAGCTGTATTAGTCTGTTTAAGGAGAGGTATTGGTTCATGTACGAGTGTATTTGTTTCGTTGAAGGAGGTTGCATGTCCATGAAAGCTGTATTAGTCTGCTTAAGGAGGGTTATTGGTTCATATACGAGTGTATTTGTTTCGTTGAAGGAGGTTGCATATACATTAAAGCTGTATTAGTATGTTTAAGGAGGGTTATTGGTTCATATACGAGTGTATTTGCTTCATTGTTGGAAGTTGCATATCCATAAACGCTGTATTAGTATGTTTAAGGAGGGTTATTGGTTCATATACGAGTGTATTTGTTTCGTTGAAGGAGGTTGCATATACATGAAAGCTGTATTAGTCTGTTTAAGGAGGGTTATTGGTTCATATACGAGTGTATTTGTTTCGTTGAAAGAGGTTGCATATACATGAAAGCTGTATTAGTCTGTTTAAGGAGGGTTATTGGTTCATATACGAGTATATTTGTTTCGTTGAAGGAGGTTGCATATACATGAAAGCTGTATTAGTCTGTTTAAGGAGGGTTATTGGTTCATATACGAGTGTATTTGTTTCGTTGAAGGAGGTTGCATATACATGAAAGCTGTATTAGTCTGTTTAAGGAGAGGTATTGGTTCATATATACTGTATTTGTTTTTTGATGGAAGTTGCATATCCATAAACGCTGTATTAGTATGTTTAAGGAGGGTTATTGGTTCATATATATGTATATTGTATTTGTTTGATTGAAAGAGGTTGCATAATCCATGAAAGCTGTATTAGTCTGTTTAATATAGGTCACTGGTTCATATATATGTATATTGTATTATATTGGTATTGATGAAGTTGAAGTTTACGTTGTACCAAGTATTGTATTGTACATGTATTTCTTTTATTTTATTCGTCTGTTAAGAACGGTTGATGATCCATAAACATACTGTATTTGTATGTTTAGGGATATTGCATATCCATACATATTGTATTTTGTCTGTTTAAGGAGGTTCCATGTCTATTAAAGCTGTATTAGTATATTTAAGCAATGTCATTGGTTCATATATATTGTATTTGTTTGTTGTAAGAGATTGCTTGTCCATGAAAGCTATATTAGTCTGTTTAAGTACAGTTATTAGTCCATGAAAGCTGTTGTAGTGTGTTTAAGCAGGGTATTTGTTTGTTTAAGGAGCATTCCGAAGAGTATTGGGATTTTTTAAGGAGGATTTAAGGAGGCAATTGATACTCTGTTTGATTGTTAAAAGAGGTAACATGGTTTAAAAATACTGTATTTGTCTTTGCACAGAGGATCTATGTCTATAATAATCTTATTCCTCTGTTAACGAGGATCAGTGGTTAATGATTATTAAGGGTGTCCTAGAATTGCTAAACTTCGGGAAACAGTTATATAGGTCTAAATGAAGAGTAAATAAAAACGTTTTTTCCCCAAAAACTCTTCGTTTTCCAGATATCCACCGTTTTTTTTTTTTTTTTTTTTTTACAAAACAAATTATCTCCAATTTGGATCAACCGATCTTAATGAAACTCACTATGCTTGTTAGGATAATAGACACATATTCTAAGAAAAATACAACAACTTGATCATATGTAAGATTTCAAAATTGCGGACACTTTTAATTTTTAAATTGAAATTGTGGTAAAATTAAAAAATAGCAAAACTACCTTCTTTGGATATTTGTATTACCAGTTAGAATCGGACAAAAAATAACCAAGACACATATACATTTATGTTGAGAGACTGCAAAAATCTTATTGTTTTTGGTTTTTGCTGCCTCTCAACACAAATGGCATTGTGTCTCGGTTATTTTTTGTTAGATTATAACTTGTTTGATACTAACAGGCTGGTTTTAAAATAATCTAAAAAATGTACTAAGCATTTTTGTACCAATTTTGTAAGCATTTTTTACCGTTTTCCCGCAATGTCCGTTTAAAAATTAAAAAATGGCCGCTAAGTTGGACCAAAGTTGATTTTTTTTTAGAATATGTGTATATTAACCCAACAAGCTTAGCGAGTTTCATTAAGATCGGTTGAGCCAACATGTAGATAAAAATGTTATTATAAAAAAAAATTGCGGATATCTGGTAAACGAAGTTTTTTTGGAAAAACTAATTATACTTCATTTTCTCTCTATATAGAGCAATATAATCATTTCCCGAAGTTTGGCATTTTATTTCTAGTATACCCGTGTGTTAAGGAGGTTACATGTCCATAAATTTTGGCATTTTTTTAAGGATTAAACAATATTATTGTTAGTGTACAAATATTGTATTTGCCTGTGTAATGTGGGTGCATATCCATATATATTGCATTTCTGTTTAAGGAGTTGAACTTGTACTTTACGGAGGGTTAATATTCCATAAATATTATGTTAGTCAGTTTGAAATGTATTACTTATACATATAAATATTATGAAAAATAAGTAAAATGTATTTATAAAACTATACGAAATATGTCTTCTTAACTAGTATTATGATGAAGAATATCACAAGCTAACACTCACACTTAACATTCCTTTACTTTAACGATTCAGAACAATTGCATAATCACGTCCAGTGAACTACAAACTAAAAAGAATAATCGTACATGGAAAGTGCTACAGATTCACTGGTGACAATAACTATGGGTCTATTTATAATATGTACAATTAATATACTCCCTCAAGCTGTAATAGCATCGAGTAATAAACATACGTTTTACCATTCTGCTAAACATCGTCATTCGGTTTCCGCTTTGAAAATATCTAGCAACGAGCTACAGAGCGTGATTCCATTTATTTTCAAGTGGCTTTCAAAGAAACGTGTTTTGTGGCGAGGGCCAGCAAGATTTTTCTGGCCACGGAGGTCGTACTGGTTGAAAGAAAGTACGGTCGTGAACAGTCAAGGATTTTCTAGCAAAAATGACACAATGGAATATGTAAATTGATAGAACAGTTAAAATACTATGGGTTTTGAAAATTTATTTGCAAGAGTATCTAAAAAGGCTTTAAAAAACTGCTCTGATTGATGTTTTTAATGTTTGAATATGACTTGGGTTTTGGTTGGTTCATGATCACAGATGACAACTGCATATGACAAGAGTTTGATAAATATGTCCACAGTAGGCTGTGAGGAGAGTGTCTACAAACGTTGAGAGCCTACTTAAAAGAAAAGTACCAGATGCCTCTATACAGGTTCAACGTGGCACTCAAATTTCAGCCCCTGATCTATATTAACTCCTAAAACTTAACTAGCTCGTTTGGCACAACTTGCTCACAGTCAATAAAAAAAGAAAGAGATTGTGATTTTTTCCCTTTTACTTATCTGAAAATCCAAAATATGTGTCTTAGTATTATTCAAATTTAGCTGTTTACTTTCGAACCATTTACATTTACAGTTTACTTAAATACTAAGGGCCATTTTTAATTCAATTAGTGCAATTTTGGGAATATTGTTTGAGATTGGTGAGGATAGATGATAACAAAATGAAAATAGAATAATCCATTGTGATAAACTTACTCCAGGTCCGGTGTCCTTGCTGAAAGGGGATCTTCCTCGTCTCCTTCTGCCGTGGGAGGGGGGAGGTGCCTCGTTTGCGCGAACCGCAAGCCTCTACCTCTCAGTGGCATCCGTAACGACTGTCGGAAGGACTGGCGCGCCCGGTCAACTGTAACATTTTTGACACTACTTATTTGAAATGTTTAAGAATCAGGAATATACATCTACTAATAACCGTTACAGAAGTAAAGTCCTATTGAAGAAAGTAAGCTGATTTGGAAGTGACGTAAGAAACTTAAAAGTTAGTAAAATAGCAAATTATCTAAGAGAAACAATAGATACATAAGGAATAATAGGAGGAATTTGTTAACTGGATTTGGAAAAATTTTAAATACTCAATTATCTATTGTTATATTAGATTATTATTATGATTTACACTATTCGATAGGGCAGTTGCTACAAATAAATATATGTAACATAATAGATTTAAATTTTGTTTTCAAATTAACATGATCCATATTAAATACTTACGTTTTAAAATAAAGTTTTTTTTTTAAACTTAATTTGGCATTATAAATTTTAATATATACTACATCGAATGTTACAAATACGATTATTCTTTAATTCAAGCACTCTGTTCGTTAGAAACTAAAAAAAAAAATGTAGAATTACTTTGGAAAATAAAATTTCCCTTAGACCAAGATGATTTCTCGCAATAAATCTAACTTATACAGTATAATAAAGAGAACACTAGGTAGGATATTAAAGTCCATTCCAAATCTAATAATAAATGTGCTTTGATTTTAAAAACGAATAAGGATATCAATGGTAGCTAAAAGAGGAACTGAAGCATATCTTGGTATGGGATAGATGGTTGGGCTTCAATAATTTTGGAATCGACGCCCATAAAAGATCCCTCAGATCTGTAAACCCTTACCATTCCTTTTTCCCAGGAACGTTTTTCATCTGTCTACCTTCTGCTTTTAATTTGTATGATGTTTGTAGTATTTATTATGAAAAAAAATTGAAATTTCACAACCTTGTGTTTTAATGTGTGGAATAACTCAAGTAAGGTGTGACATTAGACTGTAAATTTACCTTATACAGACAACGGCTTGGACATTAAAATATTGCAAACTTCCATCACTAAAAAAATCAATATTCTTGATAAAAAGACTGTTAGAGGTACAAAAAATAAAAAGGAAAGCTACAGAAACCTGGTTTTCTGAATTTATGTTATTTAATTAAAATATACGAGTTTACTAAAAAGTATCCTTTTTATCCTAAAAAAAGGAGGAAATAACAGCCCTAAAAATGACACCTTGATTGTCAATGGTTTTTATGCATATATTTTAACTTACTTTTGAACTTAGTACATGTTTGATTTTTTTTCTACCCCATTCTACATCATAAGAATACATATTTTGACTATAAATGAAAGATTGTGAGGGTTTAACCCAGCGTATCAAGTCACGGAATTGTACAATTCATTTTTATTCAACTTAAATAATAAAGTTTAATTTGAACAAAATACAAGCCCAAAAACAAAAATTTAGGGTTAAGCTGTAAGGTTCTTGGTATAAAACCTGGAAGGCAACACCTCATCAGGATTCGACATTTTCCGTTGACTGAATGACTATGTAAAGATATGAAAAACTATGTAAATATTTTTCATAATTCCGTATCTAAAATACATGACAGATCAATGTAATCATAAATATAATGGGGAGTGATATTACAGCATTTATAGATGCTTAAGTAAAATTACAAGTTGATCAATTACAGTCTATTGACAATATAAGGTCAAGAAGTTACAAATATTATAGTGACAGGTTTCATAAACGGTAACTCAAGTAAATCATCTATTCTGTTCATTCAGAATAGGACAGGTTTGAAAAAAAAGAAGAATGTACAAACAACAATTTTGTAGTCCCTTCTGTGCCATGTTATCTACTCGATCTACAACCGTATTCATTCATATACAGGGGTTGGGCAAAAGTCTGGACTATATTTATTAATATTAAAACTATTAAAAAAATAATAAAAATAAAATGTAATGGAACGTTGAAGTTTATGTCCCTATACCATTTAGAAATATTTTACTCGTTTTCGCATTGGCCGGGGAAGGAAGTCTTAATGTTAATGTATGCCTGCCTCGAGTTATAGTTTATTTTAAAGGTCAAAAGGATGATACAATCTGAAGATACAGCCCCTCAAAAACTTAATGTCATATGACTAATCTTTCTTAAGAACAAGAATAAGATAGTTATTGTCTATTGTTGTTTACAGGTATAATTTAATTTACAAAATATGATAAATTAATTTTTTCACACTAAAAAATAGGTAACAAATATTTTTTAAAAACAATTTTAGGTGTAAATTACTGTCCAAAGTGTTTTAATCATTTTAAATGTTGTTAAATAACATAGTTATTTTTATAACCCAGTCTTTCATTACGACTGTAAATAATCAACAACATACTCAACAACAGGGACCTCAAACAGGGATAAATAAATAGTCGTATTAGAAGAAGCATTAGAGAGGCTGTATTTTCTGACTGGGTCATCCTTTTGACATCAAATTTGTACTTTGGTATTGCACAAACAAATACCTTTAAAATGAGGTATAACTAGTGGGCTTGAATCTAAAATATTTAAGACTTCCTTCGTAGTTAACCCACTGGCTATGCAAAAATAAAAAAAAAATAAATAAAATAAAATATGGCTAAATGTTTGGTATAGGAACATGTACATAACTGCAAAGTTTCATAATGTGTTTTCAATCGTATTAAAATTAACAAATATATTTTAGACTTTTGCCCAACCCTGTATGTAGAATTTACTGAGGTAGCTAGACCGTGTCATTACGTAATTTTAAATCATGGTCATAAAGTAGGTTTTATGACTAATATATTCAACATTTTTCAACAGTTCAACCTTGGCTTTGCAACTCAAGGCTTTTGTCTTCTTTTATATTTGAACATGAAATCAAAGCAAATGTACAACGGTTCATGTTCAACAATTAAAATCAATTGCGCTTCCTTAAAATAGTGATTCAAGTAAAATTTTAAATAAAGGTGATTACAACCGTCGTTATATATATATATATATATATATATATATATATATATATATATATATTTTTTTTTTTTCAACTAATAACATGGTTTGTAGGATTTATATTAGGAATTGTGAAAAATATCCATATGCTCGTCCCCCCCTTAAAACACGTCACAAGTCAGTATTTGATTAGGTACTTCCTCTAGCCCTTGCCATCTTAGTACTTGCTAATTGGTGGACTAGTGGTCGTGTTCATGTAGGCATTTCACAGTCATTGTCTCCTTCGTCATTAATAGTCTATTGCATGGTATGGACCTCTACATCCGTTAGATAATTCTATCAATTAATTAACGGTATATACTGTATGTTTGTGATTTTTCCATTTACTCGATTTAAAGGTTCGTCTTTTATTTTCTGTACATGGACTTTTTCCTACATAATCTATATTTACGAATATAGGTAAACCCTTATGTCAAGGAGATGTAGGCTTTAGACGTTTTTCTATATAAGTTGCTTTATTTCAAAAATACTATTTTTATTCAACTTAATGGCAGTCAACCCTATATTTTATATTACTTTCTAAAAGATTATAAAATGTAATTATAGTAAGTAGGTTACGATAATATATCTAAAAAATTGTCCTTATACCTGCTAATGAAGCAAAGAAAAGAAAGATTTGGTTTATGTGAGAAAATTTTAAAATATTTCAATATAATTATAGTGTGTGCTTTCTAGGCTTATTTAATGTCACATCAGCAATTCCTCATTCAACAAGCTGCTATAATATGATATATCACACTTAGGACTAGGCTCAATTTTTGTTGCATGAAGACAATGGAGTGTACAGAGGTAGCGTTAAAAGAAAAGTAATTTTGCAGTTAAAATAAATTTCCTGTTTGTATTTAAATACAGATAAGAAAATTATAGTACTGAAAATTTGCTGAATTTCTTTTATAAGTTACGACTCGTTTTCAAAGTATTCGCCTCCTATCCTTATACAAAATCTTTCTCTTTCCTCATTGGAGCAACCGTAAAACTACACAATTACTTTCCCCATAAAACAAAACAATTTCTGAGATTTAATTTTCAAGTGTTCCTCTAAATGATTATCCTGCACGAAAAAAAAGCCTATACGCCTGAGATACAAATATATGAAACTAGCCATTAGTAGTTTCGATACGTCATGTCCACGTCGGATTGTTGTGACAGCCAGTCACGTGCTTCAATGGTAAAATAACCATCCTGGAGGATAATAGCGTATATTTGACGCAATTAACTTAAGCTAAAATAGCAAATAGATTGTGACTGCCATGGTAAAATGAGCAGGAGTACCATTATGTTGGTAGATAATGACGTGCCTTTAGACGTGGCTAACTTCAACTAAAAGAGCAGGTAGGTCGTGACTTCCTCGGTGAAATGAGCAGGAGTACCATTCTATTGGTAGATAATGACGTGCCTTTGGACGTAGCTAACTTCAACTAATTCGTGAATTAGCTAAAATAGCAAATAGATTGTGACTGCCATGGTAAAATGAGCAGGAGTACCATTATGTTGGTAGATAATGACGTGCCTTTAGACGTGGCTAACTTCAACTAAAAGAGCAGGTAGGTCGTGACTTCCTCGGTGAAACGAGCAGGAGTACCATTCTGTTGGTAGATAATGACGTGCCTTTAGACGAGGCTAATTTCATCTATAATAGCAGGTAGGTTGTGCTGGAGGAATTTAAATACTGCTTTCCATTGAAGGTTATACTGAACACATTTTAGTTGGCCCTCTTATATATTATGAGGACAAAGCCTGTCCCCACTTGGAAACAAAGTTTTGAAATAGATAACAAGCAGTTTATCAACTGTTTGTTGTTTAATGTTTGTTGAAAAAGTTTGCAAACTATTTTGAATAACATAAAAACACAAATATGTCTCATTCATTTGTGTCCACACCAGTCGGACAATGTTTCTCGAGTTGCGGACTGAAGAAGAGCATTTAGCTTGTTTATAATTTAATTCAACACAATGTGGGTAAGTTATGTGGGAAAAGGCAATGGTCTTCTTGAAGAAGGTTTTTATTACGACCGGAACATACTCTCTATCTTTAAGCTAAAATATGGTACAGGTGTCCGAAACTTTACTAAGATGACCATAATGATTTTAGAGAAACTAAAATTTTTTTAATTTTTGGAGATTTAATGTTTAATTTTTTATTTTTTTTTTTTAATTTTTTAGTTTTTTTAAAAACTAATTTTTGGAGTAGGCCAAAAAATTTAAAGAAGTTTGTCCAATTCAGGACCCTTATTTCAGCCACTATTCGACTTGCTGCCACTTTAAGATATTTAGCAAGAGGTGATTCATTTATAAATTTGCAGTATACATTTATCTAAATGTAGGATAGGTTTCGTAAAGGATTAGGCACATGCTAGATAATTAGTAACATCACTGACGCCTAATTTCTCATTCTAGCTTCCCCTTTCGCTTCAATTTTGTTCTCAAGGCGGAGACATGTTCAAGTTTTCAAATTTATTTTAAAAAGATAAACCATTGTCTTATTTCCAAAAAAACCCTAAATGTTTTAAATATTGTTTGGCAGGTTAGCAGAGAGTAATATTACAACATAATTACATAAACAACACAAAAATACAGGAAATAATTAGAAAAAGTTTGCAGTGTTTCTGGAAACATGTTTGTAAGGTGGGACCAGGCTTTAAATGGGGAGGTATACAGTTTCTCTAAAAAACCTACGCATAAGCGTGTTTCGCCACATTATTATAACACAATAATAATGTTGAAAATAAATAACTTTATTCTTGAAAGAAAAAATCTACTTTTTGTTTGCTTCATTACCATGTTGCAGGAACTACTTTCCATAACAAAAATATATCTATATATTTTGCAGTAAAAATGTAAAAGTCTTTAAGAGAATAATATAGAAGGTTTTGAAATAAGTAACCTTATGTATATAAAAAAAAACGTGGAAATGAAGACTTAAAATGTTGTGTTTGTGACTTTCTACTACTCTAAATGTCTAGTTTTATCAAGGAAATAATTTTACATGACGTACCTATTTAATTACAATAATGAGATGTTATGTAATGTAAGTAAAACATATTTTATAAAAGTAAAATCCTTTTCTGAAATTTTCACTTCATTTTTTTTTAAGCCCACTATTTTAATAGTTTAGAATAGTAAAACAATAATGGTTTCCTTATATTTTAATTGATTTTAAAGTGATACTTAAATAGTTTTATTGCGCTCTACTCTCTACCATCTTGTGCGTAAAATCTGATTTATGATAAATAAAATATTCACTTATAATATTCTTAATATTAAATCATCCAAGCTATTGTGCTTAGTCATAAACATAATAAATATGTATTACAATACACAATAAGTGCACTATTCTAAGATACTCTTTTCGTTTCTTTTAAACGTCCTTTTACATGATAAATCCCCTCAGCTAGATAATATATTACTAGCTCTTTATAAATGTTTCTTCTCAATTTATTAGTAAATTACTCATCAGTATCTCTATTCTATGTCCATTTCATGCAAATACTAACCATAAATTGAATTCATGCTATAGGCTGAAATGGCGTGCGGCTAGAACGCCAATGGCGAATGGGTGTTTCAGTTAAATTATGTGGATGCTCTTACGATCAATATTAGTAAAATGTGTAATTTTATATATCCTTTGTGGAAAAAAATAAAAAAATATATTCTCTTGGCAAACTGTCTATAAAAGTCTTAGACATTCTCTAAAGTTGCGAAATTTACAAAAAATGTGTTTTAAAAGGGGTTTTATGCTTATAAAGTTGGCAAACTTATTTCAGAAAACATTGCGTGTTTAACTGAGCCACTATTGAGTTCAAATTATAAGTGTTGTCTGCTAATGAATACCATTGTTTCAACCTTTGTTTTAATACAGTTGTAAGAGTTGATGAAACTGAAAAGGATCTTGAAAGAAAGTTTGAGTAATAGAATGACTATGTATAATATTCAAAAATAAACTGTCTTAGAGTTACCTAATGATTTAATTAGGTCAAACTATGTACCAAAGCCTTAATGTTGTAATTCCTTAATATTTTAGGTGTTTCAATGATGGTTAATTGTTTTTTTATTTACTATAGTCTATCTTTTCGTATATCATTTAATCACGATAACCAATGGCAGCTAACATGATTAGTTCTCGGGCTTTACTTATCGATTAATAGTTTCAAAAAACAAAGAAATCTTTACTTGTTATATTTTAATGAGATATGTAAATAACACAACAATGATATGGTACTTGTAACGTAATGACTCTTCAATATGAATGAATTGCAAAAAACAATCCTTATACATCCCACATGCCGCTTATGTATTTTTTTGCTTCAAAATATTGATAGACAATTTAAGTATATGCCTTATTTTTATTTTAAAACTTTATAGATGCATTCAATTACAAAGACTTCTATCAGAGGAAATGAGGAGGCTCCTCCAGATAGTAGAGTAGCTTCGACCAAGTGGAAGTGGAACGTTGTGTACCCTGAACTTGCCGAGAACTGATGTGCTTTAATTACCACGAGGTGACATGTTATTCTTATTATTGTAATTAGGAATTGAAACCACGGAAGATGAGAAACGGTGTAAACCTCTTTACATACTATGCTATAACATGTCTCCTTAATATTTCCATAAAGTAAGGAAGATGTTATGTATCGAAGTTCCTGCAAACATTTACGTCAAAACATTTATAAAAGAAAAGATTTTGATAATTTTTACTCTTGATAAGTGAGAAAAACGATATAAAGGAACTACATGAACAAGTCCATGTTGTAGAAACAATTTCATATAAAAATAATGCATTTCTGTAGTTTAATATTGAGGTCAGAGGAGTTATGTGATATTACGAAGTGAAAGGTCTTACTTAATCCGTATTTGTTGAAGGATTGTACTAAGAAATCCTCTTTATAATATTTTTTCAGAGATCGTGATTTTGAAAAGCGGTAAGTGATTACGTACACTGAAACTGAGAAGTGAATCAGTCATTGGATGTAGAGAACCAGAAGTCGTTCTTCAATTTGTATTGTGTTAAATTTTGTTATATCAAAATCAGTTCAAACAGGAGTTTTATTTATTAGTTAAATTTATTATATTATTTTAACGATGAAAGGAGTATATTATGATATATGATTTATCTGTTGTAGGATAGTTAAGGATAGGAGTGAGTCCCAAATTAAATCCCCCTTTAGTTAACAAATTATCAATGAACAGTATTAGAGTCATCACAGTACTGTTGATTTTCATTAACTTTTATTAAATATATGCATAATTCAAGTTACTAAACAACTTAAGATAGAGAACATTAACAAAAATCGATGGCTACAACAATTATTGCTTGTAGATAAAATAATTGACTGACTTCTAAACATTGAAATTTTAAGCAATAAATTTAAGTTTCACATTTGTGGTTAAGATGTATTAACATTTTTAAAATGTTTTATTTTATCAAATTTAAGTCATATTTAAATGGAAGCAAAGACAGTATATGTTAAACTGTCGCATTTTGAACTTAAATTTCCAAAAGTGGCACAGTTAGAAAAGCAGACCAAGTAATAAGTTATAAAATATATAACATGCACGCAAATAAAATAAGAAATGGTCACAAGTGCAACAAATAAGAATACCCTTCACTGGTTGTTTTATTTGGAGGTTATCTTAAGGTTAGTAACCATAAAATCTAAAACAAAAACATTTTGAGGTAAAATCATCATGACAAGCAATATTGGCTTCAGGAAATGTAGACTTCAAAAATATAAATTATAACTGTTGTGTAGTTGCTGATGTGCTTACCAGTGGTGTACTTACGAGGGTGTTTCCTCGTCTGCCGAACCCAACCTAGCAACACTGATCCATACAACTTCCGTCAGTAAAGGTCAATCTAATTAAGTTAATCAATATATGCACACCATTTATACCTTTGTAATAGTTATAACTTTGCATCTCACCTTTTTTTGACACAAATAAATACTGCTGTTATAGATTCATTAAACGTAAGATCTCTAAGAAAACACAATCAGTGAAACTATACTGTATACAGCAATGCCGTGTAGAATACTAAATGTACGATGTCTTCGTCTTTCTCGAATGTTAATATATTTTTAATTGTGTGTTGAGTTAACTACATCATATTTTCAGACCCAGAGTATTTCTCTCCCCTTATGAAATAACAGCGTTAGTAAGTTAGAGGTCAGAAGTAGATATCCAACCTGGATCAAGTTGGCAGATCGATAAATCCATGGTCCTCACTGTTTACATGCATAATCAGTTTTTTGAGTGTTTTGTACTGAACGATTTACTGTCATAATTACGACTAAATCAACGTACAAAATAAAAGAATTTGACTTATAAAAAATGTAACTGAATTATATACAGGGTGTTTCATGACTACTGACAAACTTAGGAAAATTAATCCTTGGGTCAAAAGAAGGACAAAATGTTATGTAAACATAGGTTATAAAGTCATTCGGCACCTATCTACATGCAAAATATTTTTTTTAAATTTGTTATGTAATAAATACATTTTAGGACCTCTACAAGGGTTAAAACGTACACATAAAGTTTAAACAGAAAATCATAATTACGAATCAATAGTTTTAAAACTACAAATGTTTACTGTAATTCAGTTGGTGTATTAAAACTAAAAAAATGTGTAAATAAATGTCGCTTAAATAATTTGAGCGAAATTGACATGCAACCACGAGAAACATATCGAAACAATCAGGCTGAAAATTGATCAACAGCTGTGAAATATCACACTGGCTGACAATAAAGTGAACAAATATGTTTCAATTTTTTTTATATAATGGTTCTTATACAGGTTAAGCCACATTTCCGCAGTGCACTGTGTATCATCAGAAACAACAGTAACTAGTTGTTATATCAAGTAAAAGATTATTATAGTAAAAAATAAACGTTCGACCAGAAATGAATTCTTCTACTTGTAATTTAGTTAGTTGTACTGTTCTACCTTGTAATTCATATTTCAGTTGTACCATAACCCTCTAACTCGGATCTCAGCAATTTTAAATTGAAATTATTAGTCAAAGAAAGACTGGTTAGTTATAGAAGACATCTTTATTTGAATTCAAAAGTATACTGTACTTGTGCATAAAAAATAATAAATACCTGGGACCAAGCTTACAGTATTTAATTTAGCTTAGAAGAAGATTTTCAAAACGTCCCCCATTTTGAATTCAGAAAATCCTTGCTCGCTTCAAAAGAGAAAGATTGTCTTTGATTGTTTGCGCAACATTTAATAATATTCCTAAAAGTTACTTTCTGGTTTGGGATTTGACTTTGTACACATTCATATACTCCCAGAGGAAGTAGTCCATTGGTGTTAGATCCTGAGACCTGGGTGGCCAATTCAATAGTCTCACCATAACGATCATTTAATAAATTGTTGCACATTATGTGTTCAGTGAGGAGGAGCTCCGTCATGCTGATAAATAGAAGTCCTGGTTTAAACCTCCTGCAGAATGTCTTGTTAAATCTGGAAATAGGTCATGCCGTTTAGTGACCCATCCAAAATTAAGGCCCAATAAGTTTGTCATTAATGAGTCCGCACCAAACGTTCACTGAAAATCTTTGCTGAAAGTGTGTCTCAACTATGACATGGGGATTTTCTACAGACCACACGCGACAGTATTTTAATTTGTTAATACCCTTCCTTGTTTACTGAGCGTCATCTGTAAAGAGTATTAATTAAAGTAACCTGTGATTTGCTGTTACTCATCGAAAAAACTCAGACTCCCTCACAATATCGCCAGGGTGAAGAGTATAATTTCTGTAAATGATAAGGGTGCAAACCTTCTTCCTTTAATATTCTCCATATTTAGTAGTAGATACCAGATGTTTTCGTACAAGTAGCCTATTCTTACACTAGAATTTGAGCTTTCTTGAATCGATGCAAAAATGATCTCTTCCACATCTATTGGAGTTTGATTGATTCCTTCAGCTTTACTTTTAACAAACAGACTTGTCTCGCTCAGACAGTTGTGTACGTCTGTAAATATTAGGTACAATATCGTTGCAAAATCTTCTACCACACACAACTTCGACTGCTCTTGAATTTCCATTGCAAGAGCCATACTCATAGTGCCTAACAGCATACTCACTATTACTAAAAATTGATTGACCTTACAAAATAAGTTAGTGGTACAGAGCTTAATTAATAACAAAACATCCAACAATGGGTTTAATAAGCTGATTATTAAACACTACAGCTGATTACTAGTTTTCCACAGTTGCTAATTGACGATACATAAACTTTTGAAAAATAATAATAATAAAACAAAAATAGTAAAATAAATTGCTTAACTCCGCAAAACATTTTACATAGAAGTTTTCCCAAATCACTTTATCGTCTATGAAATTTTACAACCTTTGATACATTTTTAGCCTGATTGTTTGAAATTTGTTTCGTGGTGAATAATTTTTTCATCGAATTTTTCCCAAATCACTTTATCATCTGTCTTAATGAAATTTTACTACTTTTGATACATTTTTGCCTGATTGTTTGAAAATGTTCTGGTGGTAAATAACATTTTTTACGTTTTAAGTATAGCTACCGAATTTCGGTGAAAATTGGCACTTTTAATATGATTAATTCATATTTATAATGTTCTGCTCAAACTGCATGTGTAAGTTTTATAAGAATATTATAAATATTTAATTCTCTAGAGGTCCAAAAATTCATTTACAATACAATACTCTAAAATAGTGATTGCTGACTGTAGAATGAGTTTAGGGTCTATATTTAAATAATACCTATTCCTTGTTTTGACCCAAGGATTAATTATAAGTTTGTCGGAGTTGTCATGAAACACCCGTTATTTATCATAAATACAACTATCAATATAAAAAATGCTAATATCCACGCTAAACAGTGTAATGCTATTTTTAATAATTTGTGAACTAAGCATGGTTGCCAGATTTTGCAATTTTACAAAGGGTTAGAACTGCTAACATCTATCTGGATAACTTTGTATTGCAATCTGCGTATACTCAAGAATCGTCAGTGTGAACATGACAGCATTCACAAGTTCACATGATATATTTGTGTTTCTATACAATTCAATAATTAATTCTTACACAAATTGAGCATTATCAAAAAACACTTTAAACCAAAACTGCTTATAATGTATGTAGGATAATTAGTTATAATTGACACGATGTTAGAAAAGGGTGTTTAGTTGAAAATACTTGAAGTTAAACTAGTTGAAAGAAATAAACAGTTTTCATAAAACTTTAATGAGATAATTGGTAAATTTGTAAAGTAGTACCTCTTGATATTTAAATAAATATTTAACCTTGCTTCATATACTATTGACTGCATGGAAATATTGTGGTTTGATTTTGTGTGTAAAAATCTAATACGGAAATAGTTAGAAACGTCATAGATTATAAATAAGATATTCAACAAATAAAACTTCCATAATTTCATAATTATATTGTGTAAGTACCTTATAATTCATTACAAAAAATACTAACAATAAATTATTATTCATAAAATAGACATTAATGAAAACATTTAACGTATTATTACATAAAAACTGTACATTGTAGATTGTAGAAGCTTGTTTTTGTTTCTAATAAAATAATTTCAATATTGTAACCAATTATCAGTCTGGTACCTGACTAACACCAGACTACATCATCTCAAGTTTTACTACAATTCTAAATATTTGGCATTCGATACTAATTCATTTACTATCAATTATTATTTTTTACACGATGTACATACATTTGTTGTATTTTTATTTTATTTACATGTTTAGGTTTGCTGAAATGGGCACCATCCTAGAAAAAATCCATATTTTGTGTCTTTAATCGTTTTAACTAATCGTTAAAATCTTTTTAGCATCGATCAACTTTATATAATTTCCAGCAAAATACTAACATTATTTAAAATAAACTTTAGTTCTATTTATCATTGAATCAACAACTCATTGAATCAATATATTGTTTAAAATATGCCTCCCTAATAGGTAACTTGTTATAGGCCTATCCTGGTTTAGCTGACATAACCTCAATAGGTAACTATTATAGATCTATCCTGGTATAGCTGACATAACCTCAATAGGTAACTATTATAGATCTATCCTGGTATAGCTGACATAACCTCAATAGGTAACTTATTATAGGTCTATCCTGGTATAGCTGACATAACCTCAATAGGTAACTATTATAGATCTATCCTGGTATAGCTGACATAACCTCAATAGGTAACTTATTATAGGTCTATCCTGGTATAGCTGACATAACCTCAATAGGTAACTTATTATAGGTCTATCCTGGTATAGCTGACATAACCTCAATAGGTAACTTATTATAGGTCTATCCTGGTATAGCTGACATAACCTCAATAGGTAACTATTATAGATCTATCCTGGTATAGCTGACATAACCTCAATAGGTAACTTATTATAGGTCTATCCTGGTATAGCTGACATAACCTCAATAGGTAACTATTATAGATCTATCCTGGTATAGCTGACATAACCTCAATAGGTAACTTATTATAGGTCTATCCTGGTTTAGCTGACATAACCTCAATAGGTAACTATTATAGATCTATCCTGGTATAGCTGACATAACCTCAATAGGTAACTATTATAGATCTATCCTGGTATAGCTGACATAACCTCAATAGGTAACTTATTATAGGTCTATCCTGGTATAGCTGACATAACCTCAATAGGTAACTATTATAGATCTATCCTGGTATAGCTGACATAACCTCAATAGGTAACTATTATAGATCTATCTTGGTATAGCTGACATAACCTCAATAGGTAACTTATTATAGGTCTATCCTGGTATAGCTGACATAACCTCAATAGGTAACTATTATAGATCTATCTTGGTATAGCTGACATAACCTCAATAGGTAACTTATTATAGGTCTATCCTGGTATAGCTGACATAACCTCAATAGGTAACTTATTATAGATCTATCCTGGTATAGCTGACATAACCTCAATAGGTAACTATTATAGATCTATCTTGGTATAGCTGACATAACCTCAATAGGTAACTTATTATAGATCTATCTTGGTATAGCTGACATAACCTCAATAGGTAACTTATTATAGGTCTATCCTGGTATAGCTGACATAACCTCAATAGGTAACTTATTATAGGTCTATCCTGGTATAGCTGACATAACCTCAATAGGTAACTATTATAGATCTATCCTGGTATAGCTGACATAACCTCAATAGGTAACTTATTATAGGTCTATCTTGGTATAGCTGACATAACCTCAATAGGTAACTATTATAGATCTATCCTGGTATAGCTGACATAACCTCAATAGGTAACTTATTATAGGTCTATCCTGGTATAGCTGACATAACCTCAATAGGTAACTATTATAGATCTATCCTGGTATAGCTGACATAACCTCAATAGGTAACTTATTATAGGTCTATCCTGGTATAGCTGACATAACCTCAATAGGTAACTATTATAGATCTATCCTGGTATAGCTGACATAACCTCAATAGGTAACTTGTTATAGGCCTATCTTGGTATAGCTGACATAACCTCAATAGGTAACTTATTATAGGTCTATCCTGGTATAGCTGACATAACCTCAATATTTCAGTGAGTGAAGTGTATGTGCCTGTAGTTTGACAGAGATAGGCCCCGGGGGGCAACTCACCATGCGAGCACAATCTTGTCGACCCCCCCAGGGAAATAAATACTTACGCTTGGCCTAAACTTACGTCACTTTATGAAAGTCTTCTATTAATCATGGTCCCAGAAGGTACATACACAAATCTGACTTAATATCAGTAGCTTCAACCTTATCAATAATAGCTATAACTTAATGTTAACAGTAATACACAATTAATTATTTAAATCGGTTACTTTTATCTCAATATAAGTAGTTTCTCAAATCGGCTTCATTTATTGACCCACAGTAAAAAGGAAAAGGTCAGTAGACTCGTGATTATCCGAGCCTAGATTAACCGAGCCCTCGGTTAACCGAGGCAAAAGTCGGAGAGGGCGGGTCACAACCGTGTTGGTTATCGTAGAGATTAAATGCGTGTGGATGCGAATTTACGCGAATATAGCGATTCACGCATCAGGAATGCCTCTACCGGTCGCTGCTAGGTCGAGCCGGAGTTCTCGGAAGTCAACCCACCCCCTTTTATTAGGAACTGAGTTTATTGCAGAATTGTTCTAATTTTGTCAGTCGTCCTCGTCAGTCAGTCTGAGTTGTCTATCTAACGTGGTTGTTTGCTGCATTTTTATTGTTCCAAAGTAACGGCGTATTACAGTATTTTAAAACCGGTTAATTTTTAAGTGTTTTAATTTAATGTTTCTTAGTTTGTAGGCCTATTTAATAAGTGGTTTTTAGTTTTGTTTCATACGTTTAATTATTTTTTATAAGTTCATTTTTGTGTGTGTGAAAGAGAATCTTACTGTGCAAAATGAGTTTAAAGCGGAAGCGAGTAGTGGTTTCCTTAGAAACAAAATTAAATGCGATTAAAAGGTTAGAAAAAGGCGAATCTATAAAGAAGGTTGCTGCAGAGTTGGGTGTCGGTGAAGTGACTGTTGGAGATTGGAGACGAAAGAAGAAAGAAATCGAACAGTGGGTTTACCAAAGTGCGAGTAGTGGGAGTGGCTTAAGGCGGAAGACAATGAAGAAAGGAGATCATGGTCAAACATCGGAAGCGCTATACTTGTGGTTTTCGCAGTTGAGAGGTATGGGCAGCCCTATAAGTGGACCCATTTTTGGGAGGATGGGGAGGACAATTTTTGTGCTAGTGAAGGTTGGATGGATACCTGGAAGAAAATATATGGCATCCGACAATTAAATATTTGTGGTGAGAAGCTTTCTGCCGACCCATCTGAAATTGACAGTTTTTATTCAAAACTTGAAACCATAATCTTAAATGATGGACTTACGTCAGATCAAATTTTTAATTGTGACGAAACCGGGCTCAATTACAAAATGCTTCCATCGAAAACGTTAGCAGCTAAAAATGAAGCAAATGCACCCGGTTACAAAAAAAGTAAAGAGCGAGTGACAATCATGAACTGCTGCAATGCTTCCGGTTCATTAAAATTAAGACCCCTATTAATAGGGAAAGCCAAAAACCAAAGGGCATTCAAAAATGTTCAAGTAAATTGCTTTCCAACAGTTTACAAAAACCAACAAAATGCATGGATGGACTGTACCATTTTTAAAACATGGTTTTTTAACGATTTTGTCCCAGTTGTTGAGGCATATTTAAAGCAGAAAAACTTGCCCCAGAAAACATTGTTGTTGCTAGATAACGCGCGATCTCATCCGGATGCAAGTGACTTAGTTAGTGGTCAAATAAGAGCAGTTTTTCTTCCACCCAACGTGACATCGCTCATCCAACCCCTAGACCAAGGTGTTTTGGAAGCAATGAAGAGAAACTATCGACGAAGGCTTCTCCAAGTGTTGCTAGCCAAGTTAGATGAAGGACTGACGGTAACGGATGCACTTAAGAAAATCACTGTCAAAGACGTTGCTTATTGGATTGCATCTGCGTGGGACGACGTAAAAGTGTCCACAATTCAAAAATCGTGGAAAAACATATTCCAAATAAAGCACAAAACAAACGACACGCAAAAGGAAACTGACGACTGTGTAGTCGATTTAGCCAACCTAGTTAATCATTTACCAGTTGAAGAACCAATCATAAATGAAGATGTAATCAATTGGATTAATGGAGACGAAGAAATGGAATTGTCAGACGACGCAATTGCCGATCTCATTGTAAACAAAAACAATAATGAAGAAGAAGAAGATGAAGACACAGATGATGCTACTCCAAAGATTACTCATTCCGAGGGATTGAAGTTACTTGAAGGAGCACTCGCATACGTTGAGCAACAAGAGGAATCAACTCCATTCAATGTCCTCCATTTTCAACGTTGGCGGAACATTGCGGCATCAAAGAGAGGCACGAAACTTACGCAAAAGTCAATCAAAGACTTTTTCAAACATTAATATTTACTGATTAAGGTAAATGTTTTTGTATTTTATATAGTTATATGTGTTAGTTTATTAGTTTGTACTATTAGTATGTTAATGGTAACACAATTATCGATTTTTACGCGTTTTTCTTATCAGTACAACCCATCTCGGGATTATCCGAGTTTTTTGTGTATCCGAGGTGGTCTCGGTCCCAATTACCTCGGATAACCGAGAGTCTACTGTATTTGTATTTTTTTACCTTACAGCTCATTAGTTTGTGTAACGTTTTATATTATTCAAAGCATAAATAAATTCAGTAATTTATCCATTTATTGTGTTAAATCTCTTTCATTATCTTCACATATTGTTAGCTTGTTTTTTATTTATAACTACAAATATTAATAATATTGAACTTTTTTTGTTAAACTAAATTGTATCGTTAGACTTAATTAATCACGGAGTTAGAAGTACACTGTAGTTAAATATTTATATTAAATAGTGTATTAAATAATGATAAACTGCCGTTTGTTCCGTTCTAGTGTTCGTATATACAATACAGTTTTGTTAAAAGTAAAAATACATATTTAATAAAGTAAAATTCTTTTTTGTTTTGTTCACTTTAAATATGTTACTATATAGTCAATTTCGATGTTTGTTTTTGAAAAATGAATAATTTTTATCTTTATTTAATATAAAACATCAAACTTTAATACAATCATTATTTTTCATAACTAAGCGTTAAGTTTTATTTCATAATTTAAATACATAATTAAAACCTGTTTTTGTAGCCTATGTTATTTATGAAGTGTTAGATTGGACATTTATACATGACAAGGTAATGAATGTTTTGTATCTAATCAATAGTAAATCAATTAGGTAAATGACTTGTGTGATGCCAAGTCACTTGTTAATCGATCAGGCAAAAAGCTTGAATTATTCATGTACATTTATTTCTTTTATGTGACTTTATTTCGTACGGCTTTACAGTAATTCATTAACGCAATATCCCTCCGTATTAAAGAGACCAAGAAAAATGGTATTTTCTCGAAATGGTCACTAGTGAAATACAATAAGCTGAAATAATCTGCTTAGTGGTGAAAAATTACTGAGAATGTCTGAAATGCATACTTAACTACAATTGAGAAGCTCCTAAAATGTCTAAGATACAATATATATATATATATATATAAGATAATTTGTAAATATAAATGTTTGTAATCATTTAAAAATACGATATAATTGTGAATTGAATTATATTTCAAAAATTATGAAAACATTAGTTTTCATATCGCAATAAATAGGAGGTCATAATGTTATTTTACTACAATATGTATTGAAAATCTTTATACCTGTTTATATTAAGGTTTTATGTGTAATTATAGAATTTAAAGTAGTATAAATAATATAATAATTTTCATCTTATGTAGCATTTCGAACTAAAAAAATTATATTACAAAAATATGTCAGTATATGAAATAATCAGCCTAATCAATAAGAAGAATTATACAATTAAATAAGTGTATATAATATACTTTTCAATACGCAACATGCAGTTCATTAACTATTTTGTTAAAAAAGCTTTATATAAAAATTTTTTAGTTGCAAGTGGGAGTATAAATAACGGTGGTTCAGGGTACTTTCTGTCTAAGCTCGAAGTCCTCATGTTAGCTTCAAGTAAGTACGTACCTATAATGTTTGTCGTATATTAGCTAATCCACACAAAGATAAATATTATCTAGTTAAACCATTTATTTATCACATCACGCACCACCTGAAGAGTTAAGTCAATGTAAGGTACCGGTATTCTTAAATCATTTATTTATCACATCACGCACTGCCTGAAGAGTTAAATCAATGTAAGGCACTGGTCGTGTTAACCCATTTATTTATCACATCACGTACTGCCTGAACAGTTAAGTCATTGTAAGGTACCGGTCGTGTTAAATCATTTATTTATCACATCACGCACTGCCTGAAGAGTTTAATCAATGTAAGGTACCATTTGTGTGAAAGCATATATTTATCACATCACGCACCACCTGAAGACTTAAGTCAAATGTTAGGTACCAGCCGTGTTAAACCGTAAAATACGAACATTGTATTAGCCTTTTATATAAATGATGTTAAATTATATCTTTAACTGTACAATTGTAAAATTTACTGAGTTTTGAATAACACCTACTTTTTTTCTATTTTATGTTTCTTTACATCGCCTTATTCGTGACAAAGGCTTACTACATTTGCTGACCTTTAATTACACATACATTAAACGTTGTTGACCACCAAGAACACAAACATAATAAATGTGTAATAGTTAAATGTATTATCTTAAGTACAATGAAATTTGTAAAAGTCACAGATATTATCTTAACAAAGAAAAATATGAAAGGATTTTATTTTTCAAACATAACACTTTCTTTTTCAAGGACCCAACTTTCTTTGTTCAACATGTAAGCGATTTTGCAGACGTATTGAAAAACTGAAAAGAAGTAACATATCATGTAATTGTAACAAAGTTTTATAATATCTTAAATTTAACTATAAACAATTGTAGTATTTATTTGTAAGGTTTTAGGTTCTACAGTCAGTGTGTCATTTGTTTATTTTTATACAATTTATAAGGTTTGTTGAAACTTTATTAAAAATTGTACAATCTTTGCCAAATATCTTAGACCTAATAAATTATTATTAGGGTGGGTCATCATCATTGTTCAAGTATGGGAGCGTGGATGGCTCCTTACCAGTTTTTGTGTATAGCATTCAATATCAACTTATGTAATCTTATGAACAATTACACAAATTTACCTTTGGAAAAAGGATGGGTAATTAATACATTACGTTTATGGAAGGGTGGATGTCTTTTGGCCAGTGATTGTGTTTGGCAGAAAGGATGGGTCATCATTAATGTTCAAGTATGGGAGAGTGGATGGCTGTTTACCAGTGTTTGTGTATGACAGGTAGGGTGGGTCATCATTACTGTTCGAGTATGGGAGAGTGGATGGCTGTTTACCAGTGTTTGTGTATGACAGAAAGGATGGGTCATCATTTATGTTCAAGTATGGGTGAGTGGATGGCTGTTTACCAGTGTTTGTTTATGACAGGGAGGGTGGATATCTTTTGGCCAGTGATTGTGTTTGGCAGAAAGGATGGGTCATCATTAATGTTCAAGTATGGGTGAGTGGATGGCTGTTTACCAGTGTTTGTGTATGACAGGGAGGGTGGATGTCTTTTGGCCAGTGATTGTGTTTGGCAGAAAGGATGGGTCATCATTAATGTTCAAGTATGGGTGAGTGGATGGCTGTTTACCAGTGTTTGTGTATGACAGGGAGGGTGGATGTCTTTTGGCCAGTGATTGTGTTTGGCAGAAAGGATGGGTCATCATTAATGTTCAAGTATGGGTGAGTGGATGGCTGTTTACCAGTGTTTGTTTATGACAGGGAGGGTGGATATCTTTTGGCCAGTGATTGTGTTTGGCAGAAAGGATGGGTCATCATTAATGTTCAAGTATGGGAGAGTGGATGGCTGTTTACCAGTGTTTGTGTATGACAGGGAGGGTGGATGTCTTTTGGCCAGTGATTGTGTTTGGCAGAAAGGATGGGTCATCATTACTGTTCGAGTATGGGAGAGTGGATGGCTGTTTACCAGTGTTTGTGTATGACAGGGAGGGTGGATGTCTTTTGGCCAGTGATTGTGTTTGGAAGAAAGGATGGGTCATCATTACTGTTCGAGTATGGGAGAGTGGATGGCTGTTTACCAGTGTTTGTGTATGACAAGGAAGGTGGATGTCTTTTGGCCAGTGATTGTGTTTGGCAGAAAGGATGGGTCATCATTAATGTTCAAGTATGGGTGAGTGGATGGCTGTTTACCAGTGTTTGTGTATGACAGGGAGGGTGGATGTCTTTTGGCCAGTGATTGTGTTTGGCAGAAAGGATGGGTCATCATTACTGTTCGAGTATGGGAGAGTGGATGGCTGTTTACCAGTGTTTGTGTATGACAAGGAAGGTGGATGTCTTTTGGCCAGTGATTGTGTTTGGCAGAAAGGATGGGTCATCATTAATGTTCAAGTATGGGTGAGTGGATGGCTGTTTACCAGTGTTTGTGTATGACAGGGAGGGTGGATGTCTTTTGGCCAGTGATTGTGTTTGGCAGAAAGGATGGGTCATCATTACTGTTCAAGTATGGGTGAGTGGATGGCTGTTTACCAGTGTTTGTGTATGACAGGGAGGGTGGATGTCTTTTGGCCAGTGATTGTGTTTGGCAGAAAGGATGGGTCATCATTAATGTTCAAGTATGGGTGAGTGGATGGCTGTTTACCAGTGTTTGTGTATGACAGGGAGGGTGGATGTCTTTTGGCCAGTGATTGTGTTTGGCAGAAAGGATGGGTCATCATTACTGTTCGAGTATGGGAGAGTGGATTGCTGTTTACCAGTGTTTGTGTTTGACAGGGAGGGTGGGTCATCATCACTGTCTTTGTATGTAAGGGTGGCTGGTTCTTCACCAATTGTTGTGTGAAGGGGAGGGTGAGTCATTTTTTTGGATGTACATGTGCGTGTGGTCGAGTAACCAATATTGTTCACATATGAGAATATACATGATCTAGGTATTGTGTTGCTCAAACGTATTTTAAATGAAATAAATAAATGAAATAAAAAAAATGTCTTTATTGTATTTCTTTCTTTTACAAATGGCGATGTTAGGACTATGAAATCCTGTCTTACACCTAACAATTATATTCATTTTCATTAAATATTGAATCATGTAGTTGCTAAAAATTAAAGACGTATTAACGTGCTTCTAAGACATAATCTTAAAGTAAAAAAAAACGAATGAATCCTAAGTCTTCAAGATGAACGGAAACTGCTGTAGGTGGCAATTCAATTATCTGATAAAAGGTGATTTTTGGAGTAACAATTCAAATTATCTAAAATATTATTTTTTCTTTATACTAGATTTGACTTTAAATTACCTATCAAACAACTCTATTCTCCTATTAAATAGTCATTTCATAAATAAGTTGAGACTTCTTATAAGAAAACAGATACATAAGTTTAGATAACACCAAGTGAGGCTGGGTACTTACACTTGCTGAGGCGGTGGTTGGGGGTTTGGTCGTCCACATAAGGCTGCGGATTGGTCAAGTCCTCAAAGTTGATTATGTACAGACATATGTCGTCCACCTCACTTTTCACAGGAGCTATCACCTCGCTACATAGGAACTTTGTACCTGAAACATAAAATATAAATACATATTGACTCTTATTTCAATAAATTACTTTCACTATGACAAGTCCATTTTATGATAATTTCCACAGAAATTACACTTAACAAATAAATAAACTATGTTTAGATTTGTATTACTGTAAAATAAATATCGACAAAATATGATTTTTGTATTTCCAAAGTAAATGTTTAGCTCTGTAAAAATACCCGCCAGAGCGTGTTCCAGAAGTTTTGTTGTAAAGTTGCACTTATAGTCCTCAATATTTACCTCTTTGGTAATAAATACTTGTAATGAATGCATTTTCATCAGTTGTGGCATGTTCAGATTATAAAAACAAATTTTATTATAAACATTAAAAATTGTGGAATTATCAAATATGTTTCATTTAAATCCATCAAAATTCCACCAAGGACCAAATAAAGAAAATAGTGCATACTTGTAACAAATGCTGGATGTAACAGCGTTGGGACTCGATGTGCAAACCACACATTACTGAACCATCACTATCCACCATGCACAGTCATAGGGAGTGTTTGTATTTGTGGATTACTACTTATAAAAAAATAAAGAAATGTAAAATGTTAAACTATATATGAGCCATATGAAAATTACAAAAAATATATGAAAAAGTAACCACTGCTAAAACAATTTCATGAGTTTTTTTATTAAATCAGTATACTCGTATTCAATAATAATGAAACTGTTTAAAATAAGGAAAATGAAATAATTGAAAGTGAGAGAAGATAATCGGATAAAATTTAAAGAGCAGTGACTACTTTGCATTTTGTTTTTATGGCTAAAGTCTTGCTAGGTTAGACTATAAAGGAATATAACGCTTTTTTATTGCACGAGCATTTAAAGTAAATTAAGACTATAAATTAATTATTATGTTTTTAAAATTATAGGAGTCATTCCTACAGAATTCCACTCTTATCCATACATTGTTAGCTCATTCCGTCTTTACATTCACACCATTATTTTAAGTTGGATACTCCAGCTTTATATGTCAAATTGCCGAATTATTGGTCTCCCAGTTGTGGGGTAACAAATCTCCAACAATGTAAAAGGCCTCAGAAATGAAAAACCTTTTCAAACGTGCCTTGAAAGTCTTTGGCTCAATGTTGCTTTTGTAATATATCGGCCAAGACCAAGCGAGCACCTGCTTGTGAGGGAATCCTATGATGTGTGATTCTGTAATTATCTCTGTGTCTGGTTGAATAATTATGCATTTCACTGCCTCTAGTGAGTACACACTTGGACATACAATAAAATGCAGTTTCTGAAATATAAATATTTAAAGCTTTAACGATTTTAACATTTGCAAGACTCTCTAGACTTAAGCTTAGACATAATACTCACTGCTTCTTTTTGCAGTTTAAAGAGTTTCACTAGTTAACTGAGGAACAGCCACCCCAAACTCCATACGACAAGTCATCATAAATGAGACCATAATACGTCACAAGCATGACTTGATTTCGGCATATATCGGACAGGGTTCTGAGAACGTATATCCCGGATGATAGCTTGGAGCAAGCCATATCAATATGATTGGTTCATCTTCTATCGATGATAATTCCGAGAAACTTTGTCGCATGAACCTCATCCACCACTGCTTCATCTATGTTAACCTTCGGTGATTTTTCGATTTGTGGTGGGTGTAGGGAGCATCTAATAAAATTAGTTTTGGAAGGATTTATTTCAAGATTGATATTATTAAAATGCTGGATACAACTATTTAAATCTATGAAAGTTACTCTTTCCAAATCCGATTCCAACCCCCCACTTGTACAGAGGGTTGTAATCATCTGCATACTAAATAAGCCGCCCATGCATGTGTATCATTAATGTACACCAGGAAGAGCTAGGGGCTGAGAATTTATCCCTGTAGGACACCGACCCTTAATTAGTTTGGTTATGATGTTTTATTATCGATATGGACTGTTTGGAACCTCTTGTGCAGATAAGATTTGAGCCACGACAATGGCACTCCTCGAACGCCATATGACCCTAGCTTCTTTAAAAGGGTTTTATAATTGACACAGTCGAAAGCTTTGGAGAGATCGAGAAACACACTAAGAGTATGCCTGCGACTCTGCAGACTGTCTACTACCATGTCGAAAGACTCACTACTTCGTCTATTGTTGACTTCCTCTCTCAAAAACCAAACCGGTCATTTGAGAGCAGAGAATGCTTATCCAAAAAAGACATCAGTGGCATTAAAAACACTTTCTCAAACACTTATTACTAGCAATATTGATATAGTTCTGCAGTTAATGATTTAGTTTGGATATATATTTTTTTTAAATTGTTGTCACTCTGGCTAGTTTCAGTGAAGATGGAAAGTGTCCAGATTGAAAATAAATATTTATTATATGTGAAATGGATACAACAAGTGCCTGAAGAACCTTTTTAATAGCCATGTAGATATGTGTGTACATCTTAGAACTTAGGCTTAAGCGGCCGGTGTCATAACTAGAATCTATATTTTCCGGTGACAACCGCGTCAACGTGCTATGTACATTATTGTTGTAGTGTACATCATTGAATGTTTTAGGAAGTAAGTTTTGTATTATTTGGACGAGATCTTTGATAGATATGGGGACTGAAATCATCGATGTGGATGGGCCATGGACACAGCCTGATGATTGAAGGTTTCAGCTATTATTACGACTCAAAGAAAGGGGCTGGTAGGTCAGAGAAAAAAGTTTTGAAAATGATAGCCACAGTAGATGGATCGGATATTACATTTTAATCAATATCTAGACTGATATTCCTACTTTTTGTTGATTTTGAAATAAATTTATTCAATTCCAAGTGGTTTTGGAAAAATTTTGCGAATTGAAGTGTTTCCTCAAAATATCGTATACTTTTGCAGCTTTCAAAACGTGCTTATATATTATTTTGTATTGTTTCAGTTATTGATGGAATCCAGGGTATCCAGTGATATTTGATATATTTAATTCATATTTCAGTTTCTCCCGGGAAACCAAAATTCCTTTTGTAATCCAAGAACAATGTGTTCTTTTGGAATGGGTTTCTACTTCCTCTATTGGACAGGATATGTCTAGATGAAAATGTAGTGTTGAAGAATTTGTTAAATTAAATGTCACGCAAATCAGTGAAATTGAGAAAGACCAACTTTCCTGGGAGATAGATAAGTTTATATTGCTGATGTTCAGGGGTTTTGACACTCTAGTCTTGGGAAAACAAGGGCTTGCATGTTTGGGAGCCAGTCTCGGTATTGATACCAGCTAGCCGCAACGATCTCCTATCGCTGTATTACGTCTCTCCTGCATATTACTCAAAATGTTCTCGATAGCAGTACACGAGGTGGCTGTAGCTTTAGTAGTAGAGTCGATCAACCTATCTAAGTTAAAAAACTTTAAACAATCGGAAAACCGCTTGGTTGAGGGAACCTTAACATCAAGAACGTTGGTATTGAAGTCATCCAAAACCACTTGGTTGAGGGAGCCTTAACATCAAGAACGTTGGTACTGAAGTCATGCAAAACCACTTGGTTGAGGGAGCCTTAACATCAAGAACGTTGGTATTGAAGTCATCCAAAACCACTTGGTTTAGGGAGCCTTAACATCAAAAACGTTGGTATTGAAATCATCCAAAACCACTTGGTTGAGGGAGCCTTAACATCAAGAACGTTGGTACTGAAGTCATCCAAAACCGCTTGGTTGAGGGAGCCTTAACATCAAGAACGTTGGTATTGAAGTCATCCAAAACCACTTGGTTGAGGGAGCCTTAACATCAAGAACGTTGGTATTGAAGTCATCCAAAACCACTTGGTTGAGGGAGCCTTAACATCAAGAACGTTGGTACTGAAGTCATCCAAAACCGCTTGGTTGAGGGAGCCTAACATCAAGAACGTTGGTATTGTAGTCATCCAAAACCACTTGGTTGAGGGAGCCTTGACATCAAGAACGTTGGTACTGAAGTCATCCAAAACCACTTGGTTGAGGGAGCCTTAACATCAAGAACGTTGGTATTGAAGTCATCCAAAACCACTTGGTTGAGGGAGCCTTAACATCAAGAACGTTGGTACTGAAGTCATCCAAAACCCCTTGGTTGAGGGAGCCTTAACATCAAGAACGTTGGTATTGAAGTCATCTAAAACCACTTGGTTGAGGGAGCCTTAACATCAAGAACGTTGGTATTGAAGTCATCCAAAACCACTTGGTTGAGGGAGCCTTAACATCAAGAACGTTGGTATTGAAGTCATCCAAAACCGCTTGGTTGAGGGAGCCTAACATCAAGAACGTTGGTATTGAAGTCATCCAAAACCACTTGGTTGAGGGAGCCTTGACATCAAGAACGTTGGTACTGAAGTCATCCAAAACCACTTGGTTGAGGGAGCCTTAACATCAAGAACGTTGGTATTGAAGTCATCCAAAACCGCTTGGTTGAGGGAGCCTTAACATCAGGAATGTTGGTACTGAAGTCATCCAAAACCACTTTGTTGAGGGAGCCTTAACATCAAGAACGTTGGTACTGAAGTCATCCAAAACCGCTTGGTTGAGGGAGCCTAACATCAAGAACGTTGGTATTGTAGTCATCTAAAACCACTTGGTTGAGGGAGCCTTGACATCAAGAACGTTGGTACTGAAGTCATCCAAAACCACTTGGTTGAGGGAGCCTTAACATCAAGAACGTTGGTATTGAAGTCATCCAAAACCACTTGGTTGAGGGAGCCTTAACATCAAGAACATTGGTACTGAAGTCATCCAAAACCGCTTGGTTGAGGGAGCCTTAACATCAAGAACGTTGGTATTGAAGTCATCCAAAACTACTTGGTTGAGGGAGCATTAACATCAAGAACGTTGGTATTGAAGTCATCCAAAACAATAAATAATGTATTTTGATTCAATTGCTACAAAAGCACCTGAAACCGAGAAAAAATTCATTGATGTTACCGTTGGGATACCTGTAAATGCCAATTATAAGAGTTTTTCCTCTCTCAGTATGTAGTTTACACCCATGGCTTCAAAATCTTTCTCCATCGTATCTTTTACTTCAAAACATTTGTAAGAAAGATTGTTATGTCAGAAAATGGCTACATCCCTCCCTTGAAAGAGGATCGACAGAAATAATTAGCTAGTACATAGCCACTTATTTTGCTGTTCTTAAGGTTTAGGGGCTGCGTCCTAAGGACACACATTAAGACAATTCTAACTGTCACTTCTAAGTTTAATGACGGCAACATATTACAGTTAGTTGTTATTTACGATACACGATCCAATGTTGAATCATCGAGCAATCACACAAAACATTAACTATTACTACTGTGCCTTTACAGTCAACTGTCCCATCATATCTCCTAATTAAAAGTAGTTAGCAATAACAGAGTTCTTCTTTGAAAAGTGTTCATCCGTACTCAAATTTATTATATTGGATGCCAACGGAGTTCAAATACCAATTAAGCCTACGTTACGAGAGGATATCTTACAAAGTCCAATTGGTAATATCAAAGAAAAAATTACTAAACTTTCATTGTTTTAGAGAATAGACAAATATAGTTAGTTCTGATTTTGCAGATGGCTACTACAAAGTTCACTGAGGTTTTATTTACAAGAAAATATTATTAAGCTAGAAACTATTCTGACATTGTAAGAAGTTTACAAAACTTCTCTTACAAATGCATTTACAATTTTTAATTTAATATAGTGTGACTGATAAGTTTTGGACCATCTTTCATTAGTAAACTGATGCATTTGTAGGTCGAGTGGAAGCCTAAACAACTTATTCGTTCTAAACAATTGAATTAAATTCAACCTTACTTGATACGTCACATATAAATAGTAAACCTACATATTTTCCTTTTTAAAATATGTAGAATTGGGTTTTTTTTTTTTTTTTTTTTTTTTTTTTGATTCATTGAAGAATATTAAGAATAAATAATAAATAACTTTTATAACCAATCTTTAGTTTGTATTTTGTAATTGAACTTGTGAAAAAAGTATTACAAAATATGCTAATTATCTATATATTATTGAGTAGATAGGAATTGTCAATAAGTGTGTATATTACAAACTTAAGCCAATATAGTGGCCAAGTATGTCTAGAACTAAACTATTATTCAAATTATTTGATATAATATCCAATTTAAAACAGCTGATATGTTCAATTTACTACTGTACTCAACTATTTTCCATTTTAAAAATTTAGCCTACCACAATTTTACTCAATTTGTTTTTATTTACACAGCTGTTAATCAAATAAATCAATCGATTAATATATTTGTAATTTATCAATTAATATATAAATCAATAGTGGGAACTTTGGAAGACAGTGGAATGGATTCCTGAGGTCGGAGAGGAAAATCCTTTCTTATTGAGCCTCTAAGGGCCAAGATAAACCTGTAAAAAATGTCAAGCAATTGGGCGTATATTTTTGGAGAAATAGTGATTAGTGGAAAATTGCTTTTATATAAGATATAATTCTTGTAGTTTACAGGCTTTGGTTATCTAAAAAAATCTGAAATTATTCTTTTACAGCCCTTAAAGTACGGCAATTGACTCTAAATCAATTAAATGTCGGAGTTCTCGCCATATACATTTGTTCTCCTATGACTTGGCTATACATTTGTTCAGATTTAATTGTATATTTTCCCATTTAATACAGCATGTTCTCCTAGATAACAAAGTTTCACAGACTAGAGAAATCTGTAAGTCTACTCTTAGAGGCCGTAGATTAACCAATTTGATTTACACGCACAAATTGAAAATCTAGTTCTACCTAAGAATGAAGGAGGTGAGATAGAGAAAAAAGTCATAGTTGTAGATCGTCTCAAATCAGATACAGAAAATGGTGTAAGTTTTAATGTAGAACCTTTCATTTAGCCAGTCCAATTAGAGAAACGCTGTTTTTGGCATTTAAAAGTTTTGGCACTAAAAAGGTTGCCATCTTTGAATTACTAAGAATTTTTCAAAATACCTTCTTATTAAACATCTACAAAATAAGACCTTTGACTCTGCAAAATTTCAGCCTCGTAGGCTTAGTACTTTTTTAGTTAAAGCGATGAGTGAATGAGACAATTGCCTTTTATAGGTATAAATTGTCTTCTTATACATTTAAATTATTTCAAATGGGCCAAACAAATATCAGTTTGAACTAATTATAGTTTAATTACTCCTTTACTGTCCATAACTAAAGCAATAAACAATCTATTGTACAACAAACGGTTGTATATGGTAGTTAAAGCTACGAACATAAATTCACTTTCAAACACATGCTTCTTGAGCAGGGTCAAAACGTAAAATTAAGAAGAGTATAAACAACGATAAACAACAGGCCATGAGGTATTTTTATATTGTTTTACTGGATGTATTATTGGTTTATAGTTTCACCAGTGGTCTGTTAATGAATGTGCTATGGTTTTGGTCCTCCGTAATGGACGTACATAATTGACCAAGTGATGTGCGATCAGCTTTATGCCTCTATTTTCCTTTTTCCATGACGTATTTACTCCAAACTGAATTCCATTACCATTTATACCTCAATCTATTGTAAGCAGGAACGCTCTCCATATTTAAATGTGGTGCCAACTAGTCTGCATTTAATTGAAAATGTATCCAAGTGCATATGTTTATGTCATTACACTTCAAATGTTAATTCAGTATAAAATTGGGCCACAATACCACTGTGCTTGTATGGGAGAGTGGGTGGGCCACAATACTACTGTGCTTGTATGGGAGAGTGGGTGGGCCAATAAAATTAAAGTGTTCTTAATAACGAACATATCTTTTTTTGTTCTCCTATTTTGAATAATTCCTCTCATTGAAATATTGTACATTTTTTAGTCTATTTATGCCATTGACATTTTTAACTTAATGTACTAAACTTGTTATGGGACAACAGTCCAAACACATCAAGCAGATTTGTAGTGGACCTCCCGGGATTCAAACTCGTGACACTGGGCATATGAAGCAGAAGTGCTAACCACTAAGTTAGCAAGAGGCCTAACATTTTTTGCAAGCATCCTAAGAAGACTGACAGCTAAGAATACATAAAAGTGAACCTAGCAAATTTCTCAAGAATGTTTTTTTGTAAAGTTAGAACATCCACCTTCATAGTTTTATAATAATGCAATATATACAAACAACGATGGAGATAGTTCCTTGCGGTCACATACTGTGTGTTCACTAGTAACTCGGGATATGCTTGCTCTACTGTGACCCATCAACGCTTTAATTAGAGTTACTTACCAAGAAAAAAAAAACACTTATACACTAACGTAGGCCTAGTATCCTGAATTATTTCTAAGGATTTGAAAAATAGCTTGGAAAAAACATTTCTAAATGGAAATATATTTCCTTTTAAAATAAAATTTAATTTTTTTTCACTGCCCCATCTATTAAGATTTTTATATTAACCGAGAGCATCCTCCAGTTCTTCGGTTTGTAGATGAAGTATTTGTTTATTTAGTTCTTCTCACATGTATGGCTTTAAATATACTTTGATCAATAAATAAAAATAAAATAAAAAAATCTAAAACTTGTACGAGCCATGCAACATACCAGTACATTCATGAATATATCGTATTGGTGTTAGTAGTTCTCATAATAAGACAACGATAGTGGCATTGGGTGGGGAGCAACAGGGTAACCTGCTCTAGGTCAATACGACTAGAGGTCATTGCCTCCGCACGTGTGTTTGCCGAGCAATCAATATCGTGCACGCAGAACTCGAGTGGTTGTTGTACCGATAACGTACCGGCACTCAATAGCACACCAATGGCCTTGGGTGGAAAGTAACAGGGAAAGCTACTCTAGGTCAATACGGCTGGAGGTCATTGCCCCCGCACGCGTGTATGCCGCGCAATCAATATCGTGCACGCAGAACTCGAGTGGTAGTGCACGCAAAATGTACCGGCACTCAACAGCATACTAATGGCCTTAGATGGAAAGCAACAGGGAAAGCTACTCTAGGGCAATACGGCTGGAGGTCATTGCCCCCGCACGCGTGTTTGCCGCGCAATCAATATCGTGCACGCAGAACTCGAGTGGTTGTTGCACCGATAACGTCCTGACAACCAGTAGTAGATATAACAAGGAGAGGGATAGTAGAATTATCTGTTATTTTTGTTATTTTGGTAAAAATCGAAATTGTGTTTTATGGTTACTGTTGTTTTTTTGTAATTTTTTCTTTATTTTTTATAAATAAGTATAGTCAGATGTAAATATATAAAGTCATATCAGAGATAAAATAAATATAACGTTTATTTATATGTTTAGTTTATTGTGATATTTGTAACATTTTCTTTGTGTCTGTTTACTTTTTTGTTTTGTTTCGTCATTTATTTGTTAGTTTAGGATAATAACAATTAGATGACACGACTTTATGGTAAAAATATTCCTTACAGTAATCCTAGAAAGGGACATAGTCCAGAACAGAGATAGTGAACAGAACAAATATAGCATAGGGGAATAGGAGTGAGAAGAAATATAGAATATGGAAGAAAAGACAATATTCACTAGCCCAATAAATAATTAGTTCTCTCCATGCAGGATCCTCGGACGATAAATGGAAGATTAATTTTACGTCACATTTCCCTATCGGCGCAGAAATTTGTGCACCCGAAATTGAAGGTTATTTTCAGAGGAACTAAGACGTCTACGAAAAATCGAATCGCACCATTACGTTCCTTGTTTAGCTTTACGTTATGAAATAGGCATTTTTAAACTTTATTACAAGTTTTAATAATGTTTATCCTAGTTGGAACAAAAAAGTACAGGCATTTTAACAATTTTTCATTGTAAATCAAAGTCACACCGTTATTACTCAAAACCCCGCTAATGTAGTGCATTTATATTTCAATACCTGATTAATACATATGTTTTATATAACTTTTTAATATTTTAACTACTCGAGAAAAAAGTTTTTATACATTCCCTGAAACATTGTTTTCTTGACTTCTAGAGGTCATAAAATTAATGACTCGGTCTTGTAATCCTTATGACATGTTAAGTTATGACACATTATTTCCATATTTTCAAATAGTTTCAGGGATTTTATATCGATTTAAATCAATTTAACATTACTTTGAATTGATACATTTAAATTGATTTAAATCGGTATAAAATAACCGCATTTACTTTCACATATAAAACTAATTTATCGTAATTATAAATGTCATAAGGATTACAACAAGATCAAGTCATTAATTCCAAAACCTCTAGAATCTAAGAAAAAAATGTTTCAGGGACTTGGTGAGAACTTTCCTTCTCGAAATGTAAAAATTATAAAATTTATGGAAACATTCCTATCATATAGGTATTAAATTATAAATGCAATACATTGACGGTGTAAATTTGATGTACAGAGACCATTTAATATCCTGGCAAGTTAATTGTTCCAACTTGGACAACGAATTTAAAACTTATAATAAAATTTAAAAAATTTATAAGTCATAAATTACAATCAAACGGGAAAAACAATTGTGTGATTAGATTTTTAGTAGGCCATTAATTTCTTTAAAAAACTGCTTTCAAACTCGGGTGCACATAGTTTATACGCCGACAGTAGAGGGGATATTTTCCAGTCTTACATTTATTCGTATATAGTGAATCGGAAAATAAATCCAGAGATTGATGTATTCTAAGGAAATAATAGAAGTACACATAGTTTAAGTGATTATATTAATAAAATATATTTATATTTGAATATTGATGGGGAATATGATATATTATTTCGGCCCTTTAAGACATTTGTCATTTTGAGTAAGTGAGTCCATGTATAATAAAAACTAAATATATTATTGTTTTTGAGTAGTAGTAGCCTACTTGATCTAGCATTGTTGGCCTAGAAAAAACATTTTTGTAATTATTATAGAAAGAACCACATGGGAATAAAATATCTTAGGTATATTCAAGGTAACTGTAATCTATCTGAAGATATTTAACAGTGTTGGTTTGAATAAAATATTACTATTTGAACGATCGATATAGGTACACATTCAAACTGACTGTGGCAATTGTATACAGGGCTTTTACAATATATCGTAGAAAAAGGTAACATTTCTAAGGATCAAATACCTACCGATGAACTTGGATTTTTGAATATCCTCAGTAGCATGCCAGTGTTAATGAGATATATCTCGAAGTTTCTGCATAGCTTGATTTTACATGAAATGAACAGATTGTTAAAATGTTGAAGTCGTATTCTCATTTAATTTTGGTAAACAATTATAGTTTAACGTAATTTATTGTTAGAGACTAAACAGTTACTTAACAGTTCATAATCTTGAGCCAATATAAATTATTATATAATTTCTCTCTGTTACTTCTAGTATTTAAGTAAATTCCGCTAGTTTCATATGAATACAGCCATTTCTAAATCATCGATTGGGGTTTCTTGTAACTAATAACTAGGACACCCCCCCCTCGCCCCAGTAACGAATGTAACGTATCGTTAGGGGTTGGGGTTAACGCCTTGTATGGTAAGTGTATGTCAGTCTGTTAACTGTAATGAATGGACTGGCACATCCTTAATAACTAGGACACCCCCCACCCCACCCCAGTAACGAATGTAACGTATCGTTAGGGGTTGGGGTTAACGCCTTGTATGGTAAGTGTATGTCAGTCTGTTAACTGTAATGAATGGACTGGCACATCCTTAATAACTAGGACACCTCCCCCCCGCCCCAGTAACGAATGTAACGTATCGTTAGGGGTTGGGGTTAACGCCTTGTATGGTAAGTGTATGTCAGTCTGTTAACTGTAATGAATGGACTGGCACATCCTTAATAACTAGGACACCCCCCCCCCCCCCGTAACGAATGTAACGTATCGTTAGGGGTTGGGGTTAACGCCTTTTATGGTAAGTGTATGTCAGTCTGTTAACTGTAATGAATGGACTGGCACATCCTTAATAACTAAGACGCCCCCCCCCCCGCCCCAGTAACGAATGTAACGTATCGTTAGGGGTTGGGGTTAACGCCTTGTATGGTAAGTGTATGTCAGTCTGTTAACTTTAATGAATGGACTGGCACATCCTTAATAACTAGTATACCCCCCCCCCCCAGTAACAAATGTAACGTATCGTTAGGGGTTGGGGTTAACGCCTTGTATGGTAAGTGTATGTCAGTCTGTTAACTGTAATGAATGGACTGGCACATCCTTAATAACTAGGACACCCCCCCCGCCCCCGTAACGAATGTAACGTATCGTTAGGGGTTGGGGTTAACGCCTTGTATGGTAATTGTATGTCAGTCTGTTAACTGTAATGAATGGACTGGCACATCCTTAATCATTAATCTTTCCACGTTCCCCACCTCTTCCACAGTTCCAAGGAGAACGAACAGAAACCAACGATGGCAACGTATAATCAAAAAATATACCTTATTTATCAGACATAAACTATTAATATAATGTTTAAATATGTTTTATTTTATTGGGGAATGTTAATAAGAATGTTTTTTCTTGAATTACTTTATTTAATATACTCAATGATGACTCAGATAACCATAGTTCTGGAAAAATTAACAAACGAAGAAAAACTATTTGGGTCATTAAATTAGTAGTACTGTACTTACATGTGAGGCCATTTTTATGAATGAAGAAATTTATGTTTGGTTCAAAACATTAATTAGGAAATCATAGATCATATAATTTAAAATTACACTGAGTATTAACGTAAGAAATACAATAACTTTATGATCGGTAAAATTATTGGACATTTAAAACGCTTCGAGTGTTTGAAGAAACAAACGCCAGTTTTACTTTGAAAATACCGATCATCTAATTTTAAAAGTAATGGCCCAAACAAGCATTTATAAAAAATAACAATAAACCACAATAAAAATAGCTGTACAATCACTTCCCAAATAACCTGAACTGGAAAAAACTAATTACATTTACGCGAATATTAAAATATAAGCTAGTATTTTTGGTTCCTTATAGTGTTAACGATTTCTTCAATTCTATTTGGTAAAGTGCTGTAAATATTTTAGTTTATTACCAATTAGCGGGGCATGTTTGTTTTGTATATTTAATTACCTCATTGTAATTAATTATTTACAAGTGTTTATGTACAATTATGTATCTATGACACATTTACGATAAAGATGAAAATACAGTGAAAGGCTTATTCCATATTAATACTTGCAAGCCCTGGCCGAAGTCGTAGTGACCAGATCTTAGCTGTGACATCATTTATCGAAAATGGGTTTGAAAAGAAGTTAAACACATTTGCAGCATTTATTGATCTTACAGCAACTTATGACACAGTGTGGAGCAAAGGTTTTCTGCTTAAGTTCTTCAGCCTCCTTCCTTGTCCCTTTCTTTTGCGACTTTTGAAGTCAATGCTTAGTGCCAGGCTAATAAAAGTATATCTCGGTTGTGAAGAAAGCTCTTTTAGAGAGTTGAAGGATGGTCTGCTTCAGGGATCTGTTCTTGTTCCAATTTTGTTCAACGTGTATACCACTGATATCCCAATCACAAAGTCTAGAACATTTATATATGTGGATGATATTGCTTTAGTTAACCAACATAAGAACTTTACAACTACTGAAGAAACATTCACAAGTGACCTTGCAGCCCTCGAAGAATATTTTAGAACATGGAAGCTAAATTCTAACACATCAAAAACCGAAGTAGCCTGCTCTCACTTAAGTGACAAAGGTCAGTATCGGATATTTATTATCTACCTTATTTTAACTCTTTGAGAGGAATATTTTAAAATCCTTTCTTAGTAAGCATTTAGAGCATATAACAAATATTTGCGCTTAATTTCATCATCCAAAGCCTAATAGTGTCTGAAAAACTAAGATGAAAATACAATCAGAAATAGAACCACAAGAAATTTGGGAAAAGAACATTCCTCCTCGTCATATATAGTGCTTTTTTTGGAAAATTATCATATAGCATTAGAGTAAATAGGACAAAAAGACTATACTTAATTATAATAATGTTTCTGACAAAATTAACCAATGTAAGCCATTAGGTGTATATAAACTATACATTAGCCTAGGGGTTCAATCATCTACATTCCTGTCAGTTCTCTCTCATCATTTGATATGTCAGTCTGTATGATTCAGCTGGGACTCCCTCCCCACCCCACTCAGCCCTGGGCAGAGAAAAAGAAATCTACTCTGAGCTTAAGATTTCTTGTTATAAATGAATTTTATCAACGGTTAAGTGTAAACTGAGCAGAGAACGAGAGAGAGAGAGAGAGAGAGAGAGAGAGAGAGAGAGAGAGAGAGAGAGAGAGAGAGAGAGAGAGAGAGAGAGAGAGAGAGAGAGAGAGAGAGAGAGAGAGAGAGAGAGAGAGAGAGAGAGAGAGAGAGAGAGAGAGAGAGAGAGAGAGAGAGAGAGAGAGAGAGAGAGAGAGAGAGAGAGAGAGAGAGAGAGAGAGAGAGAGAGAGAGAGAGAGAGAGAGAGAGAGAGAGAGAGAGAGAGAGAGAGAGAGAGAGAGAGAGAGAGATCTTGTTATAAATGCATTTTAGGTACAACTAAATGTAAACTGAGCAGAGGGAGAGAAATTTGGTAGGAGCTCGAGGTCTCTTGTTATAAAGCCGATTTTAGGTACGATTAGATATAAACTGAGCAAAGGAAGATAAATCTGCTGTGAGCTCAAGGTCTCCTGTTATAAAGGTATGTAAGTTACGATTAAGTGTAAACTGAGCAAAGGAAGTATAATCTGCTGTAAGCTCAAGGTCTCTTGTTATATAGGCATGTTTACACGATTAAGTGTAAACTGAGCAAAGGAAGGATAATCTGTTGTGAGCTTGAGGTATCTTGTTATAGCATGTTTAAAGCTTAGGTCAACTGTGAGCTGAGCAGTAATAAGAGAGAGTCTACCGTGAGCTCAAGGCCCTCTTGTTAAAAAGGCGTTACTTGCAATCAAGTGTCAGCTTAGAACTGTTTTAGGGGAGAAATGACCTACTGTGAAATGGAAGCCTTGTATTAAAGAGGCGTTTTATTTAATAGCAAGTGTGAGTTGAGCAGTGAAAGAAGCAATTTGCTGTGAGCTTGATGCTTTGGGTTGTAAAAACGGTTTAATCCGACTGAGAACTGCTCCTTGAGACTTCCAATGGCTTACATTACACTGCGATTACAGTACGTACCAAATGAATGGTAGATATGAAGAAAAACTAAGCATTTCACTCAATTAAAATTTGTAATAATATTTAATATTTATCCAAAGCAGGTTCAATATTTTATATTTAATAGTGGAGGATAGCTTGTTTAAGTAATTGTTGATTTAACCACAGATCGAACTATGTCTTAAACCTTATGAAGTTGTTTCATCATTTCAAAATCAAATATATGAAATATATTGGATCGACTCAAAACGTTTACTGTCTATGGATATGTCAATAAACTTACCTTTTTGACAGGACCAAGACATCCCTCTTGTTCTTCGGTTTTAAAACTGTTGGCTTGGTTTTGGTTTGCTTAGCTAAAAATAAGGTAGTAGTCCAACTGTAGTCCCGCCGTAGTTGAGTAGTTCTACCATAGTACAGTAGTCCCACCTTAGTATAGTTGTCCTACCGTAGTAGAGTAGCCCTAATATAGTAGAGTAGTCCTACCGTAGTAGAGTAGTCCCACAGTAGTAAAGTAGTTCTACCATAGTACAGTAGTCCCACCTTAGTATAGTTGTCCTACTGTAGTAGAGTAGTCCTACCATAGTAGAGTAGTCCTACCGTAGTAGAGTAGTCCTACCGTAGTAGAGTAGTCCTACCGTAGTAGAGTAGTCCCACCTTAGTAGAGGTGTACTAATGTAGTACAGTGGACCCACCGTAGTAGATTTGTCCTACCGTAGTAGAGTAGTCCTACCGTATTATAGTAGTTTTACTGTAGTAGAGTAGTTCCACATTAGTAGAGGTGGTCTACCGTAGTACAGTGGTCCAACCGTAGTAGAGTTGTCCTACCGTAGTAGAGTAGTCCTACCATAGTAGAGTAGTCCTACCGTAGTATAGTAGTTTTACCGTAGTAGAGTAGTCCCACATTAGTAGACATGTACTACCGTAGAACAGTGGTCCCACCGTAGTAGAGTAGTATATATATATACATTCATATATATTTATATATATTTATCTGAACAATATATTTAACCTTTTCATGGGTTTATTTAAAAGAAGGAAACCTGCAAATTTAAACTACTTATAAAAATGTTAGAAAAAATTGCCTAAGCAGGAATGTTAAATTGCCAGATTTAAGTTACAAAAACATATCTATAATATGATTTTAGAAGTAAAATATATATCAAATAACTTAACATAACAAACATAACTAATTTTTCAATGTCACAGAATAACTATTACTGTCCAGAAAAAACCAAATTCTTACTATATCTGAAGATTTAGGTGCGTACCTGAAACGCTGTACACACCCAGCATATAAACACTTTAATGAATAAATAACAGTTATTGGGAAGTATTTTCTTCTATCATTTATATTAAAGAATTTCAAGCAAAGTGAACATTTGATTTCCTGCTTTATGGAAGTTCAGAGTAACTGGAGAAGTGATAATGGCGATTCACTATCAAAGGTACTTAAGTTAGTTCGAAAATGATTACAGAACATCTATTAAGAAGTCAATCAATAAAAATAGAAATAAACATAATTGAGTTTATAAATAAAGTAAACGATTCTTTCAGTTTATATCGAGTAGTACACATTGTTAAAGCGTTGCTAAATAATTGCTAATCAATTAATATAGTTTTATATAAATTATATCTATATATTTTAATTGCTTATCTATAGCCCAACAGCCAAGGCAACTAAGGGACCAACAGCTTTGTGTCCAATATAGTCCACGTAGCATTGTTCTGATTTTAAGCTAACTGATAAGCCTGACACTCAGTTTTCTTCCTTACACAGCATTTAAACTTTGAATACCACCCAATATGGACATCCCACACTCTCTAGTAACGCCCATATGGATGGCAACCATTGCAAGGACGTCGTGTCGGTATTAAGTGGACCAAGCACATAACTTATAACCTACAATATTATCAATACTTTGTCCCCAACTGCACCAATAAATTGGAAAAGATACAAATTCTTTATTTCCATCATAGATGATTAAATACTTTTCAATTTTTCGTTAACACAAGACAATAATAACACATTGAATTTGACATTATTATGATATTTAACATATAAATCTCAATATTTAAAAAACGGTAAATAACTAGCAATATTATATTTATGATTACTAAACAGTGTAGAAAATAGTGATTTTATCCTTATTTAAACCCCCCCACACTAGTGCTGACGTACGTAAGATAAAGCATTTTAAATAATTTATAGATCCTAGTCATGGATTAAAATGGCCACATTCTCTATGAATGGCTCAATTTCTTTGTCACTTCCTCCAATATCATGCATTATATTTTTTATCTAGTCTAATGAACCAGTGTCCTCGTCAAGTATCTTTACTAGTAATCAACTATTTATTTTTGTACAACTTACACACTCGTTTTTCATTAAACTTAACAACTTTAAAATGTTGTACTTTGAGTCGACCTAAATATCAAATTCTTGTCTTCCCTCTAAACAAAAAACTATGTTTTTTTATAAAACATAAAATAATTGATTTAAAACAATATCACTTCATCATATTTTCACTTTAAAACATGTGTGACACCAAAAAAAAAGTTACTGTATGTCTACATTTATTTTTTGTTGATGCTTTATTTTACTTTATATAGGACATGAAGTGTATAAGTAAATATGTGGGGACATGGTGTACGTAGGAATACATATTACATCGTTTAGGCTATTATAGTGTAAGTATTACATTTGAATCGTTACTAACAACTGTACGGTTGATTTTGTTTTTTACAAATATAAAGCCCTTGGTTCTATTAAAACTAGGTTTACTTTAAAGATTTCATAAAAGGTATAATTTATACGATTCATGATAGGATGTCCTTTTATGTTATAATCCTTCATAGTTATGTCCTTTTATATTATAATATATTATAATAATAATAATATAATTTACTTATAGCCACAATAAGAGGTTACTAACTTGTGTAATGATGCTAAAATAAATAGATGAGATAACTGAGTGCTTGCTCCATAGCTAATAATTGCCAAATCTGAGAGTTTCTTTGCTTTGTCAAACAATGGGAAACGACAGCGCGCCGCATCGCTCCTGGTCATATTTTGCCTTAGTTTTACCCGAATTTCGTTAAAATCTCTACTAAATTTATAAAGAAACAGTATTTGTTATGTTTAGCAACTTTATGCTATCAATGTAGTACAACTTCATAAAAGTTGTTAATTGATAGCTGAAAATACTTGCTAAAACTATTTAAAAAATAATTTAAAATACTAACCACGTGTTGTATAAACATTGTATTTAAGTTATAATAAAAAGCACAAATAACAATTTATTTATAAGTTGGGCAACAAATACTGTTTCTTTATAAATTTAGTAGAGATTTTAACGAAATTCGGGTAAAACTAAGGCAAAACATGACCAGGAGCGATGCGGCGCGCTGTCGTTTCCCATTGTTTGACAAAGCAAAGAAACTCTCAGATTTGGCAATTATTAGCTATGGAGCAAGCACTCAGTTATCTCATCTATTTATTTTAGCATCATTACACAAGTTAGTAACCTCTTATTGTGGCTATAAGTAAAATATATTATTATTATTATAATATATTATAATATAAAAGGACATAACTATTAACATCCTATCATGAATCGTATAAATTATACCTTTTATGAAATCTTTAAAGTAAACCTAGTTTTAATAGAACCAAGGGCTTTATATTTGTAAAAAACAAAATCAACCGTACAGTTGTTAGTAACGATTCAAATGTAATACTTACACTATAATAGCCTAAACGATGTAATATGTATTCCTACGTACACCATGTCTCCACATATTTACTTATACACTTCATGTCCTATATAAAGTAAAATAAAGCATCAACAAAAAATAAGTGTAGACATACAGTAACTTTTTTTTTGTGTCACACATGTTTTAAAGTGAAAATATGATGAAGTAATATTGTTTTAAATCAATTATTTTATGTTTTATAAAAAAACATAGTTTTTTGTTTAGAGGGAAGACAAGAATTTGATATTTAGGTCGACTCAAAGTAAACATTTTAAAGTTGTTAAGTTTAATGAAAAACGAGTGTGTAAGCTGTACAAAAATAAATAGTTGATTACTAGTAAAGATACTTGACGAGGACACTGGTTCATTAGACTAGATAAAAAATATAATGCATGATATTGGAGGAAGTGACAAAGAAATTGAGCCATTCATAGAGAATGTGGCCATTTTAATCCATGACTAGGATCTATAAATTATTTAAAATGTTTTATCTTACGTACGTCAGCACTAGTGTGGGGGGGGGGTTTAAATAAGGATAAAATCACTATTTTCTACACTGTTTAGTAATCATAAATATAGTATTGCTAGTTATTTACTGTTTTTTAAATATTGAGATTTATGTGTTAAATATCATAATAATGTCAAATTCAATGTGTTATTATTGTCTTGTGTTAACGAAAAATCGAAAAGTATTTAATCATCTATGATGGAAATAAAGAATTTGTATCTTTTCCAATTTATTGGTGCAGTTGGGGACAAAGTATATATATATATATATATATATATATATATATATATATATATATATATATATATACATACATATGTATATATATATATATAAAACTTATCTGAACAACTTTTTATAAAAAAACAAATATAGATCCACTTAATTTTTAATATTGTAAATTTAAAAAAAATTACAAATTACAAAAGTTCTTTAAAAATATGATCTAATAAATCTTATAAGGCAATTTATAGAAGGAATAATTTATTAAATACAGTAGTATCGTGTTTTCATAAGTAACCTAACCATTTTTAATGGTAATATATTCTTAAAACAAATAAATTATTAAAGAACTCAACTAATTTGTTAACATATCCAAAAAAGCCTAAAATATAGTGATTATATATAAAATAAAAAACTAAAAAAAATCATAACACAAGCAATGACTTGAATTTAGTATATTACCACTAGTTAGTCTTTAAGGAAATAATGTAAGTAGTCGAAATCTGATAATTAATATAAAAAAATTAATACAAAATTAAATACTGTAACTCTTAAATAAGAAAATAAAGAATACAATTTGTTTACTGAAATTAAGTATATTTAACGCTTATAATAAATTAGTTCTACGCAAAGGACTACATTTAATTTAGGAATATAAAGTAAAGTACCTAAACATATTTAATATTTGTTTAGCTTGAAACTAATGATTTTTACTTATACATCATTGAAAAGGACTTAATAAAGCAGGCAGTGTATATATCATCCAGTAAAATACATGTTTTATTTATTTTATAAATATGAAATTAAGATGAAATCGTAGATTTAAAAAAAGAAGTGTGTAATCAAGAGAGCTGCCAATACACCGTGGAGCCGTTAGTAGTTCTCTATTTGCAAACTTAAACTAATGCGATGTCATTCGCCAAATGCGCTTTTATAGTTGGCAAATAGTATTAATCTCTACTTGTGAAAGTTACTTTTGTTGGAAAGTGTGATGACATATTTATTCAAAAGGAACTAACAATGATAAATATAATAGAGGAAAACTGACATCCAATGTTGGCATTTTTGTAGCACTGTCTTCTTATTCTTTGTCGGTATTTAAGAGAAGGTGGTTAAATTTTATTTACTGGAAAGAAAATAACAACCATTTTAGTTTTAATTTATGTTATTTGTTAACATTTTATTGCATGTATTTGATTTATTCACATATAATAACGGAGGTCATTACCAACTTGAAGTAAACTTTTCATTTATCTATAGTTTTGTTTTTATAAATGCTCTAACAATTTATTTAAATGAATAAAATTTTGACCTCATTTGCTATCTACTATATAGACTATAGATATGACTGTAAATAAGTTTAAATAATTATTGTATGTAAATCTTCAGACATAGTCATATTATAATATTACTAGTCTAATAGTTACATAAATACTCGTTAGTTTACTTATCTTAGCAAAAATGTCTGTATAATTATTGATGATTATACTATGGAAAAAACACCAAGACTGAGAACTGTTATTAAGTCGAAAATAACGTGCTATAAAATATTGAAATTATAAGAATTGTTGTCAGCTATAGTGTTTTAATTGAAAAGAAATGCGTAATATACATTTGTAAAAAGCTCTAAAATTTATGTCATATAACTAAAAATATAGTGAGATATCCTGAAACGAAACTTAATCCAATTGATCAAGCCATTTAACACCTGCATCACTCCTATTTATGCTAGCTAATCTCTCCGTAAAAGAGTGGGGGGAGGGGGGCACTTTCTAATTATGGGTTCCATTTTTTGGAAAGACTTCTTCAAAACGGTGTTCAAATGTTTTGTCACTGCAGACAATTGAAATATATACTTATCTATATTTTCTAAGGGGTCTCAAACAGCCCTACACCACAGACCCTCCCACTGGCCAATGGCACCAGCCAATTGTACTATCAAGTGTTAAAAACAACCTGCAACACTCCACAGTTTTTTTGACCTTAGGTTTTATTACACAGTCAGTAATTATACGTTACTTTCAATGTTCATACAAATCTGGCATAAAAGTTATCGAAAAACCATGATTGTGAAGCATTTTTGAAAAACATTTAATCCTTGGATCACATACTCTGAACAAACAAATGATGGATGTCTTCAAGTAGAGGGACAGTTTACAGCGAACCAGTATGGTGACGAAGCACTCTGAACAAACAAATGATGGATGTCTTCAAGTAGAGGGACAGTTTACAGCGAACCAGTATGGTGACGAAGCACTCTGAACAAACAAATGATGGATGTCTTCAAGTAGAGGGACAGTTTACAGCGAACCAGTATGGTGACGAAGCACTCTGAACAAACAAATGATGGATGTCTTCAAGTAGAGGGACAGTTTACAGCGAACCAGTATGGTGACGAAGCACTCTGAACAAACAAATGATGGATGTCTTCAAGTAGAGGGACAGTTTACAGCGAACCAGTATGGTGACGAAGCACTCTGAACAAACAAATTATGGATGTCTTCAAGTAGAGGGACAGTTTACAGCGAACCAGTATGGTGACGAAGCACTCTGAACAAACAAATGATGGATGTCTTCAAGTAGAGGGACAGTTTACAGCGAACCAGTATGGTGACGAAGCACTCTGAACAAACAAATGATGGATGTCTTCAAGTAGAGGGACAGTTTACAGCGAACCAGTATGGTGACGAAGCACTCTGAACAAACAAATGATGGATGTCTTCAAGTAGAGGGACAGTTTACAGCGAACCAGTATGGTGACGAAGCACTCTGAACAAACAAATGATGGATGTCTTCAAGTAGAGGGACAGTTTACAGCGAACCAGTATGGTGACGAAGCACTCTGAACAAACAAATTATGGATGTCTTCAAGTAGAGGGACAGTTTACAGCGAACCAGTATGGTGACGAAGCACTCTGAACAAACAAATGATGGATGTCTTCAAGTAGAGGGACAGTTTACAGCGAACCAGTATGGTGACGAAGCACTCTGAACAAACAAATGATGGATGTCTTCAAGTAGAGGGACAGTTTACAGCGAACCAGTATGGTGACGAAGCACTCTGAACAAACAAATGATGGATGTCTTCAAGTAGAGGGACAGTTTACAGCGAACCAGTATGGTGACGAAGCACTCTGAACAAACAAATGATGGATGTCTTCAAGTAGAGGGACAGTTTACAGCGAACCAGTATGGTGACGAAGCACTCTGAACAAACAAATTATGGATGTCTTCAAGTAGAGGGACAGTTTACAGCGAACCAGTATGGTGACGAAGCACTCTGTACAAACGTAACAAGTTCGTCCCATTACGAGTAGGTTACACGCGCTTCCACTTCACCTGGATGGCCTCAACTGTGTACACTAGTGATTTGTGATTGTGAGATGTTCTTATCGATTGGTTCATTTGATACTCATCTATAACATTAGCAGTCGTTGCAGTCAGATGCACCTGTTTCATCATTTTAGTAGGAATAGGGTGTGAACATAAGGCAGAGAAAGGCACTGATGTGTTACTTGACTGACGGATTAATATACAATGTGGCTTTAACTGAAGTCTCAGGCGCTGCCGCTGATGAGGAGTTATCTGCTCAAGTGATAAAGTGCTAAAACCTAACACTGACACTGTTTTTCTTTTTTTTTCAATTTTATTTACTTCCCCATGGTCGTCGAGTATGGCTCCCACAGCCAAATCTTGTTTAATCTAAATATGATCGTGTAGATTTGTATTGAATTTAAGCATTGGGTTACACTTAGTGCACCTCACTTTACTACTGTTAGTTTACTCAAAAAACGCCTACACTATATACCATGTTTTACAAGGCTGTACTGTTTTATTTTATGTAAAATTCACGATAAATATAACTAGCCAACTTGCATGTTGTATCATTGAACTATGCTGGATTCACTGGAAACCGGAAACGGTGGAAACTATAGGTATGAGATGAATGACAAGTTATAACTTGGATCGTTGGCGTAAAAAAAAACGAGAACCAAGTGAATCATCTCGATTGTAGGAACATCTCGTTAAGGAATCGTCACTATCTATAAGAGATAACCTCTTGCGATCGTGCATACTAGTGTACACTATTTCCCTGTCCTATATTACAGTGACATTCTCAGGGTGACCTCAAACCAATGACTTGTACAGTGATAAGAAGCATGTTGTCAGATGATAAGTACCTACCAAGTTAAGTAGGTACAAAATAGTTAATTTGTAATCTTCTAAAACAGATCACTTTTTGTCACCTGGGACTTCAGTAGACATTTTATTTCAACGTGTTTTAACTATATCTATTAAGAGAGTTAATTATATATTTTTAATTACGTTACAAAGAGAGGGAAATTAAAAAAGTGTAATTTGTTTATAAATCATTCCAAAACAGTTTAACAAATAAGTACCGGGACAGAGTATTTAGATAAACTCGATGCTAAACTCTGAGGAGCCGATAACTATATGGTATATGCCCAAGATTACTGTGTAGGCCTAAAGTATTATTGATGTATAAATACATTTGTTGGAACGTATTGCTTGTTATTATTTCACAGATAAACAAAGGTGGAGGCTTTATGACACTTAAATTATAATTAAATATTAATTAACTGTTAAAACGTCCCGCTTAAGAAACAACTGAACGTTGAACTGAACATTGAATTTTATACAAATGATTTTATCTGTAGAGATCAACTACAATACAGGGTTGACGAGTTTCAACAAAGGATCACTGCTTTTTGTTCAATACTTCAAAGAACCAAGGATTTATTCGCATGACACCAGATTAACAAATCTGTCCTAACCTTTTTCTTCTCAAAAACAATTTTAGTCAGTTAGACCCACAAACGTTTAATTTAGATTTTTAAATGAGAAAAATTAATCTAATGATAAATCTTTTAAATCGTACAATAATTATATACTTTTATTACTTATATGAAACTCAAAATATAATGTAAATATTAACGGTACGAGTCAGTAATACTTCATCAAATTCAGATATTATAAAAGCCTCTTGTTTTATGAGAAAAAATATGGATAGCATTGAAAAATAATATACAATGTACAAAGGGTAGTCTATTTTAGTGTATATTAAAGGTTTTATATGTCTTATAGTCAAGCTACCTTGTTTTCAGGTGTATAGAATGAATTATGTATGCCAATATTCAATGAATGCGTAAATTAATCAATGCCACGAACAAATTGAGGCATTTATCTATTTTATTTTTGTCCCATTAGCAATATTCCCAATAATAAATCAAAGCTACATCATAGAGAATATACGTTAGATTCAAATTAAATATTCTCAAATATCATTTATTTCGTTAATAAAACAAAATACATGAAATGGGTTAATCAATATACAAAGCATAAATAGAATAACATTTTAACTATAATGTAAAAAAAAAACCATACGATATCAGCCCTGGGTGTTTGAGTAGATTGAGTTTCGAGATAAAGAGTGAACAGTATTTACACTAAGGTAGTGCTATTGTCATTGGTGAAGTGTAACGAAGTGTAGAGTCGTTGAGGCGGTGTTGACTTGCTGCAGGGGGCGACAAGTAAGTCGTTGGCCCGTGACTTCGCAAGCCCTCGCTGAATAAACATCTTCTCTTCTTATTGATTTAATAATTCAGCCTAAACAGTGTTTGAATATCATTTAATCTGTTTAAAAATAAATTAAAATTGTTTTGGACTGTTGTTATTACAAGCTAAATAGGCAATTTGATCATTTCAAAATGTTGATGTGAATAGATTATTAATTATAGTCAAAATAATAATAATAAAAAACTTGGATGTTAAAGATCTTATATAATACAAAAACGCTGTCACCAACAAAAATTCAAAACTTATATAGATGTAATTACATTTGTATTACTGTATATAACTATTACCAGTTTTCAAAGCTTAATAAAATCTACTTTTTACGTACCAAGTCCCATAATCGTTTTTAATTATTTTCAATGTCTTTACAGAACAACAACTTTACTTTCAAATGAATATATTCATAAATACAATGCTTATTAAATAACTGAGAATCATTGTGTGACTTAACTCATGAGCAATTTTTTTTAAGTTCACTAAAGTCATCAGTCTAAACTGACTCCCAGTGGAATATTTTTATGTTTCATCGTCCTTTGAAGTAATTTTCATGGTCCCAAATGGGAAAATACATATTGTCTAGGTTAGGGTGGGCGTTTTATGTGAGCGTGCGAATTTTTACTGTGAGTATATATTTGCATGTTTCCATGTGCTGAAACAGTTGTTGACGATGGCTAAATACAGCGTAAATATATGTTACGTTGTAATTTGTCTTTTCGCGTACAGTTTTCATATTTTCTCACGTTCAGTGGCACAATTAATATTATGTGTATACAACTTTTCTTGTTCGTGTGGTGGGAATATACGTTGACCAAGAAGAGCAAGAAGAGGTCTGGTCACTCAAAGATCTTTCAGGTAATCGATGAAACCGCTAAATGTTATTAACCTGTCCTTTCTATAGATTGTGTTGAATGTTGCTTTAAGATCTATAAAGGTTTTAAGTTGTTGCGTATAAAACGTGGTATTGTGCTCTTCATAAGCTCCCCAAGTATATAATATATATTTGACAGAACTATCTGGTATCCAATCACTTTTATAATGATCAAAATTAAATGGGAATATACTGAACTAAGGGGATCTGTACTATAATAATTAATTTATGTTAAACTATTTTTTCCGTTTAAAAATATTTTCATACATCCTGTGTTGATAATCCACCACTGAGACTCAGCTGATCACTACAGATGAAATAACTAAAATGACAGAAATAAAATGATATCCTTCACCAAGTTCCATATCAAGAGTGTAAATAAATATATTAAATTCAAACAGAAAGGGGCGTTTTATTCCCTCTAAAAATGTACTTCCAAAAATTAATAACCTATTCATATAAATAATTTAAAATGATCAAATTGCCTGTTTAGTTGTAATACCAGCAGTCCAAAAAAATATTAATTTATTTTTTAAATGTCTTAACAGATTTAATGATATCCAAACACTGTTGGGGCTGAATTATTAAATCAATAAGAAGAGAAGATGTTTATTCAGCGAGGGCTTGCGAAGTCACGGGCCAACGACTTACTTGTCACCCCCTGCAGCAAGTCAACACCGCCTCAACGACTCTACACTTCGTTACACTTCACCAATGACAATAGCACTACCTTAGTGTAAATACTGTTCACTCTTTATCCCGAAACTCAATCTACTCAAACACCCAGGGCTGATATCATATGGTTTTTTTATATAGTTATTACTTATTCGTTATATTATCAAAAACTTATTATAGTTTTTGTCATATATTAGTAAAAGTTATATGTAGTTCATTTGCAATTTTGGAGAAAAGTCTTTGCAGATACTGAAATTTCGTCATATAGATTTCTATTATGGACTAATTTATACAATATATCACTGAGCAATTAGTGTAGAACAAATGTAAAGAATATCGCGTACATCAGATCTTATTATTTAAGAACTATTTAAAGTGTCTTCTAACGTTACTAAAATCATTCAAAGTTATAAAGCTTTGCAAGTAATGGCTGAGGAAATTCTTGTGACAACTAAGAGTAAGCTGTTTCAGGCTCATCATTGGTCAATGAAAGTAAAATAATAAATTATATAAAAATCCCCAACATGCAAGTAGTTACAGAATTTTAATAATTCAAAAATGCAATAAATAGACTTACACGATCTAATTATCCTGTAAAAATTAATTACATGATACAAAACAAAATATCACCCCTATCCCACACAGTAAATTTTGTAAAATAATTAATTGAATATACACAAATAGTTTATACTGATTTTAAAATAACTCTATAAAAATCAATAATCATGTTTGCAATAGAACTGTTTACCACAATTTAAATAGAAATTAAAAAATTTTTATAGTAATATTAATATGTATATGTTGATTAGACAACATTTGAAACCATAGAAGCGATATATATCTAATTCCATATATATATATATATATATATTATCCTTCTTACTGTATATAAATGTTTTTCTGTGGATACATATAAGAAAGGACTATAAATTTCTAAATTAATCGCGTCAAAAAAGAGGTTTTACATTTTAATAAAGATATTTACATTAGCATAGAGTTAATGTTTCATTTGGAATATCATAAATGTATATTATGTGTGGTATTAATCTATTTTTTGATCATTTTTTATTATGCTCGACAAATGTTCTTGCTCTACAAACCATGAACAGTTAACATCAATTTACTTCTCATAATATAAAAGCAAAAAGAATTGTACAAAAATAACAGACAAATCCCCTCTTTATATCAAATATTACCTTTGATTAGTATTATTTACTTTTACTATAATAGTTATTATTATTGAAATAAAATATTTGCTGGCCTTGAGCAAACTTAAGACACATATATTTGTTTCTAATATATTTAATCATATACTGTGAGTATATGATTAAACTCACAGTTAAACCATAAACACCATAAAAGCCATAAACACTTCACACACTAACTCTGCAGTTCTTTGTATACCTTTGAATTACTGTTTTTGTATCATAATTTACAAAATATTTACATTTAGTCCAAACTGATGACATTGATGCATTATTACTACTCACCTATCACACTCAGAGACTATAATACTAATCAATATTATACTAACGGAGAGGTAGTCATAATACCTCCGTTACAAAACGACCAAAGACTCAATAGAGGGCTAAAATATACAAAACTATACCAAATATACTCATAAGAATTCAGGTTTACGTTTATAAAAACATAGTAATACAAAGTTCTGGATGTTCAGATTATAGACAATATTTTAATCAAATCTTTTTAGACAGATATTTGTGGCAATATACTATGATGTACCCTATAATATTTTAAGACATATTATTTAACATAATATAACAAATCTTATATTAATTAACTTAAATCTAAATTATTTAAGGATAGGTGTTAGACAGAGGTCTGCTTATCCTTAATCTCGCCAAATAAAGCAATTTTTCATTTCATTTTGTTCATTTCAATCTCCTTCCTCCACAGTGAATTTTTAAAATTTCCATTTCAACCATAAACTAACATGAAGTTGGAACTATAATATTTAGCTAATTTATAATATTTTGGCCCACCTAGTTTAAATAAAAATAATGGTCCTGTGTGGTATCAAGTCTTGTGAGGTATCATGCTGTTGGAAATCCTAACCACGATAAAAATACTGGGAAATATATTTTAAAATTAAATTTGAATAATAATTTAAAACTAAACAAATATTTGATGCAGTTAAATAAACTAATGAAGTTAACATATTTATAACATGTGTTTATTAACATTAGCTTCAGAGCACTGAGAAGCTGATCGGTTTAACATATATACATTATATTTGTTTAATATCAGACAGTAAAAGACGTGGATATAAATTAACTGAAAGAAGTTTTATTTGTGTTTTGAAAGTGAAGTGAATTGAAAAATAAATTACTGAGGTAATAAGCCAATTTTGTTTAATAGAAAATTTAGACTATGTTTGTAGAAAATATATAGAAACCTATTTATTAACGTAGTAAATTACATGAAATGAGGGAAACTGCACTTCCTTTAAAGTAAACGTCTTGCCTTAGTAGTTAACCAAAATAAACAAATTATCAAAATAAAGCGCATGATTGCCGGAAGTGGCATGATTGCCGGAAGTGGCATGATTGCCGGAAGTGGCATGATTGCTGGAAGTAGCATGATTGCCGGAAGTAGCACGATTGCCAGAAGTAGCAGGATTCAGGTAACTTAAATTACATTTATAATCAGAATTTAATAAAACAGAAATTATATCACAACATGTCTGTTTCCTCAAAAAAGTACAATTTATAAATAGTTGAAATAATTAAATAACTATTACAATAATATTGTAGGAAAAGAATCTTCCCACAATCATTCCAAACGTATAGTTTATCTTAATTTATAAGCACGCCTTTGAGCAAATCACCTATCAATCAACGAAATCTAGTTGACATGGATTTAATACTAATTTCATTGTAATTGAATAGTAACTCAATAAATACCTACCCACCCATCCCTACACGTACACAGTGGAATTGATCCACCCGCCCACCACTAGACGTTTAGTGGCACTCATCTGCCCTCCCTTCCTTACAGAGGTTTTGATCCACTCGCCTACCACTTCTCCACCACTCGTACAGTAGTTTAGACTCACCCGCACATCCTTACACGTACAGTGGTATTGACTCATCCGCCCATCCTTACACGTACAGAGGTTTTGATCCACTCGCCCACCACTACTCCACTACTCGCACAGTAGTTTCGACACACCCGCACATCCTCACACGTACAATGGTATTCACCAATCCACCAATCCCTACACGTACAGAGGTTTTGATCAACTCACCCACCACTTCTGCACTACTCGCACAGTAGTTTTGACTCATCCACACATCCCTACACGTACAGTGGTATTGACCCATCCGCCCATCACGACACGTACAATGGTATTGACCAACCCGCCCGCCCATACACGTACAGTGGTATTGATCCAACCACCCACCACGACACGTACAGTGGTATTGACCCTCACCATTTATTAGTACTACTCATAAGTACATTGACTCATTAATAATAATTAAAATAATAGGGCACAAGTTTTGGAATATTGAAATTATAACCTCATTAGAACCATTACTGAGGCAGCGTCATTAGTGTTGGACGACCCTTGACCTATTCAGCGTCCCTCTGTAATATGGAATGAATTAGAGAAAATTCGAATTTTATGAAGAGACGCGAGTTATTATCTGCCTCAGCTTTAACAATCAATCATAACTGTTTAATACTAAGAAAGAAAATACATAGTTAGGTTTTTTTTTGTAATTTGACGCATTACAAGTACTGTTATCAAAGATATAATGTCGGAGTTTCCAATTACCCTTGAGTAAAATAAAAACTATGGGTTTCAGACACATCGTAGGCAATGTGAATTAATAGGACAAAGTATAACAGTAATTAAAAATATGAAAATGTAGATACAACCAAAAAATCATCATCTGTACCAAGTTTGGACGTTACAATTACATTGCCACAAAGGAACAATGTTTTGTCCATTAGAGGTGATCAGTGTAATAAAACATGTGGAGAAACACAACCTTCAGCCATGCAACTGTTATAGAAAGGAAAATATATATGATATCAGTTCACACATAGTCTTGAGTATTAATTAAGATTTGTAAATTTAAATACAAATAAGACATACATCAAGGTTTGTATTCCACTCAACAATATAGGTCCAATGTTTTGAGATTCACTTGAAATATTTATAGGGTTCAGATGACCAAATAGCTGTGAGTAAAATATGACAAATCAAATTATCTTGTTGTATAAAGAAATACAACGAAACATCATAGATCAAAATAACTATTTGATCTAGCGAGTCTGCATAGCTACTTCAGACCCTGGAAACTAAAGTATAATGCATTAAAAACAGTGACTAACAGAACAGGTTATTTTTGGGGGTCAAATCAAAGTGTCTGTATACCACAGCTTTCTCCTTGGTTTAGTTATTGTTCAATGGTGTGTTTGAGAGTGAATAATTTAGCACGTAAGACGACAATGTTTAATAATTTACGACAGTGAGGACTATCATCTGTTCTTACAACAATGAGGACTGTCATATGTTCTTACAACAATGAGGACTATCATCTGTTCTTACAACAATGAGGACTGTCATATGTTCTTACAACAATGAGGACTATCATCTGTTCTCTCGTGGTAAGTATTTTACCTTGGCATTCAGTTTTCAGTTCTGTGGAGATTTTTCCCATTTAACCCCTTCTGAACACAATGCAAAGATTAACTTGCCATTAACGAGTTTAGAATTAGTTTCACGAATGTTTGACGGTCACAAAATCTTAATTTCACCTACGACTGTCATAAGTGGCTTGCTTCCTCATATTCACGAACTCACTGTGCTTTGTTAACTCTGCACACTCCGTGAAGATGCAACTACTAACTGAATATAAGTAAAATTTGCAAACTTTTGATGTAATTTTGTAGTTGTCACTCAAACTATGTATCACGTACAAGATGTTTGGCAATTGCTTTTTTTTATTAGTGAGGTTTGTTAAGGTTTTTTTTAACATTAATAGGACAAAGGTTTTTAAAAAAGCGATATATTTACTTCACAACATCATGATTTCTAGCGCTGCATTTCGAGTTTGTGTCAGGAGATTAACACTCTAAAATAAGGCACAAGTTCTTTGTTCTACGTTTTTTAAAGTATAACTAAGCAATTCTTGACGTTATGTACTTTTAATTATTTATCAAACAATTGATTTCTTATAGATTAAATATTAATAAATTAGAGGAGTAGATAACAATACAATATTAGAACTTAATTTACCACTAAATTGAAATTTGGAAAAATATTGAGTAAAGTTAAGCCATACGAGTACAATCGAGATCGAGAAACAAAAAAATTATATGTACAACATTCTTTTTCTGGGAAATTTAAATAGTTTTCGACAAACAACTCGCCCAATAAAAAGAAGAATCCAAGAACATAACAAATAGTAGTAGTACCATTGTACGTATATGGGTGGGCGGGTGGGTTAGTACCATTGTACGTATATGGGTGGGCGGGTGGGTTAGTACCATTGTACGTATATGGGTGGGCGGGTGGGTTAGTACCATTGTACGTGTATGGGTGGGCGGGACTTGTCAGCTTGCTGAAAATCAGACCAACACTACGTGGTTCGGATTCCATCTAATAGAAATATTTGTGCCTGTAATTTGGTTAGTTAGTGAGGCCCGCAACCACAGCTGGTTTAAATTGCATTACATTTACATGGGACTACACTTGCGCTCTACAATTGACCCACCCGCCCAAGTTAAAAATCAATTCAATAATTATTCTTAACTTACAGACCATATTTTGGCAGAAAAGCATAGGACAAAGCATAACGTACAAAGAAAGGAATTTATATGAAAGAAAGATAAAAAAAGCAATATATAGAAAGCTTTATTTCGCAACGGAGTGCTACTTTATGCCCAACATATCATTAAGCTAGAAGTTTGATATAAAAACAGCAGAGTACCCGCCCTTCGTAGGGGGTTTATGTTGTTTTGTAATGTTATTATTGTCTTCAAAGTTAGGTATGGTATGTTCCTACTAGCATCTGTATAATGCGAAGTGCGCTGTGGTTAGGTCTAGTACGGTATTTACTTCACAACTATGTAAGTTGTTTATTTACTCCAACAACTGATTACTGAAACTGCCATAGAGCTTGCATTGATACTTCTTAGAACCCCTGGGGTGGTGTCCTGATGGAATTTCAAAATAAAGAAGTATTAATCAGAGGCCCTATGAATGTCCAGGCAAAATTTCAGTTGATTGGGTCCAGTAGTTTGTGTATGATTGAGTAACACACAGGCAGACAGCATTAGATTCTTTTATAATAGTAAGGTTACAATTTAAACATTTAATTTAATAAATCATGTGTTTCATATTTTTGGTAACATATGATTAACTCAATATATTATAATTTTAGTAAAAGCTTTTTATGCTGTTAATAACTGTTTGAAAATGGCTTCAGAAATGAATTCGAAATGAAAATTGTGTATAAAGAAAGAGCGATGTAAAGCCAATTAATTTAAGAACAGGCGTATTAAAGTATTCAATGTTTGGGAAAATAAAGCAATACAATACACTAAAGTACAATGCATCGACTTATTGCTTACGGACCTTTTTAATAATATTAATAATACTTAAATGTTATGTATTGCAGCTTACGTGAATTAAATTGTCATAAAGTGTTATATATAAAGAACCTCATTGCATTTTAAAAATATATTACATTTTACTAATCAAGAAAGGTTCAGACTTAGATTCAGAAGTTTAAAAACTAATTTGGTTTTGAAATTTTTAGTTTCGAAAACCAATTGATTATATAGCTAACACATTTATTTATGTAATTTTATGGGTCTCCTTTTATTAAGTAGGCAATTAAGGTGTTTCGGTTCTACCTTCAGCTACCTGCAGTCCGCTATTACCCTTCCCAACAATGCAACACCCTAGGGATAGCGTCAATGGTTCATGAGGCGACTGTCACGCACTGGCCTGATCGATATGTCGATTACAAACCCACGGGAGGCGAGTCGATGTATAATTAACAACTTCTATGTCCAATTCAACCACATAAATAGTAATTCATATCTTAACTAATAATATTAAAGTTATTTTATGGTACAAATCATATTTTTAATTAATTTTTTTATTTATTACTAAAACCGTTTCAATTATCCTAAATTAGTTATAATAATAATATGTGTTACAAACCATCGTTAGGGTAGTGAAATAATGGCGAGTTGTATATGATGTCTCGCTTAGAAAAAAAAATGTTATAAAAACTAACATTTTGCTCTAAAATATCAGTTTTCTGTGATATGAAGTTCTTATGGGTCTAATCTACAAACATCAAAAAATCAAACTTAAATGTTATAAATAAGTTTTAAATATTACATAAAACAATCCTCTACATCCATACTTACCCCGTAAGTAATTCACCTATACAAAATACATGTTTATTTTAATACAGGATAAATAAACTTAATAAGGCTAAAATGAGACGAACAAAATACAATTGATTTACCTTAATCATCGCCCCCTCCAATTTTAGGATAGTAAACTCAAACCCACAACAAATAGAACGCCAATATTGATTTAATACAATCTCTCCTTCCTCCAAGCGAGATTAAGATACAATAGCTTAGTATACACTCAAACCCACAACAAAAAGAACACTAATAACGAGTTATCGTCCTGCTTGCCTCCTCCTAGTGAGAACAACAATATCGTAGTATACACTTGATCCCACTACAAATAGAAGGCTAAATTCTATTTATCCTCCTGCCTGCCTCTTCCTAAGTAAATTTTACATACAATATCGTAGTATACTCTTGATCCCACTAAAAGTAGAACGCTAACTTCTATTTGTCCTCCTGCTTGCCTCCTCCTTGTGAGATTAACATACAATATTGAAGTATACACATGAACCCACTAAAAGTAGGACGCTAACTTCTATTTATCCTCCTGCTTGCCTCCTCCTTGTGAGATTAACATACAATATTGAAGTATACACATGAACCCACTAAAAGTAGAACGCTAAATTCTATTTATCCTCCTGCTTGCCTCCTCCTAGTAAGATTAACATACAATATTGAAGTATACACATGAACCCACTAAAGTAGAACGCTAACTTCTATTTATCCTCCTGCTTGCCTCCTCCTTGTGAGATTAACATACAATATTGAAGTATACACATGAACCCACTAAAAGTAGAACGTTAACTTCTATTTATCCTCCTGCTTGCCTCCTCCTTGTGAGATTAACATAGTACAATATCGAAGTATACACATGAAACCCACTAAAATTAGAACGATAACTTCTATTTATCCTCCTGCTTGCCTCCTCCTTGTGAGATTAACATAGTACAATATTGAAGTATACACATGAACCCACTAACAGTAGACCGCTAACTTCTAATTATCCTCCTGCTTGCCTCCTCCTTGTGAGATTAACATAGTACAATATTGAAGTATACACATGAACCCACTAACAGTAGACCGCTAACTTCTATTTACTCTCCTGCTTGCCTCCTCCTAGTAAGATTAACATACAATATTGAAGTATACACATGAACCCACTAAAAGTAGAACGCTAACTTCTATTTATCCTCCTGCTTGCCTCCTCCTTGTGAGATTAACATAGTACAATATTGAAGTATACACATGAACCCACTAACAGTAGACCGCTAACTTCTATTTACTCTCCTGCTTGCCTCCTCCTAGTAAGATTAACATACAATATTGAAGTATACACATGAACCCACTAAAAGTAGAACGCTAACTTCTATTTATCCTCCTGCTTGCCTCCTCCTAGTAAGATTAACATACAATATTGAAGTATACACATGAACCCACTAAAAGTAGAACCGTAACTTCTATTTATCCTCCTGCTTGCCTCCTCCTTGTGAGATTAACATACAATATTGAAGTATACACATGAACCCACTAAAAGTAGAACGCTAACTTCTATTTATCCTCCTGCTTGCCTCCTCCTTGTGAGATTAACATAGTACAATATCGAAGTATACACATGAACCCACTAAAGTAGAACGCTAACTTCTATTTATCCTCCTGCTTGCCTCCTCCTTGTGAGATTAACATACAATATTGAAGTATACACATGAACCCACTAAAAGTAGAACGCTAACTTCTATTTATCCTCCTGGTTGCCTCCTCCTAGTGAGATTAACATACAATATCGTAGTATGCAATTGAACCCACTTCAAATTGAACGCTAAAAACTTCTATCCATCTTACTGCTTGCCTGTTGCTAGTGACATTGTGTTACAATAACTTAGTATGCAATTGAACCCACTACAAATACAACGCTAAATTATATTCATCGTACTGCTTAACTCCTGCTAGTGAGATTGTGGTGAAATAGCTTAGTATGCAATTGAGCCCACTACAAATACAACGCTAAATTATATTCATCGTACTGCTTGCCTCCTGCTAGTGAGATTGTGTTGCAATAGCTTAGTATGCAATTGAGCCCACTACAAATACAACGCTAAATTATATTCATCGTACTGCTTGCCTCCTGCTAGTGAGATTGTGGTGAAATAGCTTAGTATGCAATTGAGCCCACTACAAATAGAACGCTAAAATCTACTCATCGTACTTCTTGCCACCTGCTAGTGAGATTGTGTTGCAATAGCTTAGTATGCAATTGAGCCCACTACAAATACAACGCTAAATTATATTCTTCGTACTGCTTGCCTCCTGCTAGTGAGATTGTGGTGAAATAGCTTAGTATGCAATTGAGCCCACTACAAATACAACGCTAAATTATATTCATCGTACTGCTTGCCTCCTGCTAGTGAGATTGTGGTGAAATAGCTTAGTATGCAATTGAGCCCACTACAAATAGAACGCTAAAATCTACTCATCGTACTTGCCACCTGCTAGTGAGATTGTGTTGCAATAACTTAGTATGCAATTGAACCCACTACCAATACAACGCTAAATTATATTCATCGTACTGTTTGCCTCGTGCTAGTGAGATTGTGGTGAAATAGCTTAGTATGCAATTGAACCCACTACAAATACAACGCTAAATTATATTCATCGTACTGTTTGCCTCGTGCTAGTGAGATTGTGTTGCAATAACTTAGTATGCAATTGAACCCACTACAAATACAACGCTAAATTATATTCATCGTACTGTTTGCCTCGTGCTAGTGAGATTGTGTTGCAATAACTTAGTATGCAATTGAACCCACTACAAATACAACGCTAAATTATATTCATCGTACTGTTTGCCTCGTGCTAGTGAGATTGTGGTGAAATAGCTTAGTATGCAATTGAGCCCTCTACAAATAGAACGCTAAAATCTACTCATCGTACTTGCCACCTGCTAGTGAGATTGTGTTGCAATAACTTAGTATGCAATTGAACCCACTACAAATACAACGCTAAATTATATTCATCGTACTGTTTGCCTCGTGCTAGTGAGATTGTGGTGAAATAGCTTAGTATGCAATTGAACCCACTAGAAATAGAACGCTAAAATCTATTCATCGTACTTGCCACCTGCTAGTGAGATTGTGGTGAAATAGCTTAGTATGCAATTGAGCCCTCTACAAATAGAACGCTAAAATCTACTCATCGTACTTGCCACCTGCTAGTGAGATTGTGTTGCAATAACTTAGTATGCAATTGAACCCACTACAAATACAACGCTAAATTATATTCATCGTACTGTTTGCCTCGTGCTAGTGAGATTGTGGTGAAATAACTTAGTATGCAATTGAACCCACTACAAATACAACGCTAAATTATATTCATCGTACTGTTTGCCACCTGCTAGTGAGATTGTGGTGAAATAACTTAGTATGCAATTGAACCCACTACAAATACAACGCTAAATTATATTCATCGTACTGTTTGCCACCTGCTAGTGAGATTGTGGTGAAATAACTTAGTATGCAATTGAACCCACTACAAATACAACGCTAAATTATATTCATCGTACTTCTTGCCTCCTGCTAGTGAGATTGTGTTGCAATAACTTAGTATGTAATTGAACCCACTACAAATACAACGCTAAATTATATTTATCGTACTGCTTGCCTCCTGCTAGTGAGATTGTGGTGAAATAACTTAGTATGTAATTGAGCCCACTAGAAATAGAACGCTATAATCTATTCATCGTACTTCTTGCCTCCTGCTAGTGAGATTGTGTTGCAATAGCTTAGTATGCATTTGAACCCACTAGAAATAGAACGCTAAAATCTATTCATCGTACTTGCCACCTGCTAGTGAGATTGTGGTGAAATAGCTTAGTATGCAATTGAGCCCTCTACAAATAGAACGCTAAAATCTACTCATTGTACTTGACACCTGCTAGTGAGATTGTGTTGCAATAGCTTAGTATGTAATTGAACCCACTACAAATACAACGCTAAATTATATTCATCGTACTTCTTGCCTCCTGCTAGTGAGATTGTGTTGCAATAGCTTAGTATACAATTGAGCCCACTAGAAATAGAACGCTAAAATCTATTCATCGTACTTCTTGCCTCCTGCTAGTGAGATTGTGTTGCAATAACTTAGTATGCAATTGAACCCACTACAAATACAACGCTAAATTATATTCATCGTACTGCTTGCCTCCTGCTAGTGAGATTGTGTTGCAATAGCTTAGTATGTAATTGAACCCACTACAAATACAACGCTAAATTATATTCATCGTACTTCTTGCCTCCTGCTAGTGAGATTGTGTTGCAATAGCTTAGTATACAATTGAGCCCACTAGAAATAGAACGCTAAAATCTATTCATCGTACTTCTTGCCTCCTGCTAGTGAGATTGTGTTGCAATAGCTTAGTATACAATTGAGCCCACTAGAAATAGAACGCTAAAATCTATTCATCGTACTTCTTGCCTCCTGCTAGTGAGATTGTGTTGCAATAACTTAGTATGTAATTGAACCCACTACAAATACAACGCTAAATTATATTCATCGTACTTCTTGCCTCCTGCTAGTGAGATTGTGTTGCAATAGCTTAGTATACAATTGAGCCCACTAGAAATAGAAAGCTAAAATCTATTCATCGTACTTCTTGCCTCCTGCTAGTGAGATTGTGTTGCAATAGCTTAGTATACAATTGAGCCCACTAGAAATAGAACGCTAAAATCTATTCATCGTACTTCTTGCCTCCTGCTAGTGAGATTGTGTTGCAATAGCTTAGTATGTAATTGAACCCACTACAAATACAACGCTAAATTATATTCATCGTACTTTTTGCCTCCTGCTAGTGAGATTGTGTTGCAATAGCTTAGTATACAATTGAGCCCACTAGAAATAGAACGCTAAAATCTATTCATCGTACTTCTTGCCTCCTGCTAGTGAGATTGTGGTGAAATAACTTAGTATGCAATTGAACCCACTACAAATACAACGCTAAATTATATTCATCGTACTTCTTGCCTCCTGCTAGTGAGATTGTGTTGCAATAACTTAGTATGTAATTGAACCCACTACAAATACAACGCTAAATTATATTCATCGTACTGCTTGCCTCCTGCTAGTGAGATTGTGGTGAAATAACTTAGTATGTAATTGAGCCCACTAGAAATAGAACGCTAAAATCTATTCATCGTACTTCTTGCCTCCTGCTAGTGAGATTGTGTTGCAATAACTTAGTATGCAATTGAACCCACTAAAAATACAACGCTAAATTATATTCATCGTATTGTTTGCCACCTGCTAGTGAGATTGTGGTGAAATAACTTAGTATGCAATTGAACCCACTACAAATACAACGCTAAATTATATTCATCGTACTGTTTGCCACCTGCTAGTGAGATTGTGGTGAAATAACTTAGTATGCAATTGAACCCACTACAAATACAACGCTAAATTATATTCATCGTACTGTTTGCCACCTGCTAGTGAGATTGTGGTGAAATAACTTAGTATGCAATTGAACCCACTACAAATACAACGCTAAATTATATTCATCGTACTGTTTGCCACCTGCTAGTGAGATTGTGGTGAAATAACTTAGTATGCAATTGAACCCACTACAAATACAACGCTAAATTATATTCATCGTACTGTTTGCCACCTGCTAGTGAGATTATGTTGCAATAGCTTAGTATGCAATTGAACCCACTACAAATACAACGCTAAATTATATTCATCGTACTGCTTGCCTCCTGCTAGTGAGATTTTGGTGAAATAGCTTAGTATGCAATTGAACCCACTACAAATAGAACGCTAAATTATATTCATCGTACTGCTTGCCTCCTGCTAGTGAGATTGTGTTGCAATAGCTTAGTATACAATTGAGCCCACTACAAATAGAACGTTAAAATCTATTCATCGTACTTCTTGCCACATGCTAGTGAGATTGTGTTGCAATAGCTTAGTATACAATTGAGCCCACTACAAATAGAACGTTAAAATCTATTCATCGTACTACTTGCCACCTGCTAGTGAGATTGTGTTGCAATAGCTTAGTATACAATTGAGCCCACTACAAATAGAACGTTAAAATTTATTCATCGTACTTCTTGCCACCTGCTAGTGAGATTGTGTTGCAATAGCTTAGTATACAATTGAGCCCACTACAAATAGAACGCTAAAATCTGTTAATCGTACTTCTTGCCTGCTGCTAGTGAGATTGTGTTGCAATAGCTTAGTATGCAATTGAACCCACTACAGATAGATCGCTTAGTTCTATTTATAGTACTGCTTACTTCCTGAAAGTTATTTTAATATAGAATATCGTAGTATACACTTAAACCTAATACAAATAAAAAAAGTAACCTTTCACTTAGTAGTTTTTGGAAGGTCAACAGAAGCTTAATAGTAGTTCCCGCTTCTTTTGAGATGAAATAAGATACAACAGTGGAGTTATTAACTCTTAAACTGACAGACAATTTAACACTAAAATACATTCATCGTATTCCTTGCTCCTTCTTGTGTCGGCTGCAGTAGCGTAGTATGGCTAAGACATTTCAATATCTTAGTGTTTACTGAATTCCATTACAAAATGGACTTACCGTAAACGATTCCATATTTGTAGTATACAAAATAAAGAAATATATTGTCCACACACAATTATTTACACCTACTCCACGTTTCGACATGAACATTATTTTTATACATATTTTAATAAATTATAACTATTTGAAAAATAACATGTTGTTATGACTTGCATGTTCTGTCTAGTTTGTGCAAATCATTCTGTTTATAATTTATTTTAAAAGTAGCTCGATCGATTTATTCTTGTGGTAATAATGATGAATTCATTATATACTGTTAAATAACACTTTAATTGTATGTTAAATTTTACTCGTCATGATTTTAGGTCGGTATCGTTGAAATACAATTTTATATTTATTGTGTTTTGGCCTATTAATAAAGGTACTAAAATTTTTTAATTTCTGATTTTATCTTCATTAAAGTCATGCTACTATGATTTTTAAATTTTCATGTGTGAAACAGAATTAAACTGTTATTTCGGAAGTAAGTTCGCACCCTGGGAATGAAACAATCTTTGGAGCAATCTGGTGCTAGCCGGAAGGCTCATGGTGTATTTACACTGGGGTGTAAGGGGCGTTTTAATCCGAGTAGAACCAGCCTTCAAGAATCTTCAAGAACCTTCTTCGTCAACCAGATGAGAACTATTTTTAGAATTACATCATCAAAACTGTTTCATGACAACACCATAAATGATATATCTATTGTATATGACTAATCTTGCTACCTACGTTATTTGTATTTTACTTTAGCAATTAAAGAATGAATAATATTTTTAAAATATATTATTGGTACTGTGGACAGCTTTTAAAGTATTGAATAGCCTACACTATTCTTTATTAATTGAGCAACGATATACAGTTTCAGTCATGTAAAATATACATTATTAAATATAATGTGCAGTAAACTTACTTAAACATTCATCAAACATGAAAATACGTTTGAGTCAAAAAATAACAAATATAAAACCAAAAAAATTAAGACATTTTTCAATCTTAACAATTTTATTTTACCGCAGTTTTTTTATAAACATAGTATGCCTCTGCTTGGGGTCCCTCAATGTAAAGACAACCTTCTTCATTTATTTCGTGTTAAAAATGTGAATTAGGTGTCTGCCGATCGGTCTAGAATCGGGGGAGACTTCCATAATGTTAGTTTCAAGTATAAAAATGGATTTTTTTTAGTAATGTATGCATATTATATTTGTTTTTAAATATGTTATGTGATGTATATTTTAAAAAATTTCAATAATTTTTAAATATTTATTAATAAAGTAAGAATACGTGTGTATAATATGTTTCTTTTAAACATTGAACATTTACCTATACGAAGAAAAATAGGAGCTGAGTTCAAAAACAAATGTTTTATCGTTATCTATGAAACAACTCATGCAAAAACTTCCCCGTCATAGCTTTTGAGCACACAATTTCTATGATTCATCATCGACATTTTTTATGTAAATCAATTTGTTACAGACAATTAACTATAAGCATTTTAAAATAAAAAATTACTCAGGGTATAATAGAACCAGTCACAATTCCTCTCCAGAAAAATAACGACGCTGAATTATGATATATTAAGTCGACTTACGTTAAATCCAGTCACCTGTCTGATAACAGAGGCTCCCAATCACTAAACAACAGTTGACTTCACCATGTACTCACCAGCTACCAATACAAGCTACTAGCTACCAGCTACTACTACAAGCTTCCTTTTTTTCACGAAAGATACTAATCAATAAATTGTTTGATAAAGGAGAGGCCGATCTCCTTTTTTACCTTCCTCTGCTCGTTTGTTATACATTGTTATCTGTTATCTGTGCGGAGAACTTATCAGACAGAGTAATGGGGAAAACCAGTAATATTCACATTGCAAGGTGAATATTACTGGTGCAGTAAAAAGTAACAGTCAAGGCCAGGGCACTATCTCTTACTCTAGTCCAAAGTCTTGACGCCTTAGACCTCTCGCCATCTGACTCTTCAAATTTACTAAAACATATTATGTTATCGCCAGCTAGCTCTCCACTCGTCTAAGTTCTTGTAAGAATACACTCATATCCCTTACACTATTCATATTGAATTACAAAGTCACTGACTAAATTATCAGGCAAATTACTTTATCTAATGTCTTACATTATTGTAAGCTAAGTTCCACTCTATTGACTTTCCATTTATCACCCCGACTGTCTCTCGACCCGACATTGTCCACAGCTGTGACAACAGGATTAAAAAAGTAACTACCAGACCTTATGGCTAGTTCAAATTTAACAGATAGAACACTGTTAGTATGCCTACTGCAGGGACAAACAATAAATGTGTTTTAAATTAATATTTGCATTTAGAATTGATTATTTATTTTCACACAAATATTCCCGAAATTTGATAATATTATACTGAAATTAAATTATATTCTTTAATCCACCACAAAAAAAGATGAACGGTTCAATATTAAAATATTTTGAACATGTTATATGTTGATAAAAATTCATTTGAAAATACATTATTATTGAAAAGCCGCACATTTTCAAATGGCAATACTAATGTATTCATATATAATATATTTGAAACAGAATTTATTTTCTAACTAAAAAAACTTATATTTTCTTGAGGGAAGTAGAATAAAACTCATAATGATGCTCTATTTATTAGACTTATACCAAATAGGTATATGTAGACCACAATTAAAAATTTGTGTTATAGTGTTCCTTATATCGTTCCAGATTCCTATAAACCTAAATTATTTTCCTAATGAAACTACTATTCATTTTCCCAAATTATATGATGTTTAATGCATGAGCTGTATACATATTTCAACATTCATTTTCCCGAATGATGTGATGTTTAATGCATGAGCTGTATACATATTTCAACATTCATTTTCCCAAATGATGTGATGTTTAATGCATGATCTGTATACATATTTCAACATTCATTTTCCCGAATGATATGATGTTTAATGCATGAGCTGTATTCATATTTCAACATTCATTTTCCCGAATGATATGATGTTTAATGCATGAGCTGTATTCATATTTCAACATTCATTTTCCCGAATGATATGATGTTTAATGCATGAGCTGTGTACATATTTCAACATTCATTTTCCCGAATGATATGATGTTTAATGCATGAGCTGTATTCATATTTCAACATTCATTTTCCCGAATGATATGATGTTTAATGCATAAGCTGTATTCATATTTCAACATTCATTTTCCCGAATGATATGATGTTTAATGCATGAGCTGTGTACATATTTCAACATTCATTTTCCCGAATGATATGATGTTTAATGCATGAGCTGTATTCATATTTCAACATTCATTTTCCCGAATGATATGATGTTTAATGCATGAGCTGTGTACATATTTCAACATTCATTTTCCCGAATGATATGATGTTTAATGCATGAGCTGTGTACATATTTCAACATTCATTTTCCCGAATGATATGATGTTTAATGCATGAGCTGTATTCATATTTCAACATTCATTTTCCCGAATGATATGATGTTTAATGCATGAGCTGTGTACATATTTCAACATTCATTTTCCCGAATGATATGATGTTTAATGCATGAGCTGTGTACATATTTCAACATTCATTTTCCCGAATGATATGATGTTTAATGCATGAGCTGTGTACATATTTCAACATTCATTTTCCCGAATGATATGATGTTTAATGCATGAGCTGTATACATATTTCAACATTCATTTTCCCGAATGATATGATGTTTAATGCATGAGCTGTATACATATTTCAAGATTCATTTTCCCGAATGATATGATGTTTAATGCATGAGCTGTATACATATTTCAACATTCATTTTCCCGAATGATATGATGTTTAATGCATGAGCTGTACACATATTTCAACATTCATTTAAATTCGAAATACAATTATTTTTCAACCTGCAAATCATGAACGTGTTTAACTTCTAAATGCAATGTTAGTAACTATACAAAGCTACATGTTCATATGTTCTCGTCGTAATTCGTTGTTGAAAGTGAAGAAGTAAATCTATGTAAATTTGATGAGTTGGAAGAAGATTGATTGTGAGACAGGGTTCTTAAATAATTCAAAGAATACACAGAAAACTCGTGGTGGCTTAAGCTTGTTCGGTGTAACCCTGGGGTGGAACATCTCTCGTAGTTACATCATTTTTTATTAGTGAACATATTGTCCTTTACAATGCGACAATTTACTAATAATATCAACAGCCTAACGCTTGGTAAGAACTCGTTCGAAGGATCGTAGTATTACTTGTAAGTCTATAGATACTTCATTTGTGTTTTAATACTCCAGTTCCTCTTGTGTTAATTTACAAAACTGTATTACAATTAATTTTATAGAACCATCAAATTTAATGCTTCATAAATGGATTTCATATACAGAGAACTACATATGTTTATTCTAATGTGAAACTAAATGTCTAGAAAGAAAAGTATTGTATGCCTAATAAAAATACCCTATTTATATTGTAGTGAATATAAAGTGTTATATTTACTCAAACTATCGTAATTTTAATGTCACGAGTCTTAAACATTAGAACCTAATTAGAATAACATATAATAATAATGGGATGCCTGAAAATATCCTTTGGAAAACTACCCCCCCCCCCCCAGTGGATGGATATGTCACTTTGACGTTACGGATGGGGGTGGAGGTTTTTTTTCCAGTCGCGAACACTCTTTACAGTAACATTTCAGCTGTTTGTTCATTTTGAAACTATTCTATAGCATATAACTATCATTTAATGATTTTACCTAATGAATTAAGATGATAATGTAAGAATTAGGACCGTACTAGGTGGATTTGTGCTGACTGGAAAAGTACCCTCCTCCCCCCCGCTCGTGGTATACGACTTGGAAAAGTAGCCCCTGTAAAAGTACCCCACGAAGGCTCGTAGAACTTGTTATCCTCCAAGCTATCAGGAATATTGAAGGCGTTTGCATTTCGTATTTGATTCTTCGGCACAGAGAATAGACATAATATGTGTTCTATTCTATGTGCGTTGGTGTATTATGAATTATAAATAACCTGAAAATTTGTTACTATAACACCAACACAGTTTGCATTGGTTCTTTGATTATATCCCGTTAAATTATTCCCACAAAAAAAGTATAATAAATAAGCATCCATCGATTTCGATTTTGCAATATTATATAAGTAAATAAATATTCAACGCACAGAATTATTTGTGTTAAGTTGTTTCGTATACATGTTGCCTGAAGATTTTTTAACCAAAATGTTTTGCGATTTTTATAAACTTATTGAAAACAACAAGGTGTCCATTTGAATTCAAACCGAGATACAATATCAAAAGTAAAACAATATTCGATATTTACGGAATTTTATGTTTGTGAAAAAAGTTCTTACCAGTTTTTTTTTTTTTTTTTTTTTTTTTTTTTTTTTTTTTTTTTTTTTTTTTGAGAGAGAAATTCAGTAGCCATGCTGATTTGGTTTATTACGCAATTTATAGTAAAAATGTAAACTGATATATATATATATGTAACTGCATTTTCCTATAGTAATCACATGTGTATAATAACTGCATTTCGTGAGTATTACAACTAAGAATGCAATTTACCGAGTACCTTGAATAAAATAAACCGCACCTTAAAAAAACCAAAAGAGTAGTTGTAAAAAATATAAAATACTGAAAATGTAAAATATTTAATAGAAAGTATGTGACTTTGCATAAAAATTATGTCATTATCGGATACATAGTTAAATAGTAATTACGTAAAGATGACAAATTGATAAAAACGTAAAATAATGGTAGGACTGTTCTGTTTTTTTATCTCACTGTATCAAATACTAATACGTATGATTAACGTTTAGTAGTGAAATTAATTTATGTAGATTTACCCACATTGTTTATTTATCTAGATAAATAAATTATGAACATTCAAAACTATATTCCATAACCAGTAGTTTTCAAACACCTGCAATTTGGCTGGTCCAGACTGGGAGGGGGGTACTTTTCCAGGGCTACTTTTCCACCGGCCCGGGGGTTACTTATACAGTATCAGACTATATCATTACATTCAGCGAGTTTAATACATTGCTCGCGGAGGAGTTTAATATATTTCGTCAGCTGTCTTATTATCGTTTTTTGACGTCAAAGTGACGTAGGCAGTTGCTGGGGGGGGGGGAGTGCTGTCCAGGTATAATTTTCCGCTACCCCATAATATTGACGTATAAAGTTACAGTTCTATTTTGCTAAATATAGCCTATATAACACCACGTACGTACTTAGTAATAGGAATGAGATAAAATTACATGTCTAATGTAGTTGAACTCTTTTGAATTTGACATTATAACTTAAAGTTTATTGTTTGTTTATAATATAAAAATATGAGAAGTATGATTAAATAGATTAAATATTATTCACTCATTAATAATAATAACAGTTTCATAATAGGATTTAATATCTTAAATAAACGTGAAATACTTGAAATATCTAATTTAAAAAAATATTCTTTTAAAATTGTATCTTAGTTGCTTGATTTGTCTTCCATATATTTTTTTGCAATGACATATATGCTTAATATCAAACATTTCCAATTGTGAAATGTATTCTATCGTTTGCAATATACAATGCTAAATTAGTTTTGCAAACTAAAATGAACAGAAATCACTAGGGACCCTAATATTTCATAAAATATTTTGGTTCAAATCGAAGGAAGTATGCCTGTAAATTATAGTTTGGCTATAGTAGAAGAAGTCGAAATCCGTTCCTGTGGATTTAATTTCTCATAGAAACATATGAATCTTGAAGGACATCTCATCAACCTTTTACAGACAAACCATTCCTGACTAACTATCTTTCTCTACATACAATTGTAGTTGTAATCAATATTTCTTCATGCGACTACCTTAGCGAACGAATGTTAATTGATCACTGTTACAACCCGATCAAACAACATGGAACACGAACTATGCTTTCCATCCATCTCCATTTTAACAGTTGTATGACACATATCAATGCTTACTGACAAAATGCTTCAATTTATACTGGTTATAACGGTAGAGGAGTATTGATAACTCAGTTTCTCTAAAATATATAAAATAAATAAATATTTATTATCAGTGATAAATTCATTAATATGCGCACACTCTACAATTCTGTAAAATATATAGTCCCAATTTTTATAAATGCTTTACAATGCGATTCTCCATTTTCGGTGCTAAAAGTCTAACTTTTTATTTCTAGAAAACCATCGGCCCATATACCTTACTTTAATGGCAGAGAAGATGAGAGGATCGCAATGACTTGTATACTATTGTACTTCCATGAATGCAGTATTAGCTTGCAGAGCAGGACGCCTGGCTGGAATAACATAAATAAAGACACAAATTTACTATTCCAATACGTACAATGTTTCCAGTGTACAGTACAACTGCAGTACGTCGTGGAGGGGGGGTACAGCTGGACCATTCGATACTCATTGTGTTTGGGAGGTCGCCAGCCTTCTGCAGACTTTAGGGATATAAATCAACAAAGCTTACTCCATTATTTGCAAAGAAAATTATGTGTATGATAGTAAAATGAACGTTGGCACTATTTTATATTATTTTAATATTACAGTTATGGAAATATAACTTTAGTATTTAACGTAACAGTGATCCACTACTCGCTTCGATTTACAGATAGTGACTTATAAATATAACTTTAGTACTTAACGAAACAGGGACTCACTACTCGCTTCCATTTACAGATATTCTTTTACGGTTATTAATTAAATCCACCTCAATAATACCTGCAATTATTTATTGCCATTTAAAAAATTATTGTAGAGGCAAATAATTTTTCAGTCACTATTTATCCATCCACTAAGACTAATTTACCCAAACCATCATTCTACAGTTGTTTAAGCTCTGACAAGCGGCGTATTATTGCCTAATTTATCTGCACCAAAGGAGTTATATTGTAGGGGCCTGTGCAAACAACCAGATGCTGGGATTGTTTGAGATACAAACAAGCAATTCCAGCAATTGCATTTTTAAATTTGACATAATAATACGGAGAAACTTATAAAAAAACTGCAAATGTTGATCCCAAGTCTCTATATTGTAGAAAAAACGTTGTTTTGTATTTCTAAGTGCGTCATGATATGTATCCGAGATATCCAATTATATTAGACCAGAAGTATAGAAAACTATAAAATTGGTAGTCTCAGAACGCTTGTTTACGAAAACTTGCCTTTAAAGGCAGGTGTTCATTTCTTCAATTCAAAAATTCAAAACTATTTTCTTCCCATGGACATTTACACGTATCAAGAATGGTCAATATATTTTAACTAATTAAATGGTAACATAATCTGCATGAGTCAGTAATTAAAAACTAAAGGATAAAAAAAGAAAATATTAAGAGATAAAAATAACAGTATAGACATACTTTTTACTGGTATGGTTAGTTGAGGCGCAATAATTCAGACAGTGAATAAAAACAGTTTTCCCCAAGAAAATATTTTAGGTTATTTTTAAAATATGATACTGAGATATGCCTTTTTAAATGATCTGGTAATCTATTATACACTGAAGGTCCTAAATATTCTGTTGATTTACAGAACATGTTATTACTATGATGAGGTACAGTTAAACTGTTTTTATTTCTGATAGAATATGTATGATTGTGGGTAGGAACATTTTTAATATGTTTAAAAGTATATTCTGATATGGAGTAGATAAAAATAAAGTGAAGGGTTAGGATACTTTCCAGAAATACTTTCCATCAGCTCTCCAGACCCCCCAGACCAACCAACAAACATATAGCCCTCTTTTGCAACTTGAAGACCCTTTGTAAGAAAGAAGATGAAGCTGTTGCCATAACATTATGCCGTACGACATCACAGATGCAAAGTAGCCATGATATATAATTTTTAGTGCAATACTTCTCCGGAAATTGGAAAGATATCTCAAGGAAGACAATACGGAGTTGAGCTTAGAGCAAAGGGTTTCAACATGCTGGTGCCAAGAAAAACCACCATCCAAATGAGCACCCAAGAAACAGACTGAAAAAAATCTCAGTGATGTCGACCTCAACCAATGTAACAACGCTCTTAGAAACTGTTTTAGTGAAGAATGCAGGTTTTGTCAGCATTGGAGAATAAATCGTTACTAGTGAACCAAAAATTGATTTTGTTTATTGAAGAGTTTAATTGAAGATTAAATGCGATTGAAGTGTCTGCCTGAACGATGACTAATGATATGATCTGATCATCATGATCATCAATGATATGATAGTATCATCAGCATATTGAGTAACGCGAGCCTCAGGGACACAATACCTGAAATCGTCCACATATAACGCAAAGAGAAGAGGACCGAAAATAGACCCTTGAGGAACACCATTGAGACCATAACGAAATCTGACCTTGCCGTGTCAAAAGAATTAATAACCTGTACAATCTTTGACGATTTGACAGATAAGACTTGAACCACTGCAGGGGACAGCCTATCATGCCATAGCGTTCCAACGTATTAAGTTTCATATGGTTAACTGTGTGGAATGTTCTCGTAAGGTCAAAAAAAATGAGATGATAAATTCAATACAAAATATCCCAACACACAAAGTGACCAAAGCTTGTTTAAAACATTTATAGTGTCTGAAGCATTTTATAGTGTTAGACAGTTCATATCGCTGGGTTACTGAACTGCTAGGGTACTGGGGGGCCGCACAATCGGGATATCGAGTGCGTCGTAATAGGTGGGAAACTTGGCGCATACAGGAAACATGAATGAATGCTGGTTTGTATGTATGAATTTAACCTAGGTATGAGGTGCATAGAAACGTTTCAGTTCAATATTGTATACACGATTTCCGCAATAAATAACCTGATTACCGACCCTAAACAATATTATATATTAGACAACCCAAATATCATTAGTTATGTAAACTTTGGGACAAAATCTATACATTGGCTAGACACAGAACATCAGTAAGTTACAATTTACTTCACTATAAGTGTTAGATATAAGTAATTATAATGAAATGACTAGGGCCAAACTTCAATTTACTGCGTATTGAGGGTGTTTCAAAACTCTCGTTACAAACTATCGGATATTGTTCCATAAACCAAAAGGGGCCAAAAACTAAATGTAAAGTAATGGTCTATCTGCTTTCGTTTATTGTCCGCCTGTCTATACGTAATTTTTACTTAAATAATAATATTTTTGTATAAATTCACGTGTTTTTTACTTAAATAATAATATTTTTTTTTAAACTCAATGAAATTTAACCAAACTTCAGAAATGTATTTAATATAAATATATCTAATAAAAATTTTTTTTGTTAAACTTATTCCCTAAGTTTCAAAGTGGTGGCTGTTTAAAATATTTAAATTGAAATAGTTACAAAAGTACTAAATTCATTTTTTTATATTTTAATAAAAATTAAATGATATCTTTAGTTTTAAAATCAAATATCAAATAACTTAATTATTCCAAGTTTATTTCAACCGTGCATGATCTGGTAACCGACATAATAAGGTAACAACATGCATGGTCAAACTAATTTAAAATAATGCAGTTATTTGATATTTGATTTTAAAACTTAATATAACGCTTAATTTGTATTGAAATATTCTAAACAAAGTTACTTTAGTACTATTTAAATAAAATTAATACTTTTTTAGTTATTTCAATTTAAATATTTTAAACGGCCGCAAATTTTGAAACAGACGACAAATTTAAAAATTTAATAAGTTTCTGAAGTTTGGTTAAATTTCGATGAGTTTTTACAAAAACTTAGTTATTTAAGTAAAAAACACGTACGGACAGAGAGACAATAAATGAAGAGAGATAGACTATTAGTTAAGTTTTGTTTTTGGCTCCTTTGGTCAATGGAATAATATATCAAAGTTTGTAACGAAAGTTTAAAAAACGCTGTATATCATTTTCCATACAATAAAACGAAGATTATGTTAGTGGTAAAGCCCCAAGATAAAAATACAAGGTATTGAGGGGTTCAAGTGTACACTCCCATCGCGTATTACTGCAGATGTACTGTACACATTGTATTGTTGTGCCCCAAGGCTGGTGACCTCCCAAATACTAATAGTATCGAGTAGTCCACATGAACACTCCCATCGCGTATTACTGCAGATGTAATATACACATTGTATTGTTGTGCCCCAAGCTGGCGAACTCCCAAATACTAATAGTATCGTGTGGTCCAGATGAACACTCCCATCTCGTATTATTTCAGATGTACTATACACATTGTGTTGTTGTGCCTCTAGGCTGGCGACCTCCCAAATACTAATAGTATCGTGAGGTCCAGATGAACACTCCCATCTCGTATTATTTCAGATGTACTGTACACATTGTGTTGTTGTGCCCCTAGGCTGGCGACCTCCCAAATACTAATAGTATCGTGTGGTCCAGATGAACACTTCTATCGCGTATTAATTCAGATGTACTGTACACATTGTATTGTTGTGCCTCTGAGTCGTGGGTTCAGATGTACACTCCCATCGCGTATTATTTTAGATTTACTGTACACATTGTATTGTTGTGCCCCTAGGCTGGCGACCTCCCAAATATTAATAGTATCGTGTTGTCCACATGAACGTTCCCATCACGTATTATTTAATTTCAGATATACTGTACACATTGTGTTGTTGTGCCCCTAGGCTGGCGACCTCCCAAATACTAATAGTATCGTGTGGTCCAGATGAACACTTCTATCGCGTATTAATTCAGATGTACTGTACACATTGTATTGTTGTGCCTCTGAGCTAGCGACCTCCCAAATACTAATAGTATCGTATAGTTCATATGAACGTTCCCATCACGTATTACTGCAGATGTAATATACACATTGTATTGTTGTGCCCCAAGCTGGCGAACTCCCAAATACTAATAGTATCGTGTGGTTCAGATGTACACTCCCATCGCGTATTATTTTAGATTTACTGTACACATTGTATTGTTGTGCCCCTAGGCTGGCGACCTCCCAAATATTAATAGTATCGTGTGGTCCAGATGTACACTCCCATCGCGTATTACTTCAGATGTACTGTACACATTGTATTGTTGTGCCCCTAGGCTGGCGACCTCCCAAATATTAATAGTATCGTGTGGTCCAGATGTACACTCTTATCGCGTATTACTTCAGATGTACTGTACACATTGTATTGTTGTGCCCCTAGGCTGGCGACCTCCCAAATATTAATAGTATCGTGTGGTCCAGATGTACACTCCCATCGCGTATTACTTCAGATGTACTGTACACATTGTATTGTTGTGCCCCTAGGCTGGCGACCTCCCAAATATTAATAGTATCGTGTGGTCCAGATGTACACTCTTATCGCGTATTATTTCAGATGTACTGTACACATTGTATTGTTGTGCCCCTAGGCTGGCGACCTCCCAAATACTAATAGTATCGTGTGGTCCAGATGAACACTCCCATCGCGTATTACTGTAGATGTACTGTACTCATTATATTGTTGAGCCATTAGGTTGGAGACCTCCCAAATACTAATGGTATCGTGTGGTCCAGATGAACACTCCCATCGTGTATTACTTCAGATGTACTGTACACATTGTATTGTTGTGCCATTATGTTGGAGACCTCCCAAATACTAATGGTATCGTGTGGTCCAGATGAACACTCCCATCGTGTATTACTTCAGATGTACTGTACACATTGTATTGTTGTGCCATTATGTTGGAGACCTCCCAAATACTAATGGTATCGTGTGGTCCAGATGAACACTCCCATCGTGTATTACTTCAGATGTACTGTACACATTGTATTGTTGTGCCATTATGTTGGAGACCTCCCAAATACTAATGGTATCGTGTGGACCAGATGTACACCCCCTTCGCGTATTACTGCAGATGTACTGTACTCAATATATTTTTGTGCCATAAGGTTAAATACATCCCAAATACTAAATGTATCGTGTGGTCCAGATGTACACTCCCATCGCGTATTACTGTAGATGTACTGTACACATTATATTGTTGTGCCATCAGGTTGGATACCTCCCAAATACTAACTGTATCGTGTGGTCCAGATGTACACTCCCATCGCGTAGTAAAGTACTGCTGATGTACTGTACATATTGTATTGTTGTGCCCTTAATCTGGCATCCTCCCAAATACTAACGGTACCGTGTGGTCCAGATGTACACTCCCATCGCGTATTACTGCAGATGTACTGTACACATTATATTGTTGTGTCCCTAGGCTGGTGACCTTTCAAATACTATCGGTATCGTGTGGTCCAGATGTACACTCCCATCGCGTATTACTGTAGATGTACTGTACTCATTATATTGTTGAGCCATTAGGTTGGAGACCTCGCAAACTCTAATGGTATCGTGTGGTCCAGATGTACACTCCCATCACGTACTACTGCGGATGTACTGTACACATTGTATTGTTGTACCCCTAGGCTGGCGACCTCCCAAATACTAATAATATCGTGTGGTCCAGATGTACACCTCCATCACGTATTATTGCAGATTCACTGTACACATTATATTGTTGTGCCATTAGGTTGGATACCTCCCAAATACAAACTGTATCGTGTGGTCCAGATGTACACTCCCATCGCGTAGTAAAGCACTGCAGATGTACTGTACACATTGTATTGTTGTACCCCTAGGCTGGCATCCTCCCAATTACTAATTGTATCTTGTGGCCAGATGTACACTCCCATCGCGTATTACTGCAGATGTACTGTACTCAATATATTGTTGTACCATAAGGTTAAATACCTCCCAAATACTAATTGTATCGTGTGGTCCAGATGTACACTCCCATCGTGTATTACTGCAGATGTACTGTACTCAATATATTGTTGTGCCATAAGGTTAAATACCTCCCAAATACTAACTGTATCGTGTGGTCCAGATGTACACTCCCATCGCGTAGTACAGTACTGCAGATGTACTGTACACATTATATTGTTGTGCCCCTAGGCTGGCTACCTCCCAAATACTAACGGTATCGTGTGGTCCAGATGTATACTTCCATCGCATATTATTTCAGATGTACTGTAATGCTGAAACATTATATATAATTTTGAATGATTAATGAAATAGACATTAATGTACGTATAAAGTCATAAGTAATAGTGTATGCCACTCGAATACTCCTACTTTTGATGAAGCCAAATATAATGTTATTCAGATTTCTTTTATTATAGTTTATATTTGGCAACATGTCCGATATTTCTCATGATTCAAGGTTAAAAAAAAAAACGCAACGTTTTCACATGTACAAAAAAACTGCTGTTACTCGCACATACTCTCTTCGCCTACTTTTGAAATAGAACTATCTTTTTTAGAATATAATTTACTAGTGAAGTTGAGATCGAGTTGATATTGGTTACTTAAATATATTGAAATTTGTAATAATTTATGTATTTAATAATTGAAATATATACAATTTATTGACCAACATATATGTTATGAGTTTAGTATGCTTACTATTTAGTAATCTTCTCTGGGTCATTTTCATTGTAACCTTCTCATATTTCGTTCGTTGCACTATATATTTAGTCCTAATTGTGTATATTTACAACAGTTCAAGAACACTCTATGAAATTTTTAATCCTTCTCAGAACTACGAAGTAAATCTATGTAAATTTTATGAGTTGGAAGAACTGGCCATTGACTGAGACAGGGTACTTCAATAATTCAAAGAATACACAGACCAACTCGCGGTGGCTTAAGGCTGTTCGATGTAACCCTGGGGTGGAACATCTCTCGTAGTTACTCATTTTCAATGACAATACCTTACTTTAAAACATATTATGTATACTTTAAAACATAATAGTTATGAATTGTATATTTATATTAAGCTGTATCGTTACATTTTGTATACTAAAATAAACTTTGAATTAAATAAATGGTTTAAAAACCTATTTTCAATAGATAGTTGTGACTGTTCAATATTCAAAGTAAGTTAATCTACATTACCAAACGTTTAACACTTTTGTAGTTCAAATGTATATTTAAAGCATCTTACTATTGTTTGTTTGTTTTAAATAAATTATGTAAATATGTAAACTAGGTACGTGCCTTAACCTTAGATGAATATTGTATTTGTATAACGATAATTTGAATGACACATAATATGATTGTTAAAAATCTGAAAAAAAGGTATACTAGATATTTTTTTGGTTTTAGTTCATGTTTATTTTTTATAAGTAGAAAGTTCAGGACTGCCGTAAAAATATGAGTAATATTCTTTTGCCACCAATAAAATTAATTCTTTGCAATAAAAACAAAAAAATTTAAATAACTATAAACATTATTTCGTTAATGCGAGTGACACTTTCTTACCTTAAAATAAAGCACTATTTTTAGAGTTAATCTTTATTGTTAGCTTCTGTACAGTTCTATTTAAGGACGTTTCCTCGATTCTCCTACGAGTTCAGGAGCTCTTTAAAAGCCTATTGTATCACGCCACAGTATTTGTAATCTCTTAATTTCTTTCTCTTCACAATACCTTTTCAACCAAACTTTAGAATATTCCTACATCAGTGGATCTACTGATGTTGTACACTAACATAATACGAGTAAATTTAATACATAAATAAAAGTGTATTGATAAAACTTCCTGCAAAACATTTCATAAGTGGCTCGTTTCATGGCGTAGTCCAAGATTTTCAAAGTACTTAAATTAGTTATAAAAAATAGGTTCTAGACAGAGTAGCCGTAACAAAAATATGAACTAATTATAACTACAAACCTTTTTTATAGACATAAAGTAAAGAAGTAAAAGGAAATTATAGAAAATAAATTTCCCCAAATATGATGGTATAGAACGAGACCATGAGAAATGTGTAACATACTCACTCCGCTATGATTATGTAATAAATATTGGCATTTCATCAGGGATTCATCAAATATTGGATTCATCAAAACCAAAAAAGATCCAAATACTGTATAATTAAATTTCTTTTTACGTTTTATTGGTAGGTTTAAATATACAGTAACACCTCAAATACAAAAATAGTGATCATGTGCTATTTATCGACTGAAGACGAAACAGAGATGAACTTTGTATATTGTACTATTACTTTTGCTTTCATTAAACTTTTATTAGTTTGTTTTGGCATAAAATTTAACAATGCAGATAATAATGTATTTGATATAAATAAAGTCTTCTATAGATTATCATTGTTTTCCACAAGTGTGAAACCATGTCCACTCATGTTTGAAATACGATAATATAAATATGAATCTCATTACATATTTTGTCAATATAGTTATTAATAAACTATCATTCATAATTAATTGAAAAAATACTAAAATTAACGCCAAAACATTTCAAAACTAATATATATATACACGGTGTCCAGCTTCGACTGTCACATATTTTAGAGGATTGTTTGTCAGGCCAATACAAACAAATAATGCCATATAACATGTATGTATCCTATCTCGATTAGTTTTCTGTCTGTATGTGTTTTTTACAAAAAATGCAATATCTCAAAAACAGCATGACATACAATACTGAATTTTCGAGTGAATGTTGATCGTACAAAGATACAGTTCGTGTAAAAAGACTGAACGTATAAGAATATCAGTTTCAAAATGACGGCTATCTAAAGATTTCAAATTCAAATATAAAAAACTATAAATTTAACAAAAAGATGGTAAGATACAATATTTGTAGACTAGCCTATCTTACGCCACATTCAACAGTAAGACAATTTAAAACATCGGTCGATAAGTAACAGAGACAACCTATTTTTGTGTCTGAAATCAGTGTTATCTTAGTACTCTTAACCTACATTAAATTGCTTACATACATGACAAATAGGTTTTCTCTGTTATTGTATTATTCTCTGTTGTTGTCAACCGATCTTTTAGTTTGGCATTCCGTTGAGTTTTGCATAACGTAGTCTACAAATATTGTATCTTAATATTGTTTAGTAAAATGTTTAGTTTTTTTATATTTGAATTTGAAATATTTAGACAACCACAATTTCAAAACTGATAAATCTTATAAATTCAAACTTTTAAAATGAAAGGTATCTTTTTAATATAAACATTCCTATGAAAATTCAGTATTGCATGTCGTACTGTTTTTGAGATATTGCATTTTTTGTAAAAAACACATACAGACGGAAAACGAATTGTGATAGGACACATGTTATGTGGCATTATTTGCTTGTGTTGACCTGAAAAACAATCCTCTACAACATGTGATTGTTGATATATGTATTATTGTTGAATCTCAACACTAGTTAATTAATGATGTTACTTAGTCCTAATAGATTCTAGTCTGTAATTGTAAGGTTAATTTTTTTACATTTCAATAAAAAAATATATTCTTATTTACGATAAAAAACAATGAACATAATTTTTGTTTATTTATAAAAGATGTGTGATTTATAATAACCCATCTAATGAAAATGGTTTGGTAATTTTTTTCATGTAAAATATTCATACTATGATCAGCTATGTGTGATGATTGTTGTCCTTATGTGATAATAACTAACAACAACCTTCATGTTGGTCGTAACCATTTGTTCGTGATCCTTTTAACGACACAGGTCATATACTACCTGTAGTGAGTCGTAAATAACTAGATTTTATTGATGGAGTGCACGTCGTTTTACAACACGCAATTACCTTTTAATTTTATCTTTTTATTTTATTGTGGTGAGATAGTTTTCCTTTATGTCTTAGTACGAAAATTAATGTGATCTTATTGAATTGTTTTATTCATTTTAAATTTAATGTTTTATAATGACGTCCCACCCTTACAATCACCACTAGCATGAAAGCCTTTCAAAATAAAAAATAAATCTATGATGCAGAAAAAATGTATGCATGTAATTTTACTACCCTGACATGTGAAATATGTCTCATATAGGTACCAGGTTCCCTGCTACCTTCCTCCCCCCCCCCCACCTTCTCGTTTATCCCATATTTGTTGTTCTGCCAGTAGTTATTGTTCCTGGGGAGATCTCAACCCTCACAAACAACAAACAGATTCGTGTTCAGCATAGAAATTTGTTTTATATCTTATAAAAACGTGATTCCATTATATTTCACTGCAGTGTAAATGTCATACATCATACAACACGTACTCATATTTAACATAAATAAAGAATATGTTAATAGCGAACTTGAAACTTTACCTCTGATGGTTTCTTATATTAAAAAAATATATGATTTGTCCCCAATTTAAATTTAATGAATGATATATTTAATTAAAATGTTCCAACATTAATGCCCATTCGTCCTATAGTAAGGATTAAATAAAATGTGTATTTTACTTCTTACGAAAAAGTTATTTCGATTAGTGGGATGAATTTGAAAGTTTATAACACAGGTGATAGTCAAGTGTCGTTTGTAAATAAATCCATCTGTCCTTTTTAAATATTAAAAGGTATTAGCATGAAGAATAAATTAAATTAATAAAATAAATTCTAAACTGCTAGTAGCATCAGCTAACTTTGTTTTAACTAATTTTAAATTATCTCGAATATATTAACTAAAAGTGAAGCAAGCTGCAAATGAAATATCTGGTATACTTGGTCACGTTACCTCTTAAAAGAAAATAAACGGTAACTATGCACTTTGTAGACACCTGTGAAAATACGATGTTTTGTTGAAAAAATTGTGATATATTAGTTTATAAATATTGAGGAGGTTGAGTTTAGCCGCGGAAAACTTGTTTTTACCGAAAATAGAAAACTCGTTTTTTTTAGATAGTCCGAAAACCAACTTAAAAAAAATAAATTGGTTTCAACAATTTGTTATTTTACTTGTTTGTAATTCTGATTTTACTTAAAAGTAATTTTTCAATAAGAAGACTTAGTCACGAAAAAAACACTTTTTACTTACCTAACCCAAACACAACCTTACTAATCGTCTATATACAAAAACGTCTTAATTTACGTCAAGTTGGGGGCCTGGCCTCCGAAACTGATGACGGCCGTCTGTCCGGCGGGATTATATGTGAGTTTGGTAGCCAATCAAAGCTCCTAGTAACATTGTTCATAAAACCACCATAGGTGATTTGCCGAGAGCGTAGTTTTTTTGTTGTAGATAAAAATAGTTGTTTTCTAATATGTTCTCAGCACAAAAACTAAATCAAAACGAAAAACAAATTATAAAATAATTACGAAAATCGGAGATAACGGAAAAGTAGAATTGTTTTGAATTAGAATTTTATTCCTTTATTTTATACATTTATTTTTTGTATGAAACGTTATTTACGTGGAATAAAATGTGTTTTTGCATAAAATATAGACCTGATTCTACCTACTGGTAATGAAAAAAAAAAAAAAAAAACTAGATTTGCAAGGCGTCTAGAAAGCGCATGAATACCAAAATAACTATTTGTAAGATGTTTATAATATTTGATCTTTTTATGCGTATTGCTTCCTCATTGATCTACTGTTTGTAAAAAAATAAATAGTTACATATTGTGTGGTTTAGTTAGCAAGTATTTATAAAATTGTGGGGTGAAATAATAATATATGAATGTATGTATTTAAATAAAGGGGTTTTCCTAAAATAGACTACTGTGCCAGTATAAAAAGCCAAAAGATAAGACCTTTTGTAAAATATTTTGGTATACTGGGGCCAATTTTAAAAAATGTGTTTTCACAGGCAGTAAATTACAGTACAATTTAACTGATAATAAATGTACATTTCATGGTCATTATATGTGATTAAACTTTATTTAACGAGAGTCCCGACTAAACACTAGCGCTCATGAGTATACCATTATAAAGGAAATTTAATTCTTAAAAATAATGCAACAAAAGTGTCATCATTCAGCTACGGAAAACGGTTCAAATGACAGTGAGAAAGTAAGTCTACAAGATGTTTGGAGTAGACACCACAAGCTGACGTCATGTGGCTACAGCGCTCAGACGGTCGGATGCACAATAACACCTTACATACTTCCACCATGCACCCGCCCACTCATACACGGGCAGTGGTATTGACTTAATCGCCCACCCATACACGGACAGTGGTATTGACTCACCCACCCATTCATATACGGACAGTGATATTGACTCACCCACCCAGCCATACACGTACAGTGGTATTGACTCTCCCACCTACCCATACATGGACAGTGGTATTGACTTACTCGCCCACCCATACACGGACAGTGGTATTGACTCACCCACCCACCCATACACGGACAGTGGTATTGACTCTCCCACCGACCCATACACGGACAGTAGTATTTACTCACTTGCCTACCCGTACACGGACAGTGGTATTGTCTCACTCGCCCACCCATACACGGACAGTGGTATTGACTCTCCCACCGACCTATACACGTAGAGTGGTATTGAGTCACCCACCCACTCATACATGGACAGTGGTATTGACTCACCCAACCACTCATACACGGACAGTGGTATTGACTCACCCGCCCACCCATACATGGACAGTTGTATTGACTCACCCACCCACTCAAACACGGACAGTGGTATTGACTCACCCACCCACCCATACATGGACAGTTGTATTGACTCACCCACCCACTCATACATGGACAGTGGTATTGATTCACCCGCCCACCCATACATGGACAGTGGTATTGACTCACTCGCCCACCCATATATGGACAGTCGTATTGACTCACCCGCCCACCCATACACGGACAGTGGTATTGACTCTCCCGCCCACCCATACATAGACAGTTGTATTGACTCACCCGCCCACTCATACACGGACAGTGGTATTGACTCACCCGCCCACCCATACATTGACAGTTGTATTGACTCACCCGCCCACCCATACACGGACAGTGGTATTGACTCTCCCACTGACCTATACACGGACAGTGGTATTGACACACTCGCCCACCCATACATGGACAGTTGTATTGACTCACCCACCCACTCATACATGGACAGTGGTATTGACTCACCCGCCCACCCATACATGGACAGTTGTATTGACTCACCCACCCACTCATACACGGACAGTTGTATTGACTCACCCACCCACTCATACACGGACAGTGGTATTGACTCACCCGCCCACCCATACATGGACAGTTGTATTGACTCACCCGCCCACCCATACATGGACAGTGGTATTGATTCTCCCACCGACCTATAGACGTACAGTGGTATTGATGGATTTCGAGTAACGCGCATTGTTGCCATGTATACTGCGTTTGACGTACGATTACAATAATAATTTGTTGAAGTAGAATTCCACTTTTATAATTGCAGAGGAATTTTTAATTGCTTCAAACAATTCTGCAATCGAAGAAGAACAATCCATGAACAATAGGAAACAATAATGTTAAGTTCACGATTACAATATTTTTACTAACACTCGAATTCACAATATCAAACCAGTTGGTTATAAAACAGGGGCATTAAAAAATTTTAGACGTGGCAAATTGTAACGGCATCGCCATAAATATAGCTGGCTTACAACGTCACGACATTGGTCCAAGTATTCTCAAAGTGTTGTAGTTCCAGGAATTGGTGGAACCTAAGTACGTGTAGGTTTCCTATAGACTTATATGGGTCATCAAGGACAGCTCTAGGAATATCTCTTACCATCAAGATTGTTTAAGTACGTGTAGGTTTCCTATGGACTTATATGGGTCATCAAGGACAGCTCTAGGAATATCTCTTAACATCAAGATTGTTTAAGTACGTGTACGTTTCCTATGGACTTATATGGGTCATCAAGGACAGCTCTAGGAATATCTCTTACCATCAAGATTGTTTAAGTACGTGTAGGTTTCCTATGGACTTATATGGGTCATCAAGGACAGCTCTAGGAATATCTCTTACCATCAAGATTGTCAAGTACGTGTAGGTTTCCTATGGACTTATATGGGTCATCAAGGACAGCTCTAGGAATATCTCTTACCATCAAGATGGTCAAGTACGTGTAGGTTTCCTATGGACTTATATGGGTCATCAAGGACAGCTCTAGGAATATCTCTTACCATCAAGATTGTCTAAGTACGTGTAGGTTTCCTATAGACTTATATGGGTCATCAAGGACAGCTCTAGGAATATCTCTTACCATCAATATGGTCAAGTACGTGTAGGTTTCCTATGGACTTATATGGGTCATCAAGGACAGCTCTAGGAATATCTCTTACCATCAAGATGGTCAAGTACGTGTAGGTTTCCTATGGACTTATATGGGTCATCAAGGACAGCTCTAGGAATATCTCTTACCATCAAGATTGTCTAAGTACGTGTAGGTTTCCTATAGACTTATATGGGTCATCAAGGACAGCTCTAGGAATATTTCTTACCATCAAGATTGTCTAAGTACGTGTAGGTTTCCTATGGACTTATATGGGTCATCAAGGACAGCTCTAGGAATATCTCTTACCATCAAGATGGTCAAGTACGTGTAGGTTTCCTATGGACTTATATGGGTCATCAAGGACAGCTCTAGGAATATCTCTTACCATCAAGATGGTCAAGTACGTGTAGGTTTCCTATGGACTTATATGGGTCATCAAGGACAGCTCTAGGAATATCTCTTACCATCAAGATTGTCTAAGTACGTGTAGATATCCTATAGACTTATATGGGTCATCAAGGACAGCTCTAGGAATATTTCTTACCATCAAGATTGTATAAGTACGAGTAGGTTTCCTATGGACTTATATGGGTCATCAAGGACAGCTCTAGGAATATTTCTTACCATAAAGATTGTATAAGTACGAGTAGGTTTCCTATGGACTTATATGGGTCATCAAGGACAGCTCTAGGAATATCTCTTACCATCAAGATGGTCAAGTACGTGTAGGTTTCCTATGGACTTATATGGGTCATCAAGGACAGCTCTAGGAATATCTCTTACCATCAAGATTGTCTAAGTACGTGTAGGTTTCCTATAGACTTATATGGGTCATTAAGGACAGCTCTAGGAATATTTCTTACCATCAAGATTGTATAAGTACGAGTAGGTTTCCTATGGACTTATATGGGTCATCAAGGACAGCTCTAGGAATATCTCTTACCATCAAGATGGTCAAGTACGTGTAGGTTTCCTATGGACTTATATGGGTCATCAAGGACAGCTCTAGGAATATCTCTTACCATCAAGATTGTCTAAGTACGTGTAGGTTTCCTATGGAACCCTATGGAACTTATATGGGTCATCAAGGACAGCTCTAGGAATATCTCTTACCATCAAGATTGTCTAAGTACGTGTAGGTTTCCTATGGACTTATATGGGTCATCAAGGACAGATTTAGGAATATCTCTTACCATCAATATTGTCAAGTACGTGTAGGTTTCCTATGGACTTATATGGGTCATCAAGGACAGCTCTAGGAATATTTCTTACCATCAAGATTGTCTAAGTACGTGTAGGTTTCCTATGGACTTATATGGGTCATCAAGGACAGCTCTAGGAATATCTCTTACCATCAAGATTGTCTAAGTACGTGTAGGTTTCCTATGGACTTATATGGGTCATCAAGGACAGATTTAGGAATATCTCTTACTATCAAGATTGTCAAGTACGTGTAGGTTTCCTATGGACTTATATGGGTCATCAAGGACAGCTCTAGGAATATCTCTTACTATCAAGATTGTCTAAGTACGTGTTGGTTTCCTATGGACTTATATGGGTCATCAAGGACAGCTCTAGGAATATTTCTTACCATCAAGATTGTCTAGTACGTGTAGGTTTTTTGCTTGAATACGCACTTTTTAGCAATCCGTTGTTTTTATCTTGACAATTATTTATATTGAATGAAAACTACTAACAAAGTAGATTGGTATTTCATATCAGGATCTAGGACGATTTTGTTTAAATTAAACATTTTTATGTTGGTCATGCCGTAGTTTAGAGATCAGTATCACTCAGAACAAATCACATCTGAATTTGTTTTCTCTCAAACAACCTTAACCTCAGATTTGTACCAATTTACTGATTTATATTATATAATAGTAAACAAGTAAATAAATATGTTGCAACTTAAATGATTTTAATGGGTTATTATGATGACAATTAGTGTCGAAAATCAACGAATTTCCGATGAACACGGCAATGAAGACGTGCACTGTGCAGTGGTACTGACCCACCCGCCCACCCATACACGTACAGTGGTACTGACCCACCTGCCCACCCATACACGTACAGTGGTACTGAAAAATACTTCAGAAATATTATTTTGTCAATGAATTATTGAATTTTATTTTCTTAACGTAAAGAATTTAAGTTAAAAAAGTTGAAAACAAACAGTGATACATTATTTCTCACCACTATAGACCCTAATGTAGCAGTCTAGACTGTACAACTAAATGATAATCTCAGAGTTTGTGAATAAATTACTGGAATCGGTGCAATGAACTACAATCAGCGTGTTTGAAGTCCTGTAGGCAATCTCCAGAAATAGGCATGACGTCAGTGAGGGCGGGGCTTAACAGCATTGTGACGTCATTCTCCGACACCATAACTGTGACGTAGCGGTACGGCCGCACTTCAATTATTGCAGCAGTCTTATCACTTACCCCATTCTTAGAATCCTATTTTACACCAGTATCTCTACAGAACATTTCCCTTTTCACTCAGCAAACCGTTTAAATATCCTTTGTTTTCACCCTTGTTTTTAACCCTCCGCATAAAAGCTTATAACATTAATTATGCATACAGTTTTGTTCTGACAATGGTTTTCTCCTACTTTTCTTAAAGCTAATATAATATTTTTAGCATGGCAATCTTTACACTTTGGTTGCTAAAACCCTTTTATACTCTAATCAACGAGGTTTGGGTTTTGAAATAGTATCAATTTATTAGAGAGAGGAAAACATTCTGTATATTTTCTAAAATACTGTATTGTGCACTATGTAAAATTTACTAGTCGCAGTTGAAGACCTTCCAAAGAATAAATGGGAACTTTCATGGTTACTATAGGTAATTAAAGTTCTAATTTTATAATCCACAAAAGATTGTGCCTCGGTTAGTCAGTTATTTGGTTAGTTATCGGTTAGTCAGTTTATTCTATTTATGCTCAAACTCAAACCTCTCAAGAGTTTTCATCCTCCAAAAAAGAGCGTTGCGAACAATTGCAAAATTGAAACAAAGAGAGTCGTGTAAGCCAGTATTCAAAAATCTGAATTTGTTGACATTACCCTGCCTCTACATCTTGGAAACTTGTCTCTTTTTCAAATCAAAATGTCATGCTATAAGAATTTGCGACATACACTCTTATGACACTAGAGGCAGGGGCGACTACCGTTCTGGGAGGCACAGAACGGTAGTTTATGAGCGACTGCCTGTACAGGCAGGAGTAAAATTTGTCAACAAATTGCCAAACTCAATTAAAAGTGCCCCCACGCTGAAGGCGTTTAAATCTCGTCTAAAAGCAAAGCTGATTGCAGAGGCATTCTACAGCTTAGACGAATTTATGGCACACAACTGGGAGACCTAGCGAAATTTATTGGGTTAGGCTACTGAGTGGGTTTATGAGATGAATGCGTGTATTAACGTGTTTTGTATGTTTGAAAGGGATCTCGATGGAAGAATGAATGGCTAAACAATAGCGAATAGCAATAATGGATAGCTTGACGATTGCAATGCATATTTTTACTATGTTCTACGCAATAAATAATTTATTTATTTATTTATTTGTGGACGTTTTAGGGTAACCAATAATATCTCTTCGGAATTATCCCTGTAACCAAAACAATTCTTCAACATCCTCATACCAATACCTCTCTTGAATACATTTTAAATTATTTTTACTATTCTATTTATCTATCTTTGAAATTCCTTTCTTTATGTAAACATAACTAAGATTAGACTAAGTTACTGTTTGAATATATTTGAAATGTTGTAATTATTGTTTGGTTACCAAATTGTTTGTTTTAATAAATAGTACATAGATTATTAAATAAATTCGATTACAAACATAACATTAATACTTAGGTAAAATATTGTTTATTTAGCTTAATATTCTACCTACTAGTGTACCATAGTACCTAAAACAACATATATAACAAATCAAGTTAAGCCCCATGGTTAGTCCCAAACATTGTAATACTAGTTTAAATCACTTATGACATGGTACTAAAATATCGATCATCACATCAATATTTAAAAAAGCATCATACATAATTAAGAGATAATCTATATCAAAGATCGTCAAAATAATAGTCGCATGGCTCCTGAATGGTCAGGAGTGAAGTAATTATTAAAGAATCAGTGATGGGAATGCAGTAGAAATATGAGATAGTAGCATGGCTCCGAATGGTCAAGAGTGAAGTAATTATTAAAGAATCAGTGATGGGAATGCAGTAGAAATATGAGATAGTCGCATGGCTCCTGAATGGTCAGGAGTGAAGTAATTATTGAAGAATCAGTGATTGGAATGCAGTAGAAATATGAGATAGTCGCATGGCTCCTGAATGGTCAGGAGTGAAGTAATTATTAAAGAATAAGTGATGGGGGGATGTAGTAGAAATATGAGATAGTCTCATGGCTCCTGAATGATCAGGAGTGAAGTAATTATTAAAGAATAAGTGATGGGGTGAATGCAGTAGAAATATGATATAGTCGCATGCTTCCTGAATGGTCAGGAGTGAAGTAATTATTGAAGAATCAGTGATGGGAATGCAGTAGAAATATGAGATAGTCGTATGGCTCTTGAATGGTCAGGAGTGAAGTAATTATTGAAGAATCAGTGATGGGAATGCAGTAGAAATATGAGATAGTCGTATGGCTCTTGAATGGTCAGGAGTGAAGTAATTATTAAAGAATCAGTGATGGGATGCAGTAGAAATATGAGATAGTCGCATGATTCCTGAAAGGTCAGGAGTGAAGTCATTATCATTATTAAAGAATCAGTGATGGGAATGCAGAAGAAATATGAGATAGTCGCATGGCTCCTGAATGGTCAAGAGTGAAGTAATTATTAAAGAATCAGTGATGGGAATGCAGAAGAAATATGAGATAGTAGCATGGCTCCGAATGGTCAAGAGTGAAGTAATTATTAAAGAATAAGTGATGGGGGGGGGGATGTAGTAGAAATATGAGATAGTCGTATGGCTCTTGAATGGTCAGGAGTGAAGTAATTATTGAAGAATCAGTGATGGGAATGCAGTAGAAATATGAGATAGTCGTATGGCTCTTGAATGGTCAGGAGTGAAGTAATTATTAAAGAATCAGTGATGGGATGCAGTAGAAATATGAGATAGTCGCATGATTCCTGAATGGTCAGGAGTGAAATAATTATTGAAGAATCAGTGATGGGAATGCAGTAGAAATATGAGATAGTCGCATGCTTCCTGAATGGTCAGGAGTGAAGTAATTACTGAAGAATCAGTTATGGGAATACAGTAGAAATATGAGATAGTCGCATGGCTCCTGAACGGCCAGGAGTGAAGTAATTATTGAAGAATCAGTGATTGGAATGCAGTACAAATATGATATAGTCGCATGGCTCCTGAATTGTCAGGAGTGAAGTAATTATTAAAGAATCAGTGATGGGGGGAATGCAGTAGAAATATTAGATAGTCGCATGGCTCCTGAATGGTCAGGAATGAAGTAATTATAAAAGAATCAGTGATGGGGGGAATGCAGTAGAAATATGAGATAGTCGCATGGCTCCTGAATGGTCAGGAGTGAAGTAATTATTAAAGAATCAGTGATGGGAATGCAATAGAAATATGAGATAGTCGCATGGCCCCTGAATGGTCAGGAGTGAAGTAATTATTAAAGAATCAGTGACAGGAATGCAGTATAAATATGAGATTTAGGTCCCAGTCTTATTAGTACTATTAGATTGATCTGTACATAGTTTCAACATCAATTATCATTTTTTTCTGTAAGAACTTATTTGTTTGATTTAAAAATATTTCATTATTTTGCATTGTGATTGTTTACGAAAAAAAATCGTACATCAATTTGGTACATAGGCTGCAACGGTGTGTATTCTACTTCTATATAAGTAACAAGAGTGTATAAAGAACGTTATATATATCAAGTTAACCAAGATTCTACCCAGGTTTGTTCACGTTAAAATTAATTAGCTAAGCTAGCTCAGTTGTACATTTTTCCAATAAAAAGAACATTGCATTTCTTTTGCAATTATTAGTACTTGTAGTATTTAGGAAGCTGTACATCTAAACGGTAGAAAAGGTTATTTATGACTTGTTTGCCTATTAATATTCCTCATTCATTATTCTAACCTGTTATTCGAGTACAGCCCAGTTGGATGAAGACTATTAATGAACACAACAATGAGGGACGATAGTCAGATAGCCAATATTTTACGACTTTTGGCAAGAGACTGGGCTGGTGATGAGCACTTGCACAATGACAAGATGCTAATTTATAAGTGAGATATACTTGACATAGTTAAACCTTCTACAGCTTTTCATCATAGAGGTAAACTATGTTAAGTATCAGTTTTAATACTATGACTCTCTAAAAATTGTGAGTTAAATATATCACTGTTCCTATAAGTGTCTAGTATATAAAATGAATATATAATTGATTTAGTTTTGAGTTTTAGAGCTAAGTTGCTATTTAATTTGACAATATTAAGGGTTTTAAAAAGACTAGAAAATTATTTTTTTGGAATGAGAAGTATCAGGTTTGTTTTTAGTGTATTGAAAATTGTGACTACTATATGTAAGTAGTGAGTAAGAGGGTAATTTGGTGGATGGTGGGGGGTGGTTGAAAATTGTTTGCTATTAGTAGGATGTGGTTTGTTTGTTGTTTTTGTTTTAATTTTTTTTTTTTTTTTGAGGAGAGGGTAATTTGGTGGGTGGTGATTGAAAATTTGTTCTTTGGGTTTGGGAGTGTTGTTAGTCGGTGGTTTTTTTTTATTTTTTTTTTATTTTTTTTTAGTTATGTCTCTCCCTTATATTAGGGTTTTTCATCATTATAGATATAGATAGTATGAAAATAATAATAAGAATGTCATAAATATGATAGATTTTTAATCTGTGGAAGGGGGTTGGATGGGTGATAGTCATGTTATATATTTTTGTGAATGCAGCTAAATGATGTAGTGTCGCTTGTATTTATTTATTTTATTTTATTTTTTTTTTTTTTTAATATATTGCTAGTAATGATTATGCCTGTTATGATGATAACAGAAGATCCACCACTTGGCATGGTGCAGTACTCAATTGCAAATTTTCTTTAAATGACAAGAAATAACCAATTGTTAAATATTCTCAAACCACAAAAAAAAAAAAAAAAAAAAACACTGCCAACCTCCTACAAGGTACCAACACAAAGTGACAAGTGTCAGACTTGATTAAGGTGGGAGCCTTTAGAACGTTACAAACTTAACACTGGCGGTAACTTTGAATATATATATAGAGTGGGGAAAATATGGAAACACTTTCACAACGTTATTTTTTTCTATAAATAATTTGATAATTTATTTTTTTTTATAATTGTGTTCCATAAAGTATAACTTTCGATCATAATAATTTACTTAAAACCGTTGAAAAGCGGAGAAATAATATTGTTCAAATTAGTTACTTTAAAAATTCAAACGATCGCTACTCTGGAAAGAACAACTCTGGACCTTTTGACGTCCGGTTTGTGGCAATTTATTTCTCTTGATACTAAACTCGACCTAGGTTTACGTTGAATATTTTCATTCAACTCCTCGTGGGCCGTCCCCCATTCAATACTACTGTACGTGTATGGGTGGGCAGGTGGGTCACCGTATGGGTGAAACATCTGGTTATATAGTAAATATTGTAGATAGTACCTTGACGCAGCTGTCACGGGAAAATGTAGAATCTAGTTATGACACCGGCCGCGTAACTATTAAGAATGCATATTTAGGAATATATACTCTATTATTTAATGAGTATGACAATTTTTAAATATCAGTAAGATAAGTTGATACATTTTATCTCAGGATAGGCCTTGCTATCTGGGAGGACATTTACAAAAAATATTTCAAGCTGTCACAGAAATGGCTGTGGCCACTCACAGTGGCCATACGAACCCAGAGGACATTTCTTAAAAAGCCCTCTCGAGTGCAAAGGGTTAAAGTGAAATGTCGCTAATAGCGTAAAAAAGTATGTTATTTGTAAGCATGATCGTGTACAATATTTCACTTTTACAGGTGAAGTCATACAAAAGTTGTGAAAAAGCGTTTCCATTGTTTTCCCACCCTGTATATGTTTTCAATGAATATGCAATTAATGTGCATTTACATTTAATCCTTAAAAATTATGGGTTGACTTCCACGTTTAAAATCTATGATAGAATCATAAAACAATACAGACTTTAAAAAATAAGGACTTAGGAAATTAAACACTCACTTGCTGACGTATAAATAGCTACAATTTTATTTACAAATCCTAGTCCATGACGAGCAATGTACAAATTGCACAACAGAGAATGTCTTAAGTACACAACATATCTTAAACACATAACATTGTCTATGAGTAACAACATACTTGGGGAAGTTAATGATTTTTTTTAACTGAATAAAGTTAAAGTTAATACTCTAAAAAAGTAACTAGTTGAAGTTAAAAGTTAGAATAGATTGAAACTAACTGATTAAAGTTAAAGTAATAAAAAATTAACTGAAGTTAAAAGTTAGTTTTGGTATAGTTTTTATACATAAACAAATACTTAACCTGTATTATCTTTTATTATTTATAATATCTTAGATAAATAGGCCTATTTATAGTACATTATCATACAATACTATTAACTAGACTATAGCAATTTCTACAGTAATTTTTTGTTATAACTGTCCGAAATCTTAAAAATTTAATATTTAATTTAATTTCTAAAGCTATTAACAAAAACTAACATAAGTCTTTGAAATTAAAGTTTTACATTATTAAGCTATACTTTTAAAAAAATCAATAACTATCTTATAGGAAATTCACGATAGCAAAAAATTTTTTTTAATTGGCGCAGATAATAAGAAAGGCCAAATAATATCGGCACATGTTGACTCCAGGTGATTTTTATCAGGCTGGAGATGATAAGGAAGGGTCACTGATAAGAAAGTATGGGGATTAGCGGTAAACAAAAATTGAAGAAAATATACTCAATTTGCCGTTCTGAGTGCACGTTTTATTCTTACTGAAATAAGTTGATTAAAAATATAAAAACTATCTAAATCATTAAAAAAAAATACAAAACTATTTACCATTTATAATATTATTAATATTAAAGATAGTATTATCATTATCTTTTCTTTTCGACGGGAAAACATAACGAAATATAGCAATTGTTACTTGAAATATGTTCTGAAATCTTGAAGATCGTTTATTCTGTTGCGTGGTATCATATAATGAATAGATTTTACCTAGTAAGCCTAATTTAAAACAAAGTAAACGTTTGAGGAAATGTTGGTTTGATTAACCATTTAAATGGTTTTTCCCGACTACTTTTGAACAGGACAATTTAGATATGTAATGATCAAATAATCAAGTATTGACATCATTAACGTCTAATGATGCTACTGATTTTTAAAATTAATTATACAGATAGATGGATAAACAGGTAAAATTACAGTATTAGAGTTTATGAAAGATAAACAAGCTTAGGCCCAACACGTTGATTTTAAAACAAGATAACTAAATGACTATCTCAACTTTATTCATAAACATAAACTAGTCTAAAACTAGAGATAAAAAGAAGAGAAGGATCCCTAATGATAAACAATAGGCCTAATGTATACCCCCAGCGCACTAGAGGTAACAACAATATTATTATGTCTAGACTTAGATTGCATAAATCCTCATCTTGTTTTCCTGTTACAGGTATTAGATTGTATAATAAACTACCGTTATCTATAAGGGCTCTTCCAAATGTTCAAAGGTGCTAAAAAATTGGCTCATAGACAATCCAGTTTACTGTCTTGATGAATATTTCAACTTAGACCACAAATGCTTGGGGGAGTATTTATAAGTTAGAGCAAACTTCTGAAGGTATGTTACCACAAATATTTGGCATGATGATTGCATGTTTTAATGTTTAGTACATGATGATTTGCAAGTTTGTTTTTATTGTTATGATTTTGCATGTTTTTAATAGTTATAACCTAGGTTATTTAGCAATTAGAATTTGTAATGCTGCATGATGTATGCTTTTACTTTATATGACTTGGCCTATTGTTTTGTAAATTTTAATGGCTTAATAAATCATTTGAATCATTTACTAGTTTAAAAACAATAGCTAATGGGCTTAAACACAGAAGTATAAGATGATCAAAGGTACACAAACTGCTGTAAACAATTTTAAAAACTTAAAAATAATAAAATACAAAGGCTTGATTCTCTCTACTTTGTTTCAACCAATCACTTTCTGTTATCACAAACCTTAAGTACTCAAAACCCAGTTCACAAAACTTGACATCAAGTTCAGAAGAATTAATTGATTAAATATTAAGTTGTTTAATTACATACAAAATGTATGTCAAACGCAGTATCATAAACTATTACATGTTAAGGCACCATACCAATATAAATCAAGGAAATGACGTAATCAACAGTGATACTGACAACACAAAACAAAGTTAATCACGAAAGTTAAATTTTGTTTATTTTAATATATTTTACAACATTTTTCTTACAAATAACACTGTAGGCAAAACAAATTGTTCATTATGCCAAACAACGATTTTACACAAATAAATTTAATTAAGTCGGCACTTAACTATAACTTATAACAACGTGACGCACCCACCCACACATGCACGTACAGTGGTGACTTGCCAAAACATAGGCCTATATGTTGGGTTAATAAAATAAGAAATTTAGTCAACAATGAGTCAATACTTTCCAGAAAATATGAAAACATTGTTCGTGTTAACCCTACTGGTATCTTAGTAAGAATCAGGTTATCAATGATCAGTAATCAAGAATGTGAACTATAAGAGTGCTAACATTTAAAACATAAAATTACAACAACAAAAACGAAAAAGACCAATGTGGGTCATAAGTTATTTTGAATTAACATTAAAAGTTAAAAATACTTTTGGCTCCAGGAATCTTCATAAATGTTGGGTTTGTATCATTTTCTAATAACATCAACAATTTTTTCCCAATCCTTTAAAACAATTTTCTTGTTTCCCGTTGCATTTTTATCATTTTTCTTCTTAAGGTCGCCTTTTAGATTGTGTATCTTCTTTTGTAGTTTTTTAACAGTTGTTTCTTTGCCGAATACCTTCCCATATTCTGAAATTAATTTCAAATAAGCTTGTTCTTTTTTTTAATATTGGGTATCTGAGACTTATTTAATACAACGGGGTACTTACTAAGAAGTTCCACAAACTGGTAATTTGAACAAAAATCTTCCTCACCATCGAAAACATCACTTCCAGATGAACTCATAATTTACAGACACAGGTTAACTTTATGAAGACTAGACCACTAATGACATACTGATTGACAAACGACAACATGATACAAACTGGAATTCCCAATTGGAAATACCAAGCAATTGCTATCTGGTTTCGGCATTTACTATCTAGCACTAGCAAAAGATTATTCACCCAAACTCTAGCAATTACTTTTAGGATTTGCTTTCACTTCTAGCAATTGCTTATGCTTTTACCTAATGCTACAAGCAATTGCTAGGTTTTTATTCACATGTGCCAATGTAACTACAGTGTATGATAATAGAACAGAGGATGTAAAGAGAATTATCAGAGGTGGCAGAGAGGAGATTATTGCAAAACCATCAGTAATTTGCAGGTATAACGAACTTGTGGGGGGGGGGGTTGTAGATTAACCGACCACTACATAGCGTCATATGGATTTACCAGAAAAACATTAAAATGGTGGAGGAAAGTCTTGTTCTGGCTTTTGGAGGTAAGCACAGTTAATGTTTTTATTCTGTTCAACACAAACAGACCACCTGGTATGAAGCAAATCAAGCAATGAAATTACAGGAAAAAAGTTATTGAAACTTTGGTGGGGGATTTCAGGTACACAAAAAGACGTGGGAGACCATCTGAAATTGAGGACCAAGTGAGAATGAACAATAAGCTGCATGTTCCAAAAGGACGGTGCTTGGTGAACGAAAAAGAACAAGAATGATCTGCAGCACATGCCCAAACAACCTTGGACTCCATGCAGAGGAATGTTTTTTAAAATATCATACAGTGAAAAAATTACAAAATTAATTATAAGTTACTTCATTTCATTTTACATTCAGCATCAGATTTTCAGTAAAATTTGCATTAAGGCCCTCTATATTGGCCTTTAAACTTGAATTTGCTCAATAGTACAAAAATAATTCCGAGTTGTAGTAAAAGAGAGTATTTAAATTCAGAGTTGTAATGTAAGCCATGTTGGTCTGCAATGCAGGACCGGACAGTGGACTACACAGTTCATACAAAAATTGATCAGAGTTGTAGAGAAGAACGCATGTCCTGCAATGCAGGACAGGACAGTGTTAAGGGTTAGTAAATACATATTATAGTTACAATTTAATTTAATTTTGTTCAATTTAATTTAATTTTGTTTTATACAATTAGTCATCCTTCACAAATATACCTTATAATGTATGACTAATATTTATATTTTTTGTAGGTTTGTGCTGATAAGGTCAATACTACTGTCATAAATAAAAAAATGGCAGAACAACCCAAATGGCAAGTAAAGTGTGGAAATAACATTTACTTCATAAGTTTGCCAACAGTTCGATTGACTAGGATTGATGTAAATAAATTTAAAAGCAAGAAAATTACAACAATAAGAAAACCACAAAAAAATGCCGTTTCTGTGAAAAATAAACCCACCACAACAATAAAAAAAAACCACAAAAAATGCCGTTTCTGTGAAAAATAAACCCACCTCACCAGCGAAGTCTCTAAACACAACGCCACAAGAAGATATAATAATAGAATACACTCTACCAAACGGTTGCCTTTGTAACAAATGCAGTGCACCAACGTAAGTACTTAAAAAATCTTTTTTATTCTAAAACAAGTTCAAATTTGTTAAACAGACAAAAATATAACAAACCGAGTTCTGAATGAAATCATAAACTATGTTATTCATAATTTTAGTTTTAGGTATACTTTATCCTGCTTGATTAGTACATTCTCTAGGCTTTCAGTTGCTTGTACCCACATCTAACTCAAAATCAAGCAAGTGAATATTTATTTTCCACCCATTTATTTTTTAATACTTGCAGTTAGAAAATAAATTAGAAACTTGTATAACAAAACCCAAACTCACGACTAGCTGATTTTCAGTAAAATTAGTTTTAAACTTATTAGAGGGCAATGAGTCTTACAGGCAGGTTATATTAATATAAATCATCCCACATGTTTTGGGATACCTGTAAAGATGAAGAAAAGAAAAGAATATTTTCAAATGTCTTAAATGGTAAATCATGAGAATTATTTATCACGATATAGGATGACAAAAGAGCAGAGTTCCAATGAGGAAGCCACTGACAGTCGTCGTCGTCCTCACTTGAAGTGTTTTACTGCTATCAACTGGGTTACATACAAAAAATATCCTATTATATTATAAAATATTATATTATATTCTTTTCTCGTTAAAACCTGTCAATAATTCAACCAACTGTCGTCATACTGTATTCTTGGCACTGTTCAGCAGTTTGATCTGTATAAACTCTCTAACTTCTTGAATATACTAGTGGGTTTATATAAATTACTAACATTAATTGAAGGATCCAACCTTATATGGTTGGTTTATGTGAAAGTATTGATTGAAGAATCCAAACTTGTTTGGATAAATTATTTTCAAAAACTGGCTGTGATTATTGAGGAATATATCTTCGAATAACACTCTCATAATTTGGTAATCACTTTGATTTTAAATTTGTTTTATTGAACATTTTTATACTCCATTATCATTATCAAGAATATTGCACAAGAGACCTGAGGTATCTCTAATCTCAATATGAAGCACAGCCCGTGTGTTCCCAGCAGGCTTCCACCATTGTTGGTAATAACATTTACAAATCTGATTCCAAACAGTAGCAATAACCGACCAACCCAATCCAGACAAACAAGCCATTCTGTAGTCGGGAAACAGCCAATCACACTAGCTTCGACCCAAGTAGTCGCATTATTTTATGTTACAGTTTCTACTTTCATTAATTGTTCATCAGTTTCTTGTTATATATCTATTACTATTATTATCACTGTAACCTTAATTTTTATAGATGACGTTTGTAACACAATGTGTATTGTTTTATTACAATAAAGAAATTATTATTATTATTACTATCATCATTATGTATATAATATGTCACCGACATTGTCCATCGTTGTTCCACATTTAACTGACAGAATTTAAATGAGAATTGTTTGTTTGTAGTTATTATTAATATATACAATAATGGGCACGTCACTATGATGGAGACAATGTATTGTAGGCATACTACAGATGTCTTTTTAAAGCCGCACTTTTTTATCACACTTTTTTATTGTTTCAGAACTTCCAAGTCGGTGTACAACTGGAGCGAAACGAGCATTAAATCATACAATGGTACCAAAATAACCCTTGAGGTTCACATACAAAATAACGTGCCCAGTTATGTATAAATTACGGTTATGAATGAAGTGTGCCGTGGCTATTACAGTAATTGTTTGTGTTTTGGGATGCCTTTATATTACACAACTAACGTAACAAATCTCAAGGACCTATGTATACTTAGCCTCACATTCACATAAGTAAATTAACATTGATTGTGTGTTAAGTATAAATATATTTTTTTAACTTTAATGTTATCTTGGAACTGTTTACAAGAATCGATTGTGTACATATTATTACACCCAGTAAACGAAGCCAAGCATGGACAGTTTGAATTGAAGGCGTTCGTTTCACCACCCTCTTGTCGTATTGTGATTTTAACATTTTTTAATGCAACATCAAAACCAAATTTGTATATATATTTTTATGTAATTTTACATAGTGATACTTGATTTTGCAATATAGTTTATGACTAAGTTAGTTTTGTACATAGCCTGTTAAGTGCAGTAGCCTATATCACCACTTTGCCTCAATTTTTAATGTGTTTACAAAAGCTACAGATCTATTTCATCAACTTGTTCATTGATTGGCCAATACATTATAAACATTATAACAGTGAACATCATAATACTGTATTATAATCATCAGTATTATAAACATTATAATACTGAACATCACAGATCTACAGGCAAATAAGACGCTAAAGTATTTTTAACTTTTAATGTTAATTCAAAATAACTTATGAACCACATTGGTCTTTTTCGTTTTTGTTGTTGTAATTTTATGTTTTAAATGTTAGCACTCTTATAGTTCACATTCTTGATTACTGATCATTGATAACCTGATTCTTACTAAGATACCAGTAGGGTTAACACGAACAATGTTTTCATATTTTCTGGAAAGTTAAACTAATAATTGACTCATTGTTGACTAAATTTGTTATTTTATTAACCCAACATATAGGCCTATATTTTGGCAAGTCACCACTACGTGTATGTGTGGGTGGGTGCGTCACGTTGTTATAAGTTATAGTTAAGTGCCGACTTAATTAAATTTATTTGTGTAAAATCGTTGTTTGGCATAATGAACAATTTGTTTTGCCTACAGTGTTATTTGTAAAAAAATGTTGTAAAATATATTAAAATAAACAAAATTTAACTTTCGTGATTAACTTTGTTTTGTGTCGTCAGTATCACTGTTGATTACGTCATTTCTTTAATTTATATTGGTATGGTGCCTTAACATGTAATAGTTTATGATATTGCGTTTGACATACATTTTGTATGTAATTAAACAATTTAATATTTAATCAATTAATTCTTCTGAACTTGATGTCAAGTTTTGTGAACTGGGTTTTGAGTACTTAAGGTTTGTGATAACAGAAAGTGATTGGTTGAAACAAAGTAGAGAGAATCAAGCCTTTGTATTTTATTATTTTTAAGTTTTTAAAATTGTTTACAGCAGTTTGTGTACCTTTGATCCTCTTATACTTCTATATTTAGGCCCATTAGCTATTGTTTTTAAACTAGTACAGTCTAGAATCTAGATTATAAATGTTCAATATAAAATTATTAATTTTTTAATGTGAATTTTTAAAGAACAGTGATTACTAATGTGGCTGCCACAGTTACTTACTGTTGAAAGATATAATTTTAGCCATTTACTTTAGTAATTATAAATTGTTTTACGGTTCATTTTCACGTATCTGCTAAAGAAATAAAATAAATTAAATAAAAAATGTAATTTGCGTATTTAAATGTGTATATTTGTTGTTAGCCTCGACTACTTGATATTTTTTTTAATTTCTCAAGGTCCGGTCTCTGCCTTACCATTTTTTACTGTTAAAATTGTTGTGGGTTGTAATAGATCTCGACTGCCTTAGACAAATGTTGTGTAAACTTGTATTGTATATAAAGATTCTGCGAGAACTTGTACGCTATTTTCAGGATTTGTACATCCGTAAGTCCAGTATTGTTACTCATAGACAATGTTATGTGTTTAAGGTATGTTGTGTACTTAAGACATTCTCTGTTGTGCAATTTGTACATGGACTAGGATTTGTAAATAAAATTGTAGCTATTTATACGTCAGCAAGTGAGTGTTTAATTTCCAAAGTCCTTATTTTCATCCTTCACAAATATCTATATTTATAAAAGAGGGTGTTTGTATATATATATATATATATATCATTGAAGTTTATGCACTGCCAAACTATCCAACCCGATCGCCATGAAAATTTAGGACGTTTCTCCTGTATACACCCGAGATGGTTTCTGTGAACTTTGAAGCAGATCAATCAAATCAAATGTAGAATGTGAACTGGTTTAATCTACTTTCACATGCCATTCAACTGATGTTTTTTCAACTGATATGCCACTAAACCACCGATGAAGGCCACACACAACAAAGACAAATATACTCAACAAATAGGATATGGGTTACAAAAATTGTTCTCTTTATCTCTTTTTTTTATCTTTTTTTTCTCAGTTAAAAAAAAAGTGATCACATCGATTTACTTTGACACATTTCAAAACACAAAAATAATTATACAAATACATTCAAAGACAATTTCTAAATACTCATGATATTCATAAAAAAAAAATAAATAAATAAAAAAAAACCCATCCTCATATCACACTCTCTTATAACCTACCATCAACCAAATATTAAAAAAAAAAAAATAAATAAATAAATAAACACACACAATACACATAACATCCAACCTAATAAGGATTTAATTTCAACTATATTATTATTTCACAATCAAACCCCTCTCTCAACACACACACACACACACACACGCACACGCACACGCACACGCACACGCACACGCACACGCACACGCACACGCACACGCACACGCACACGCACACGCACGCACGCACGCACACACACACACACACACACACACACACACACACACACACACACACACACGCACGCACGCACACGCGCGCACACACGCACACACACACACGCACGCACGCACGCACGCGCGCGCAGACAGTGAACAGTGAATATGATGTTTATTGTGCTTATTTTGTTGACAACAAAGCCAAGATGAAGACAATTACACCCATATCATTTAAAGTTATTTGTAAAATATTATTGAAAAATGTTAAAATTATTGTTGAAGCATTTTTGTATCAAATAGTCAAAAATATCAAAATTAGTTCGTAATGATGATATATAAAGGGGCCTTAACAAAACGATTTAATAATCATTACCATTAATTTGTTTTACAGTCGCTTAAAGCATTTAAAATATTTAAACAGACACATTGTGCCTGTCAATATATTTTTGCGAAAATATCTGTTTCAAACAATCTCAAATCGTAACGTTATAGTGTGAGTGGATTCTTCTAAGAACTTGCAACAAGTCTTATTGCCATTAGGTCTTATGAGTGTTAGGGAAAAAATCGGTGTTATTAAGGATGCTTCTACAAGCGGATGTCACGGGGGACGCAGTGACAATATCGGAGCGGGATATCTTGAGTACGTGAAACAGCATTCTGTAAATACTTGAAACGAGTCTTATTGCCATTAGGTCTTATGAGTGTTAGGGAAAAAAATCAGTGTTATTAAGGAGGCTTCTACAAGCGGATGTCACGGGGGACGCAGTGACAATATCGGAGCGGGATATCTTGAGTACGTGACACAGATTCTGTAAATACTTGCAACGAGTCTTATTTTTCTAATCTCCCATGTGTGCACTGGAAGTGGGAAATGTTCACTACTATAGTCGTCACAAGGCAGTGATATCAAACAGTTTCTAAATGGAGATACCAAGGAGGATGCAGTGATAAGCTCGTAACGGGATAGTGTGAGAACTTGACGGGGCATCTTCGAAATACTTACAACAAGCATTATTATTGTTCGGTCTTATATATGCAAAGGAAGTTAGCCTGTGAAATCAATAATCACAGAGGCCAAATTTCGTTTAACAAATATCACGGGAGATGCCGTGACAAGGTCGTAACTGGATATTGTGAGAATGTCACACGGTGTCCTTCAAGTACTTACTACAAGCCTTATTGCCACTAAGTATTACATATGCAATGAAAGTGAACTGTGAAAGTCATCTTCACAAGGTAAGTGGCATTAAACAGCTTTCTATATGCAGACGTCACGAGGGACGCAGTGACAAGATCGTAACGGAATAGTTTGAGAACGTGACGCGGCGTCTTCTAAGTACTTATAAGTCCTAATGTCATTAGGTCTAAACTTGGCTTATGTATGCAAGGAAGCGCGGATGAAGTGCCTGAGAGAGCAATTTGAGCGTGTGTAGTGTTAGCATTATGTAACTTCTTCGGTAATTCGCGCGCACACGCGCACACACACGCACGCACGCACGCGCGCGCAGACAGTGAACAGTGAATATGATGTTTATTGTGCTTATTTTGTTGACAACAAAGCCAAGATGAAGACAATTACACCCATATCATTTAAAGTTATTTGTAAAATATTATTGAAAAATGTTAAAATTATTGTTGAAGCATTTTTGTATCAAATAGTCAAAAATATCAAAATTAGTTCGTAATGATGATATATAAAGGGGCCTTAACAAAACGATTTAATAATCATTACCATTAATTTGTTTTACAGTCGCTTAAAGCATTTAAAATATTTAAACAGACACATTGTGCCTGTCAATATATTTTTGCGAAAATATCTGTTTCAAACAATCTCAAATCGTAACGTTATAGTGTGAGTGGATTCTTCTAAGAACTTGCAACAAGTCTTATTGCCATTAGGTCTTATGAGTGTTAGGGAAAAAATCGGTGTTATTAAGGATGCTTCTACAAGCGGATGTCACGGGGGACGCAGTGACAATATCGGAGCGGGATATCTTGAGTACGTGAAACAGCATTCTGTAAATACTTGAAACGAGTCTTATTGCCATTAGGTCTTATGAGTGTTAGGGAAAAAAATCAGTGTTATTAAGGAGGCTTCTACAAGCGGATGTCACGGGGGACGCAGTGACAATATCGGAGCGGGATATCTTGAGTACGTGACACAGATTCTGTAAATACTTGCAACGAGTCTTATTTTTCTAATCTCCCATGTGTGCACTGGAAGTGGGAAATGTTCACTACTATAGTCGTCACAAGGCAGTGATATCAAACAGTTTCTAAATGGAGATACCAAGGAGGATGCAGTGACAAGCTCGTAACGGGATAGTGTGAGAACTTGACGGGGCATCTTCGAAATACTTACAACAAGCATTATTATTGTTCGGTCTTATATATGCAAAGGAAGTTAGCCTGTGAAATCAATAATCACAGAGGCCAAATTTCGTTTAACAAATATCACGGAAGATGCCGTGACAAGGTCGTAACTGGATATTGTGAGAATGTCACACGGTGTCCTTCAAGTACTTACTACAAGCCTTATTGCCATTAAGTATTACATATGCAATGAAAGTGAACTGTGAAAGTCATCTTCACAAGGTAAGTGGCATTAAACAGCTTTCTATATGCAGACGTCACGAGGGACGCAGTGACAAGATCGTAACGGAATAGTTTGAGAACGTGACGCGGCGTCTTCTAAGTACTTATAAGTCCTAATGTCATTAGGTCTAAACTTGGCTTATGTATGCAAGGAAGCGCGGATGAAGTGCCTGAGAGAGCAATTTGAGCGTGTGTAGTGTTAGCATTATGTAACTTCTTCGGTAATTCGAATTCGAAGCCTAAATTAAGTTTAAATTATCGTTTTGTATTATTCACTGGACATTTATAATGTTTGTGTGTGTTTGTAAATTACTTTATCAGTTTTTTTTTTTAATAAACAGAAATCGTTTGAGATAGTCAAAAACTTATTTATGTCTTCGATACATCACCTGTTACGTGGTGTTCCTAAAATCAAATATGCCCCCTTAAGGTAGCTTTCATTGTTAAATATTGCTTTACAATTCTGTATAGGCACACCGACAATATGTATATTGACCCTGAAACTACAATATACGTATTTAAAAAAAATTATAATTGAATTTAGGAATATATAATGTTGTCAAAAAATATGTTAACTGTATTGTTGAATGACATATTTACTGATCAGCAGCGTTAGTATTTAGGATCCATGCTCTAGACTCGTATTATTCGGTCTCAATCTGAGTCCGATATATTTTGAAATATTGCTACTGTTTTAGGAAAATAGTATTACTACTTAAAATAAAAAGTTGATATTAATTTATAACTCATACTACTAGTATCACTGATACACAATTTATAACGCATACTACTAGTATCACTGATACACAATTTATAACGCATACTACTAGTATCACTGATACACAATTTATAACGCATACTACTAGTATCACTGATACACAATTTATAACGCATACTACTAGTATCACTGATACACAATTTATAACGCATACTACTAGTATCACTGATAAACAATTTATAACACATACTACTAGTATCACTGATACACAATTTATAACACACACTACTAGTATCACTGATACACAATTTATAACGCATACTACTAGTATCACTGATACACAATTTATAACGCATACTACTAGTATCACTGATACACAATTTATAACACATACTACTAGTATCACTGATACACAATTTATAACACATACTACTAGTATCACTGATACACAATTTATAACACATACTACTAGTATCACTGATACACAATGTATAACACATACTACTAGTATCACTGATACACAATTTATAACACATACTACTAGTATCACCGATACACAATTTATAACGCATACTACTAGTATCACCGATACACAATTTATAACACATACTACTAGTATCACTGATACACAATTTATAACACATACTACTAGTATCACTGATACACAATTTATAACACATACTACTAGTATCACTGATACACAATTTATAGCACATACTACTAGTATCACTGATACACAATTTATAACACATACTACTAGTATCACTGATACACAATTTATAACACATCCTACTAGTATCACCGATACACAATTTATAACACATACTACTAGTATCACTGATACACAATTTATAACACATACTACTAGTATCACTGATACACAATTTGAAATTTATATTCATCCTCATGCATAGGTAGACAGCACTAATGTATGAACTCTTTGTGATGTAGCATTATTGATATTGTTCTAATTTAACTTTCTATCCAAAAGCAAATATAAAATGCAAAAAGAAAAACATGATTTCTCAGAATATATGGTTGTTTTGAAACTATCTCTGTGAAATTAGTTATAATAGGCTCTTGTTTTCGCTTGACATTACCAAGAGGAAGTAGTGTTTGTCTTTTTAGTCACCAAGTACTGCAGATCAGTGACGTGTGTTTTGTCAACAGTAGGCCTACTTTAGTATCTACTAAGGACTACTATTTATTGTTATATTATAATTACTAGTAGTTACTATACTACTAACTACTAATTGCGGCATACAATTCCATGGTTCATAGATTACTGACATATCCTTTAAATCAAGAAGCATACAAAAAAGAAAATTTTACAATAAAACATAAATAGCTAGAGCAAATGGATTCAAAACTCAAATGATAGACTCTATAATAAATAAACACAAACAAAACAAGAAGAATGAAGGAGAAAAATCTGAAAAAAGTTATATAAAAATGCAATACTATGGGAAAATCAATAATAGCATTAATAGAATATTTAGCAAAAACAATACTATTCTTGCACATACCGTCAACAATACTCTCCTAAAATTGTTACAAAACAATCCAACCACCTCAAATAATTATGACAAATCTGGTATTTACAGTATCAAATGTAATGAATGTCCCAAATTTTATATTGGCCAAACTGGGAGATCTTTCAAACAAAGATTTAAAGAACATATACCAAAAAATTCCCAACACCAACAATCCACTTACGCTGAACACGTAATATCCGAATCTCATAGTTATACATCTATTGAAAATAATTTGGACATTATTCAAATCTTAACAAAAAGCCTTAAACTCGATGTCAAGGAAGAATTAGCCATCTACAAAGCAAAAGAGACTGATCCAAATAATTTACTCAATGACCAAATATCTTTCCAATCTAATATTATATTTGATACATATATACAAAAACAAAGAAAATGTACATAACTTATAAATACAACAAGAAGATATCTAGACACCATTAAATTACAAAAAAAAACTACAATATTTACATTTAATATTACACCATCTGTTATAATAACAACTAGACTAACCAAAACAGTTTTTATGTATTTTCAGTTTATTAAGTTTTAGTTAATTTAAAGTTTTATTATTACCTTCAAGATTTGTTACATTTTACACCTGAAGATGATCTAAGGATCGAAACATGTCGTATATATGAAATAAAAGTGATTGAACAAGGTATATATTTTTTCTCAATTATATACTATGTTTTCCTTTGCTCCAATATATTGCTCCATTAAATAAATCTGTTGAACATACTAAGTTTAAAAAATTTTATTTTTGAATTACTTAAAAATATTAGTAGTGTTTTATTGTTTTCACTGAAAAGAGGGCTGAAAATGTTCTCAAGCAATCTTAAATGAAAATTCACCAAATAATTTTAACTGGTTATTGTATCAATTTCTGCCTCCCTCAGTGGACGAAGAAAGGCGCTTATGATTGAGGCATCAATAAAAATAGAAAAACTTGGGATGCTTTTACACTGGACACTCAGTTACAAAACGATATGTTGATGTGTTGTGGTCCTGGTCTGTTAGCCACGTAAGTTACGGATACAACACAATTGACAATCGATGGCATGACTTCAATATCACAGTGTCACTGATGAAACTGCAATGGTGAAGAGGTTATAACTATTGGGTTAGAAACTGAGAGAAAGGTTAAAAGCATTAAAATAATGAGAGACGCAAGAGCAGAATATATTGCTTTCCTCAAAGGATTTATTATTTTCTTTTTCTAAATAGAACTAGAATAAAGTATCTTACTACTTGTACAGCAGCATTGATTACAGTGATCGTTTTAATGTCCACCTTAACGTATGCTATCCTATTAAAATAATCAAGCCTTTTATAAGAGACTTGTAAGAAATAGATCACGTAAAAGGAATTTCTGTTTCAATAGAAAGACTGAACATACTCTTTGAAATAAAAGAAAGACGTAGAAAGGGTTTAAAACGCTTTTTTTAAATTATAAAAATATTTATGTACAAGAGCTTCATGATGTAAAAGCATATTATAACATCTCTATCAAGATTGTTTAAATTGTTTCTAGCAGCATAGTGAACAATAGAAAAATAAAACCTAGAACACTTTAATGTTAAAACCCAAATATTATGTGTGAATTATTCCAAAGTTTTCGCTAACACAAAGATAATGCAGTTTCTGTTTCAACCCGAAATAAAGATCATTTCTGAAACAGTAGGCTTCCGTTAATTCAACAATTGAAAAAAGGAAATTGTGTTTAACCTTCAACTATTAATGCCAGTCAGAGATTCAAACCCTGAACCATGGGATCCACACTAGGATTCGCTGACGAATGATTCCATGTTCTTTAAATAACTTATAACAGATTACAGTAATTGATTCTCCTCATTGTTTGAAAGTAACTGCACAAAAATTTCTACTTATCTATTAGGAATCTCTCTTTGAAGTTTTGAGTTATTTGTTCCAAAACAATCTGATATATCAAGACGCAAAACTCCCACATAATTACTAAAATTATCATGGAATGCTGCATATCAGTGACAATAGTCTTACTCATCTCCAATTTAAAATGCGAGGGCTTAATTTTTGTCAAATCTATCTAATTTAGAATTTCATGAAATGGGATATTCAAGAGGCTTACACTAAAATGATGGGAAAATAACGCTGATAATTTTTTCCCTGGTTGTGGATGTATTTAAATCTCATATATTATAAAATGTTAGCTCCTTTTAAAAGTCAGCCAATTTAAAAGTACTTGCCAGTTTTACTTAATGTTCACCGAAAAGTAGAATAAAAAATAAGTAAAGAAAAACATATGTAATGGAGAGAAAATAAATACTTTTCGGCTTTTATGAGAAATTGATTTTTGTTAATCCCAATCCTTCAGATTTTCTAACCATTTACCAGTAAATAGCAAACAATTAATTTTCGTCTTAATTTTTTTTTTCAAAATTTACAAGTATTGTATATGCAACACTATTGGTTACATATTTATTGTTGTTTTATATTGTTTTATATCACTGTTGTAACTTGACAAGTCACCTGCTTAGCTATATTTTAGCGTATAAGGTGTCTTTGACTATTATACATAAATAAATATTGGTTTATTTTATTTCAAAAATATCTTTTAGGTAAACCTATTATATTTTGACTGTTTATCCATTGGTGATTTTTACTCAAGGAATTTCATGAAAGAAATTTTATTTAACATATTTTTATTAGGATATATAAACGATCGGTGCTCAACAATAATTTAAAAATGTACTAAATACATTTGTAATAATTTTACGAATTAGATATAATGCTTAGTAAACATAAAAATAGTTTTATGTTAACTAAGAAATGATTGATCAATCATTAATGATCAAATATTCACTGTGCAGTATAGCTGGAGCCTTCTAAGCAAACACTAACTTACTTTTTTCATTTTACTAAAATTATATTACCGATGCCTTAAGTGAAGTGAAACCACAGGGTAAGGAATTTTATTTTCAAGTTTGTTTCTTAAATAAATATGATGATGAAAAATGTTATCAATTGTAGAGTCATTCTGGAAAATCCCAAATTAATCTAAATTTTCATCTCTGCTATTAATTTGTTCAAGTAACACTGTAGATACAATTAATAAATGCAATATAATAGCCATCTAACCTGCTGTCAGACTGCAGTATACTCCATGCTCCCCTGGGAAAGGATGTTTGAAAGACCCTGAAAACACGTACCGTACATTGTTATTGACCCACCCGTCCACCCATACACAAACAGTGTTATTAACCCACCCACACACGTAAAGTGTCATTGACCCACCTACCCACCCACACGCGTAAACTTTCAATGACCCACTTATACACATACAGTGTTATTGACTCTCCCACCCACCCACACACGTAAAGTGTCATTGACCCACCCACCCATACACATACAGTGTTATTAACCCACGCACCCATCCACACACGTAAAGTGTCATTGAAGATATATACTATATATACAATATATATATATATACTATATACAAGATATATACAATACAATCTTTGAAAATATTCAATTATAGTAACTTAAATTATACGTGAGAATGAAATAATAAAAGCTGAAAACATTGAAGCAGGTAATGATGTTTTTTTTAATTTTAGAATACGATCACTGAGAAAGTTGATTACCCAGGGGGCTCGTGGTTGGACCCCCCGTCTAATGAAAAGTGCTTCTCTTTAATGTGTCCCCTTCAAATCCCACGATACCTTCTAGCTAAACATAACAATAAAATATATTTTTCACATCAATTACTGTTTCGTTTCAGAATACAGTTTGTATTGAATGTATAGCTGTATTTTAACCTGATAGTATAAAGCTGCCTACTTTTTTGCATGTGATAGTTTTATGAGGTATATATTTGGTGTGAATTGAAGAATCTTAATGTACCTACAGGGTCATCTTGGTAGTCGATGCCAATTTCCGTTTGAGCTTAGTTCTAGTATACTTTTCTAACTAGTTGATTGTAATTACCGATACTTCGTAATATATTCACTAACCGTTGTTTCTCACACCATTTAAATCTTAATCTTTTGGGCCTTAAGGACAATTCACTCTTCAATTAGTCAATACATCACAGAAAGATGCAGTTTTTATTTGCTCTACTATTTCAAACCATTTATATAATTTATTCATCTGGTAGTTTTATTTATTCATCAACTATATACAAATATTATAATTTAACGCTGTATTCAACATGTATAGATTTACATGTATTGTATAAATTTAAAAGATATTTTAAGTGATACTCTCAATAAATATTTATATGTTTAGTGAAGTTTTAATCACTGATAGAGAATAAATTAAATAATATAAATTTAACTGAATCTCCAAACAGCTTTATGGTTGGAAAATCATATTTGTTCAATAAATTTTAGCTTAGGACGTATATTGTTACTATGAATGAATGTATACATTAATGTCAAATATCTTTATTTATTTATACGTGCACACATTTTGTTTATATTTGTTAATAGTAGAGAAAATATGTTTATTTTTTATAAAAGTCAGGTAATTTAGTTTCCTTTTATTATTTCCCTACCGAATTGTAATTATGTTTAGGCTATATGTTCTTTTCTACGTTAGAGCTCATAAAATAAGGTCTGACAGAAACCCCATAAACAATTAGTAATTAAATTTACTTAAAACTAGCTGTTTACTCATGCCGGGATTAACATATAAACAGTAATATAAATAGCATTGACATAACTGAATTGCATTCAGTCATAAAATAATATACTGTATGAAATATTGCTAAATATATTAATATAACTTTAATTTATATACTAATGTTTTTTACATATGATTAATTTTTGACTGTATGCCAAAGTTTATTTCAGTAACCACTGTATCACCAAGAAATAAAATAAAACATATTTTTATACAAACAAATACAAATAAGTTGCAGAACAATTTACATCACATGTTTCAAATTTTCCTTTCGTTTGTTTTCCGAAATGTCTAATTCACTCGTGATTTTTTTCATTTTTCTTACTAAAGAACATTCTACGAAAAATTAGGGAACTTAAAAAAATATGAAGAAAATTTGTTAAGCCGTTGTCAAGTGATGGGATTGACAACGAATTTCTATATGTTACGATAACTGTTATTTAATACTGTAGAAAGAACAAGTAAAGATATTTCTCAGTTATCTCTACTTTGAGCTCTCCTTTCTTAGTGTGTCACAGTTTTCATTCAATAACCGCTTAGTGTCATTTTCAACCTACTCTTTATATATTTGCATGGTCCATAATTGATCGATCTTTCACACAAATGCTCCAAAAATTGTAATTTTATCCTCTCCCTATTAGTTGTTGTAATAGTTTGTTCCCAGGGATCATTATCACTACAGATTTTTTTATAAGCTATTAATTGTAACAAGAAACCATATTCCAGGTACAAGTGGAAAATGTTTCTAGAGCCCATATTTGATCATAATCTTATATTACCCTACAACTTACCATCCTTGCGGTAGTAGAGTATCTCGAAGTGTTTCTCCTGGCCTGCGGCGAGGGCCTCCTTGACGACCGTCACGGCATGCTGACTGGTGAGCGGTCCGTGCAGGAAGTCACAGGAGGCTGGGCGCTGCATCACCTCAGCTCGACTGAAGCCCGACAGCCGGCAGAACCCGTCCGAGCAGTATATGATGTGACACGAGTTGTTCTGGGCATTGGCCACAAGAAAACTGCGATCTGAAACAGACAGGGCAAAATTTTAGTGCAAGCCCGAGGACTACCAGGGTTGCTATCCCCCCCTCATGATGATTGGATTATCCGTTCGACTTACACGACAGCCAAATCTAGGTCAGAGGTTCTGCATGAAGCACAACTCAAAACAAATTGTAATTTACTCCATATTTTAAATGAGGTACTAATTATTATGAGTAAATTTGAATAAACTAATTAGTGCATTCTATGCATATGGTTGAATGGCTTATTTGGTTGAAATTATAAGTCATGCCATTCTTAAAATGACCTGATAAAATATAAATTTAACTTAGACAGTAAAGTATCGGATATGCGTTTCGACCAGAGGTAACCCTGGTGACTACCAACATTGCATTTCACTAGAGAAGAGCTATATTAAGTTCTACATTGTGTTTATAGCTCAATGTGTATGTACTTTTCATTAATGTCTACAGAAATTTTAAAATAAATGCACAAAGTTAAAATATAAGGAAGTAGTTTAGTGGATCAAATTCACTATATTAAGTTCTACATTGCGTTTCACTTGAGAAGAGCTATATTGAGTTCTACATTGTGTTCATAGCTCAATGTGTATGTACTTTTCATTAATATCTACAGAAATTTTAAAATAAATGCACATAGTTAAAAGATAAGGAAGTAGTTTAGTGGATTAAATTTTGTATTTTCTACATACCTCTTCGAATTTGAATCCTTCAATTATCATCCTATTTAACCTAACATTCATTCGTTTATATTAAAGTGCAAATACGATCAGATATGTAACCACATTTAGTTAACTAAATGTGTAAATATGACGGTTTATGTGATAGGCAAGGTGTGAAACAACGAGAACTGTCTGGTTAGTTCTCATTTAGCAGTGACTGTGGTAGAGAGTTGTAATCTAGCTTCTTCCCCGTTAGGTTTAGAATTCAGGCAATTATTCCTCTTAATACCATAACAAAGCCCACGCAATGGTCACCATCGATGTGGGCACTGTTGAATTACTAGGGTGTCTATGCTGTATAGTGGCAAGGCTAGAAATATATATAGCATGGTCTGTACAGACCATGCTAGAAATCAGACCAACCCTAAGTTCGAGTTATATGGGTAAATATAGGCCGCGTGACTATTTCTAAAAGTAAACCGAATTTGGTTTTTAATGAAGACTTGTTTTTGTTTATGCATTTACTCTCATACCATCTATTCGACCATAAGTGAACAATTATTCAAATAAATATAGAATCGAATTTGAATAGTATAGAACTACAATTATAATCAAAGTTGTATAATTTTTAAAAACAGTTATTGTAACAAAGTAATTCTGTAGTGTTGTAAATGAAGAACATTTACTCTGGAACATACTGAAACTAGGATGTTTAATATTAATCAACTTTTTTTGGTTATTATTTTTTTTTTTTATTATTATTTTTGTTGTTCGTGTATTTTCGTAAGACATGATTTTCGAATGGTTAGTGATACATTTTTAAATATTTATTACCAACAATCGTTAGTTTTAAATATATTGACTAACAGTCGAATAAATCATCAATATCAATATTTTTATATTTATCATGTCTAAATTTAAACATTAGTGCATTTCCATTAAGACTGTTCTCTGCCATGATCTAATGAAAACAGACAGACCGTATGATTCCGTGATTCAGAAATATTTTTGTTGTAATTTGATTTAGTTTAAACTAAAATAATTATTAATTAGTGTATTTAATCATTAGTTAAATTTTAAAAATACTAACATGTTTAATTGAGCAATAACTATAATGATGTGAGCTGTCAAAATACTTACAATTTTCAGAAAGTAACAAGGAAAAGAACTAACTTACACTTATAGTTCCATAACTTTACCTCCATGAGCTGTTTTAAAACTATAAAATTCCATGGCAGCCCACCCATGTTACACTTATGTTATCCCATGTTAATTAGCCAACACATGAAATCACTATACTTAAAATTCAATTAATGATGGGAATAACTGTATAACAATTTCTACATACGATAAATGGAGTTAGAAAAGTGCCCCAAAAATACACGTGCCGAAAATCCACTGTAACAGTTCATATTAAAAACAAATTTTAGTAAATATTCATTTCTGTCAACCATAACCAAATAAACTTCTTATTGAGTAAAATATGTTAGCAATCATCAGCATTTATAATTTAAATTCTGTTCTGCCTACTCATGTTAAATTTGCTTAGTTAAGGGCCTTAGTTAATAAGCTCCTCACACAAGTTATCGGAGAAAAGTCAGTTAGGGTACAATACTGGAGTTATATAACTCCGGCCATTTAGTTCTACTATCCTGGTTACGACATTACTTCCACGCGATGGACGCCTGACTGGCCCAACGCTGTGTAGGCATATTTTTAGTTCAGCACGTAGCTAGTTGCCGTGACGACTGATAGAGCAGAAGTACAGTATATGATAACCATTAGGTGTACAAAGTGACATTACGTGAAATATAGCAAAATCATAAATAGTTTAGCTAATAAATAATTAAAAAATGTTAATCTTTATCAAACCGTTATTGGGCTCCAACTTATATAGTGCTGTGCAGATGCCAATTTTAATTGCTTAGATAGTTGTCGTAAAATCAAACTAATTATATGACAGTTATTTAAAATATTAATAAAAATAAGAAACTATCTTGAATTATTTTAAAAAATATACTACCTTAAGGTCCATCTAAAGACAACCTAAAGAGGAGGCAAATTTTATGTCACTGCATTGGGACCACCTCTTTCTTTCACTAGTATGTGGTGATACACCTCCCACCCTCCCACTTCTCTCTCCCCTATAACTTAACCCAGACAATACCCTGACAATTTTCTATTCACCCTTTGAGTTAACACATATGTCCTCCTTTCTATAAAAAAGCCTTAATACACAACTTAATTATATTTAACGCCTTTATTTCAGTTGTAACTTAAATGTTAGTTGCACGTTTTAGGACTGTTGACTAAACGCATTGTTTATAATGCATATTTTATAACAGCCAGGAAAAGATACTTAATAAATAATTAAATGTTTTACAAATATTACTCAACTTAAACAGATGTTAAAAATGCTGATATAAGATTTCAATAAAACTCTTGACTGACAAAGTCTCAAAAATATAAAAGTCCTAATAAATAATCTTAATTTCACTTGAGCACGGACTCTCTGGAGGATCTTTCTAAACTCTATACGATATATAATACACTATGTAAGTTAAAGGTTAGCTCTAAATCGTAATTGAAACAAGAACATGTTGCAAGAAATTAACAACGAGCTGAAAGAAGTACTGCAGTGTTCATAAGCCCTAGTCATCAGAAGTGGTTCAAGTGTTGTCACTAATTGCAAGTTAACGGGAATAGTGCAGTGTCCGTAATGTACCGGGTCTTTTGACCGGTACATTTCGTTTTTTTCGTCGTTGTCTGCCGGGCTGCCTGAGATTCGCTTGTGCCCGGCGATTCGCGTACTTTGGTGGCCGTTGGCTCGGACTCGGTCGTTCCGTGTTCCAGCTTTCGTATGTCAGGTGGCCGTCTTCTAGATTGTTCTCTGGGGCCGATCGACCAATATGCGAGGCTAAAGGCTCCAAAACTCCAGGGTCCTTGAGTGGGACTTTCTCCCTCAGCCTGCCGTCCGGGGATAGTCGACCGTTCTACACTGCCCGCCTGGCCTGAGGACCTTGTATAGAGGCCATTGGCGACCCGGCTGCCCCACCTACATCTTTGGGTAGGAATCTTCTGTCCTCAGGTCAGTGCTTTCCATCTTGTTGTCCCGGCGGCTGAGCTGGGGGTTGATACTCGGACATACAGAAAAAAAAGAAGGAAAAAAAATGTTTGTGGAACTTTATGTGGCCTAGGCCTAAACTTGAACAGTCATTTTGTGCAACACAGCCATGGGGACATTGATACCTATAGAGATTTAAAATAAAAAAATAATAAAAAAGGAAAAACTTATGTTAATATCTATTGTTATTTATTTTAGTTAGTTTATTTTGTTGTTATATTTTTTAGATTTTATATTTGTTAGGTCCCTATGGTTAAGTTATGTTATTTGTTTATATGTTTAGGCCTAGTTATTTGTTATTTATTTTTTTGTTAAGTGTATTAGGGGTGTTTTGAAGTGAATTTTTACTCGAACGGTACCGTGTTATATTTTCTTTTAAATTATTTAATTTTTAAAAATTTTTCACCAAAAGGGGATTATTGTACTTTTACGTAACTTCTAATTCGGAGCTGACCAGGGATTCCGGCTTACTCCCTGGCCTCGGTGTAATTATGGGATGGTGGGGCTAAATTGCCGGGTTATTTGGGGTTATCGAAATTGGTTCTGAATTTGTCACCTTTTAAATTGTTAATAAAATTTTGTCTTACGTTTTGGGGTGTCTCTGGCTAGGCTGCAGATAGGCCATGTAGTTGTTAATTGGTAATTTTGGTATTTGTTGAGTTTGTTGTTTTTGTAGCTTTTGTGTATTATCTTGTTAATTTTAGGGTTTATTATTATTTATTTAAGTGCGAATTTATGTTGTGGCCTTCGGCCTATTGATATTGTGGCCTTCTGCCAGCCAGTTTTGCTTTCTTGGTAATAAATTAGTTTTGCTCAGCTGCCGAGTGTTATTTTGACCCTCCAACTGCCACCCGTGATCCCATCGCTTGACTTGTTTTGAGCCATCCCCCGGTTGGCACGCTTTCCAGGTTTGGTGGGGGGATGGGTCTCAATTGGTAGCAGAGCGTGGTTGCCTAAAAAAAAAAAAAAATTGATTCTCTCTTGGTTGTTGACGGTGGGTGTTTGCCTGTTAGTAGGTCCTGGTTGGCCGACCTACCGTCAAAGGTGCCTTGGTAATAAAAAAAAAAAACAAAAAAACAAATAAATAATTATTTGAAAACAAAAAACATTTGAAAAACCAAATAAATAATTTAACTTGTTAAAAAAAAAAAAAAAAAAAAAAAAAAACTAGGAAATCCGCTTGGTTACTTTGTTGAATGGGTTTCATGGGTGGATTGGAGTGGTCGGCAGTGGCTCGGTAGGCTGAGGGTTTTGTTCGTCTTGGACCCTGGAGTTGTCGTTTTTTGTGTATATTGTTGAGATTTGTTGCGTTCGAGATGGCCTATCTGCAGAATGTTGCCCTCCTAGTGAAGGAGGAGTTGATTTTTGAGTTGAGGGCGCGTGGTGTGACTCCGGAGGGTGATGTTTTGAATCTCCGGAGGTTGCTGCGGGAGCAGTTGTCCGCGGGTACGGCGGTGGATTGGTCTGATCTACTGGAGGTAGGTGATGAGTTGTCTGCCTGTCAGTTTTTGATTATTTGTTTGTTTGCTGGCAATAAATTAGTTTTGCTCAGCTGGCGAGTTTTATTTTGGACCCTCCAACTGCCACCCATGATCCCATCGCTTGACTTGTTTTGAGCCATCCCCCAGTTGGCACGCTTTCCAGTTTTGGTGGGGGGATGGGTCTCAATTGTATTATCACTCTTCCCTTGTGGGCGGTCATCTTGGCATTCATAAGACCATCGCTAAGATTCGTAGGTACTTCATCTGGAAGGGCATGGACCGGGATGTTGCAGGCAGAGTGCGGGCTTGTCACCTGTGCTCTCTCAGCAAGCCTAGTCAGAATGCAAAGTTAGGGTTGTTATCTTCTGAGGTGGCCGAGCGTCCTTTTGAGAAGGTGTTCATCGACTACGTGGGTCCTTTTCCCCGTAGCAAGTCAGGTAGCTCCTACCTACTTGTTTGTGTGGATGCTTTCTCGAAGTTCGTTTGGCTTTTCCCACTTCGGAGTGCTACGGCTAAGCTCACCATCCGTGCTCTCCAGTCCCAACTCTTCCAGCACTTTGGTGTGCCTTCTACTCTTGTGTCCGACAACGGTAGCCAGTTTACCTCACACGAGTTTCGTAGGTTCTGTTTTGGCAATGGTATCCGGCATGTGACTACCTCTCCGTATTACCCACAGTCTTCTCATGCAGAGCGGTTCAACCGCAATCTTCGTTCTGCCCTTATTACTTTCCATGCTGAGAAGCAGAACACCTGGGATGAGAGTCTCTCTTGGCTCCAGCTTGCGTTCAATTCTTCCAAGCATGAGAGTCACAATGCCACTCCCTTCGAGATTCTAATGGATACCCTCCTAACAACCCTTTGTCCAACTTGTGGAGGCTAGAGGACCTTCTACCTACGCCAGGTGCCACTGACGTAGTGTCCAGTGGCGGGCTGCTCGGCGCAACCTGCTACGTGCTAGAGAGAGAGTGAGGAGGAGGTATGATAAGGGTCGTACTCCTAACCCTTTTCAGGTTGGAGATCTGGTTCTTTGTCAGGCTCACCCGGTCAGTTCGGCCGCGGAACGAAGAGCTGCAAAGTTGTGCTATCGGTGGTCTGGTCCCCACCGCATCGACAGGTTTTTGTCACCGGTGACTGCTCTGCTGGTTGATCCCCAGTCAGGCAGGGTGTTCAGGAAAGCCCAGGTGTCCCAGCTTAAGGCTTTCCGGGGAACGGTTGGTCCAGGAGTTGGTGTTCCTGGGGGTTTCTTGGGGTAAAGAGATTGATCACCTCTGCGCCCTAGGTGGCTGTTCTGAGAGAGTCTCCTTCTCTCTTTTCTTGTCGGGCCCGACAGTCAGGGTAGTTTGCTCCCTGTTCGAGGGGTTTCCTCTCTTAGATTCTCTTGGGCGTCCTTGGAACACCACTCTTCGGAGGTCTTCTTCGTCTTCTGTTTGGTTCCCTGAGGTACCGAGTTTTTCTCCCCTGCCTTAATGTGTTGAGTTTTGCAGAGGGAGGTTGTACCGGGTCTTTTGACCGGTACATTTCGTTTTTTTCGTCGTTGTCTGCCGGGCTGCCTGAGATTCGCTTGTGCCCGGCGATTCGCGTACTTTGGTGGCCGTTGGCTCGGACTCGGTCGTTCCGTGTTCCAGCCTTCGTCTGTCAGGTGGTCGTCTTCTAGATTGTTCTCTGGGGCCGATCGACCAATATGCGAGGCTAAAGGCTCCAAAACTCCAGGGTCCTTGAGTGGGACTTTCTCCCTCAGCCTGCCGTCCGGGGATAGTCGACCGTTCTACACTGCCCGCCTGGCCTGAGGACCTTGTATAGAGGCCATTGGCGACCCGGCTGCCCCACCTACATCTTTGGGTAGGAATCTTCTGTCCTCAGGTCAGTGCTTTCCATCTTGTTGTCCCGGCGGCTGAGCTGGGGGTTGATACTCGGACATACAGAAAAAAAAGAAGGAAAAAAATTGTTTGTGGAACTTTATGTGGCCTAGGCCTAAACTTGAACAGTCATTTTGTTCAACACAGCCATGGGGACATTGATACCTATAGAGATTTAAAATAAAAAAATAAATAAATAAATAAGGAAAAATTATGTTAATATCTATTGTTATTTATTTTAGTTAGTTTATTTTGTTGTTATATTTTTTAGATTTTATATTTTTAAGTCCCTATGGTTAAGTTATGTTATTTATTTATATGTTTAGGCCTAGTTATTTGTTATTTATTTTTTTGTTAAGTGTATTAGGGGTGTTTTGAAGTGAATTTTTACTCGAACGGTACCGTGTTATATTTTCTTTTAAATTATTTATTTTTAAAAATTTTTCACCAAAAGGGGATTATTGTACTTTTACGTAACTTCTAATTCGGAGCTGCCCAGGGATTCCGGCTTACTCCCTGGCCTCGGTGTAATTATGGGATGGTGGGGCTAAATTGCCGGGTTATTTGGGGTTATCGAAATTGGTTCTGAATTTGTCACCTTTTAAATTGTTAATAAAATTTTGTCTTACGTTTTGGGGTGTCTCTGGCTAGGCTGCGGATAGGCCATGTAGTTGTTAATTGGTAATTTTGGTATTTGTTGAGTTTGTTGTTTTTGTAGCTTTTATGTATTATCCTGTTAATTTTAGGGTTTATTATTATTGATTTAAGTGCGAATTTATGTTGTGGCCTTCGGCCTATTGATATTGTGGCCTTCCGCCAGCCAGTTTTGCGGCTTTCTTGGTAATAAAGTAGTTTTGCTCAGCTGCCGAGTTTTATTTTGGACCCTCCAACTGCCACCCGTGATCCCTTCGCTTGACTTGTTTTGAGCCATCCCCCGGTTGGCACGCTTTCCAGCTTTGGTGGGGGGATGGGTCTCAGTAAGCAATAGTCATCAGAAGTGGCATTAGTGTTGTCACTAACTGCGAGTTAACAAGAGTACTGCAGTGACCGTAAGCCCTAGTGATCAGAAGTAGCTTGAGTATTGTCACTAAATGCAAGTTAACGGGAATAGTGCAGTGTCCGTAAGCAATAGTCATCAGAAGTGGCTTGAGTGTTGTCACTAACTGCGAGTTAACAAGAGTACTGCAGTGACCGTAAGCCCTAGTCATCAGATATAGCTTGAGTGTTGTCACTAAATGCAAGTTAACGGGAATAGTGCAGTGTCCGTAAGCAATAGTCATCAGAATTGGTTTGAGTGTTGTCACTAACTGCGAGTTAACAAGAGTACTGCAGTGACCGTAAGCCCTAGTCATCAGAAGTAGCTTGAGTATTGTCACTAAATGCAAGTTAACGGGAATAGTGCAGTGTCCGTAAGCACTAGTCATCAGAAGTGGCTTGAGTGTTGCCACTAACTGAGTGTTGTGGGAGTACTGCAGTGTCCGTAAGCCCTACTTATCAGAAGTAGCTTGAGTGTTGTCATTAACTGAGTGTTGTGGTAATACTGCAGTGACCGTAAGCCCTAGTCATCAGAAGTAGCTTGAGTATTGTCACTAACTGAGTGTTGTGGGAGTACTGCAGTGTCCGTAAGCCCTACTTATCAGAAGTAGCTTGAGTGTTGTCATTAACTGAGTGTTGTGGTAATACTGCAGTGACCGTAAGCCCTAGTCATCAGAAGTAGCTTGAGTGTTGTCAGTAATTGAGTGTTGTGGGAGTACTGCAGTGTCCGTAAGCCCTAGTCATCAGAAGTGGCTTGAGTGGTATCACTAAATGCAAGTTAACAAGAGTACTGCAGTGACCGTAAGCCCTAGTCATCAGAAGTAGCTTGAGTGTTGTCATTAACTGAGTGTTGTGGGAGTACTTCAGTGTCCTTAAGCCTTAGTCATCAGAAGTGGCTTGAGTGTTGTCACTAAATGCAAGTTAACAAGAGTACTGCAGTGACCGTAAGTCCGAGTGATCAGCCATTGAGTAGATTTTGTCATTAAACGTAAGTTAACAAGAGTACTACAGTGACCGTAAGCTCGAGTGATCAGCCATGGAGTAGGTTTTGTCACTAAACGTAAGTTAACAAGAGTACTGCAGTGACCGTAAGCACGAGTGTTCAGCCGTGGAGTAGGTTTTATCACTAAACGTAAGTTAACAAGAGTACTGCAGTGTCCGTAAGCCCGAGTGATCAGCCATGGTGTAGGTTTTGTCACTAAACGCAAGTTAACAAGAGTACTGCAGTGACCATAAGCCCTAGTCATCAGAAGTGGCTTGAGTGTTGTCACTAAATGCAAGTTTACAAGAGTACTGCAGTGACCGTAAGCCCGAGTGATCAGCCATGGAGTAGGTTTTTTCACTAAACGTAAGTAAACAAGAGTACTGCAGTGACCGTAAGCCCTAGTCATCAGAAGTAGCTTGAGTATTGTCACTAACTGAGTGTTGTGGTAATACTGCAGTGACCGTAAGCCCTAGTCATTAGAAGTAGCTTGAGTGTTGTCAGTAACTGAGTGTTGTGGGAGTACTGCAGTGTCCGTAAGCCCTAGTCAACAGAAGTAGCTTGAGTGTTATCACTAAATGCAAGTTAACAAGAGTACTACAGTGACCGTAAGCCCTAGTCATCAGAAGTAGCTTGAGTGTTGTCACTAAATTCAAGTTAACAAGAGTACTGCAGTGACCGTAAGCCCGACTAATCAGCCATAGAGTAGATTTTGTCACTAAACGTAAGTTAACAAGAGTACTACAGTGACCGTAAGCTCGAGTGATCAGCCATGGAGTAGGTTTTGTCACTAAACGTAAGTTAACAAGAGTACTGCAGTGACCGTAAGCCCAAGTGTTCAGCCATGGAGTAGGTTTTGTTACTAAACGTAAGTTAACAAGATTACTGCAGTGTCCGTAAGCCCTAGTTATCAGAAGTGGCTTGAGTGTTGTCACTAAATTCAAGTTAACAAGAGTACTGCAGTGACCGTAAGCCCGACTGATCAGCCATAGAGTAGGTTTTGTCACTAAACGTAAGTCAAAAAGAGTACTGCAGTGTCCGTAAGGCCTTGTCATCAGAAGTAGCTTGAGGTTTGTCACTAACTGAGTGTTGTGGGAGTACTGCAGTGTTCGTAAGCCCTAGTCATCAGAAGTGGCTTGAGTGTTGTCACTAAATTCAAGTTAACAAGAGTACTGCAGTGACCGTAAGCCCGACTGATCAGCCATAGAGTAGGTTTTGTCACTAAACGTAAGTCAAAAAGAGTACTGCAGTGTCCGTAAGGCCTTGTCATCAGAAGTAGCTTGAGTGTTGTCACTAACTGAGTATTGTGGGAGTACTGCAGTGTCCGTAAGCTCTAGTCATCAGAAGTGGCTTGAGTGTTGTCACTAAATGCAAGTTAACAAGAGTACTTCAGTGACCGTAAACCCTAGTCATCAGAAGTAGCTTGAGTGTTGTCACTAATTGAGTGTTGTGGGAGTACTACAGTGTCCGTAAGCCCTAGTCATCAGAAGTAGCTTGAGTGTTGTCATTAACTGAGTGTTGTGGGAGTACTGCAGTGTCCGTAAGCCCTACTTATCAGAAGTGACTTGAGTGTTGTCACTAAATGCAAGTTAACAAGAGTACTGCAGTGACCGTAAGCTCTAGTCATCAGAAGTAGCTTGAGTCTTGTCAGAAACTGAGTGTTGTGGGAGTACTGCAGTATCCGTAAGCCCTAGTCATTAGAAGTGGCTTGAGTGTTGTCACTTAATGCAAGTTAACAAGAGTACTGCAGTGACCGTTAGCCCGAGTGATCAGCCATGGAGTAGGTTTTGTCACTAAACGTAAGTAAACAAGAGTACTGCAGTGACCGTAAGCCCTAGTCATCAGAAGTGGCTTGAGTGTTGTCACTAAATGCAAGTTAACAATAGTACTGCAGTGACCGTAAGCCCTAGTCATCAGAAGTTGCTTGAGTTTTGTTAGTAAACGTAAGTTAACAAGAGTACTGCAGTGACCGTAAGCCTGAGTGATCAGCCATGGAGTAGGTTATGTCACTAAACGTAAGTTAACAAGAGTACTGCAGTGACCATAAGCCCTAGTCATCGGAAGTGGCTTGAGTGTTGTCACTAAATGCAAGTTTACAAGAGTACTGCAGTGACCGTAAGCCCTAGTCATCAGAAGTGGCTTGAGTGTTGTCACTAAATGCAAGTTAACAATAGTACTGCAGTGACCGTAAGCCCTAGTCATCAGAAGTTGCTTGAGTTTTGTCACTAAACGTAAGTTAACAAGAGTACTGCAGTGACCGTAAGCCCGAGTGATTCAGCCATGGAGTAGGTTTTGTCACTAAACGTAAGTTAACAAGAGTACTGCAGTGACCATAAGCCCTAGTCATCGGAAGTGGCTTGAGTGTTGTCACTAAATGCAAGTTAACAAGAGTACTGCAGTGACCGTAAGCCCTAGTCATCAGAAGTGGCTTGAGTGTTGTCACTAAATGCAAGTTAACAATAGTACTGCAGTGACCGTAAGCCCTAGTCATCAGAAGTTGCTTGAGTTTTGTCACTAAACGTAAGTTAACAAGAGTACTGCAGTGACCGTAAGCCCGAGTGATTCAGCCATGGAGTAGGTTTTGTCACTAAACGTAAGTTAACAAGAGTACTGCAGTGACCATAAGCCCTAGTCATCGGAAGTGGCTTGAGTGTTGTCACTAAATGCAAGTTTACAAGAGTACTGCAGTGACCATAAGCCCGAGTGTTTAGCCATGGAGTAGGTTTTTTCACTAAACGTAAGTTAACAAGAGTATTGCAGTGACCGTAAGCCCTAGTCATCAGAAGTAGCTTGAGTGTTGTCATTAACTGAGTGTTGTGGGAGTACTGCAGTGTCCGTAAGCCCTACTTATCAGAAGTGACTTGAGTGTTGTCACTAAATGCAAGTTAACAAGAGTACTGCAGTGACCGTAAGCTCTAGTCATCAGAAGTAGCTTGAGTCTTGTCAGAAACTGAGTGTTGTGGGAGTACTGCAGTATCCGTAAGCCCTAGTCATCAAAAGTGGCTTGAGTGTTGTCACTTAATGCATGTTAACAAGAGTACTGCAGTGACCGTAAGCCCTAGTCATCAGAAGTAGCTTGAGGTTTGGCACTAACTGAGTGTTGTGGGAGTACTGCAGTGTTCGTAAGCCCTAGTCATCAGAAATGGCTTGAGTGTTGTCACTAAATTCAAGTTAACAAGAGTACTGGAGTGACCGTAAGCCCGAGTGATCAGCCATGGAGTAGGTTTTGTCACTAAACGTAAGTTAACAAGAGTACTACATTGACCGTAAGCCCGAGTGATCAGCCATGGAGTAGGTTTTGTCACTAAACGTAAGTAAACAAGAGTACTGCAGTGACCGTAAGCCCTAGTCATTAGAAGTGGCTTGAGTGTTGTCACTAAATGCAAGTTAACAATAGTACTGCAGTGACCGTAAGCCCGAGTGATCAGCCATGGAGTAGGTTTTGTCACTAAACGTAAGTTAACAATAGTACTGCAGTGACCGTAAACCCTAGTCATCAGAAGTGGCTTGAGTTTTGTCAGTAAACGTAAGTTAACAAGAGTACTGGAGTGACCGTAAGCCCGAGTGATCAGCCATGGAGTAGGTTTTGTCACTAAACGTAAGTTAACAATAGTACTGCAGTGACCGTAAACCCTAGTCATCAGAAGTGGCTTGAGTTTTGTCAGTAAACGTAAGTTAACAAGAGTACTGCAGTGACCGTAAGCCTGAGTGATCAGCCATGGAGTAGGTTATGTCACTAAACGTAAGTTAACAATAGTACTGCAGTGACCGTAAACCTGAGTGATCAGCCATGGAGTAGGTTTTGTCACTAAACGTAAGTTAACAATAGTACTGCAGTGACCGTAAGCCTGAGTGATCAGCCATGGAGTAGGTTGTCACTAAACGTAAGTTAACAATAGTACTGCAGTGACCGTAAGCCTGAGTGATCAGCCATGGAGTAGGTTATGTCACTAAACGTAAGTTAACAATAGTACTGCAGTGACCGTAAGCCCGAGTGATCAGCCATGGAGTAGGTTTTGTCACTAAACGTAAGTTAACAAGAGTACTGCAGTGACCGTAAGCCCGAGTGATCAGACTTAGGCGCGAGTCTGTCATTCTTGGATGGCTTCAGACCTAATTGACCAGTATTATTGGATTTTCTGCCACAGTGATTCCACGGCCATGACTCCACAGCACAAATGTAGTGCAAGAAGGACTGATAAACACAAGATGGAGTGGGATTTATTAAACAAATGCGTTTACCCTTTAAATATTATTTGTTATTTAATTTAATTTTACTTGAAATAGTTCTAAAATGCTTTTATGATTTTCAAAGTGATTATAATTTAAATGTACAACGGTTTTTTCACATAAAGTTTCACTTAATTGACAAATGTTTTTAATAGTATGTTTTTTAATGATCAAATAAATTTTTACAACATGCTAATGTCTTTTTAAGTAGTTACTTTTTCTATATTTCACAAGAATCTCCAATTTTTTAGGAGAATTTAAAATTTAACTGAAATAAGTTCTATGATGTAAATAGATAATTGAAATATGATAGAAATATAATGATTAGTTCGCATTAATCATAAGGTTATTATCTAATAATATAAAGAGCTTCGTTACGGAAATGACACAGATGGAAATTAAAGTTTGTTTTCACCTATGTTTAATTTGTTGGTCGTAACTGCTGGAAATATAAATTTGTTCTCAGTATTAAATGATTTAAATTTTAAAATTTTACTCAATTGTTTGAGTAATTTTGTAATTCATTTTGCAGCTACAAAATCTATGGTTTGTGAACGACGTAATATGATTCATTTTAATAAATCATACAAAATATTGCTGTATTCCAGTTCAATTACACAAAAAAATACAAAATTACAAAAGAATGTCTCTTGCATAGACTACTGGTCTGTGTGCAAGAGAGAGCTCCTCCAAGGCTCGTGTAATATTAATTACTAACAATGGTATTCTAGAGATATTTACAAGAAAAAAATTATGTCTTAATTATTTTGAATTATTTAATTCTAAAAAAGTAATTACAATTATGAAAAGATGTTAAACTATAGACCAACTGTCAATATCCAGGCTAATTAGAGCTGAAAAATTCTAAATAACATACAAAATTAATAAATAAATATAATTAATTAATTGATTGAAAAAACCTAAAAGGACTGCAAACTTTTAGTTGTCTATGCTAATGGACTAATATGTGAAAAAATTGGTAATTTTGAAAATCAATTAGGCAATCCGTTCTGTGCTTAACAATAACATTAGAAAGTCATGTATATTGGGATTGAAGCAAGTTCTCTACATCATCCAGGCTGAGTTGAAGTAGCCACTCACTGATCGTACGCTTATACACGGTGACACTGGCACCTTCCAAGTCAACAATTTGCTGTAGTTAATTTGTATATAGATAATGCGCAAGATAAAAAGTTTTAGAGTGATCCAATCAGTCCTGGAAATTTATAACCAAAACCAATTCTATTTCTTGTTCCATAGTTATGTTCCAAACCCAAAAAAATATTATTCTTATTATTTCTGACGTACACAAGAAGATTTTTTAAAAAGAGCTTCCTAATGTGTAAAACAGTAAATTCAGTATTTAATAATCTGGTAGGATAACATTGATTTTTTTAGAATGATTTTAATTATTCTCCTCTGCGCCGCGGCCAGGGTCTCCAAGACTGCCAACGAGGCTCCGCCCCAGACCAGTATACATACTGCAAGATAGACTGAACATAGGTATAATAGACATTTAGGCGCTGGTCCGAAGTCAGAACCTCACTTAGTTGGGTAAAAGCATACGTTAATTTCCCAATTCGTTGCTTGATATACTGAACGTGTGGAACCCAGCTGGGTCTGTTGTCTACAACACCCAAATATTTGTGGTAGTCCACACGCTCAATAATGCCACAACTGCAGGTAGCAGACCTCGGATCACCACAAGAATGAAATTGTAGCGTTATCAAACCTGGGCCTAGATCATTTCGTAAATAAACTGGGAGGCATTTCGTGTTTTTTAAATTGACAGTAAGAATATTTTTGTCTAACCACCTTTTAATTTTTGTCAAATCTACCGACCCCTGGCAGTACACCTCCTCCCACGTACCATCTACCGTAACAACAGCGGTGTCATCAGCAAACAAAAATAACAAACTTTTAATATTTACTTTTGAAAGATTATTAATATAAATGAGGAAAAGTGTTGGTCAAAAACCCCTGGATTACACCAAATTCAACTGAAAATGGGTCACTATATATGCCTTCAATGTGAACTCTTTGTTCCCTCCTATTTAAATAACTTCTAAACCATTTTAAGCTGTTATTATGTATCCCAACGTATTTTAATTTTTTAAGTAATTTTTCTCTGTTCAAAGAATCAAATGCCTTAGCAAGGGCTGAAAAAAGCTATTAATATTTTATTTAAACTTTCTTTTTCAAAATTTGAAATAATATTTTAGATAAACCACAAGACGACAGGCAACTCAATCTGAAATAATTACTAAAGGGGCTGGATACAGACCCCAAGGTGACAGACAACTCGGTCTGACAACATTACTAAAGGAGTTGAAGACAAACCCCACTACACCGAGCATTTCAATGTCAGACATTATTAATAAAGTGGCTGGAGACAAACCTCAAGACGACAGGCAACTGTCTGACATCATTATTAAATGGGTTGCAGACAGACATCAATAATCCAGTCAACTGAGAGTCTGACATCATTACTAAAGGGGTTGAAGACAAACTCCATTTCAACAAGAATTTCAGTGTGTGACGTCATTAATAAAGGGGCTGGAGAAAGACTCCAAGATGCCAGGAGTCTCAGAGTATGGTATCATTACTAAAAGGGCTGGAGTTAGACACCTTGCAGATGTTTTAAGTATATTTTTGTATGGTAGTGACGAATAAATAAACTCGATAAATACATCTAGTTTCGTGATTTATGCATTACTAATACAGTTACTATTTATTTAATTTGCTAGATTTTTTTAGTGTTAATAATATAGTTATGGAAAATTACAATATACATAAGAAAAGTGAGTCGCTGATTTGTAATAGCAAACGAACAACAGGTGTATTCAACAGAAGTGTTCGATATTTGTTTGGAGTGGATTTGCATCTAGACATACCTCCTTCACAATGTTAAGTGGACTTTATTAAACAACAATGCAGCCAGTTGTAGATCCAATTCGATTTCATTTTGAATGTTTCTTATTATTTTGGGCTTATACAGTGACCATACATAAGAGAGTATCTTGTATGGCGAGAGGCATACAATAGGTAAATTTGGAATATATACTAATCTAACTATAATCATATATGTACTTCATTGTAGTTAATATTCATGTAGCTAAAAATAATTAATAAAGAATCAAACCGGAACCAATTATGACAATAATAAACAGTATTTCTGCAATAAATAAAATGTTAAATACCATATAATTTGATAAGCATTTTAATTACTACAAAATATGCGTGTGTGTGTGTGTGTGTGTGTGTGTGTGTGTGTGTGTGTGTGTGTGTGTGTGTGTGTGTGTGTGTGTGTGTGTGTGTGTGTGTGTGTGTGTGTGTGTGTGTGTGTGTGTGTGTGTGTGTGTGTGTGTGTGTGTGTGTGTGTGTGTGTGTGTGTGTGTGTGTGTGTGTGTGTGTGTGTGTGTGTGTGTGTGTGTGTGTGTGTGTGTGTGTGTGTTTAGCCCCTTTTGCATAAAAGTGGATTTTATTGATTTATCTGAAAAAAACGCACTTAGTTACTAAACAACTTTTTAATTTTGAAAGTTGACTATCTTTACATTTAAGCCCAGTCAGCATAAATGGTGACCTCTCTGCTAGGAAATCCTGTAGAAACATCATCCATATGAACGATTTGTTAACATTCCCATCGGTCTACATTTTATAATCAGTCACCTTTTTAAAAAGAAATTTTCATCTGTTTACTAACTCTGAGTTATATAAAATACACTCTTACGCACTTCGAAATTATGACTTTTTAGATATTCCACGTCACCAAACACCTTTTTCTCAGAAACAAGTCCAGTTTAATTGCATTAAACTGTACAATGTTCTGCCTCCATACTTAAAGTCAATAGCCGATTCATACAAATTAAAAAAAAAAACCTTAAAAGCATTCTTGATATAGGGTGAATACTATTGCAACCGAGACTTTTTATGTAAATGACTTGATTTGTTCCTTGTATGCATTGTATTACTTAGACTAAGACTTGTTGTATAAACTATGTTTTGTTGACTATTACCTGTGACAATGTTGGTTTTTTGGTGAATAAAAATCAGAATCTGACCAATCAGTTTATTGTCGGTCTTTAAAAAAGCCATTGAAAAAATATTGAATTCTCGGCTCTTGTAATATTTAAATAGCATACAAATGTTTAGTAAAAATATATTTGGAATTACACAAGGCAAAGTGCTGAGGATGTATTTTACGGAACGGGTTTACGATGCATTAATGTTGGGAATAAATGTTCAGTGGTTTTTGTTGATTTTCGTAAACTTTCGATCTTGTAGACCATAACAGATTATTAGAAAAACTTGAAGCTGTAGGAGTATGAGGATAGGCATTAGAATGGTTCAAAAAATTCTTGACAGAAAGAGATAAATTGTAAAAATTGGTGCTTTTTACAGTGACCCCTGCAAATTGGTAAAGGAGTCCCTCAGGGATCCATGATTTCCACAACATCATGGAATGTTCACTAACGACTTATAAGATCAACATTTTAAAGTTTCTGTTGTAGCATCTGATTACAACACTGCGTTCCTGTCTTGAAGTGAAAATAAACTGCGGTTATATACAGTTTAATTTTAATATTTTTCACCAATGGTGCTTAGTGAATATAATTATTGTAAATCTAGTTGAAACTAAATTATTTGACTTTGGAATTAGTAACTTTAAATTTGAAAACAAATTTTAATTTAATTCTTTTGACTGAGGTCAGAGAATTGAATGTATATCCAAATTAAAATACTTAGGTGTTATAATTGATGAAATATTGTCTTGGAAAGACCATATTGTCCAGTTATTGTGTACTTTGAGAAGTAATATAAGATAATTTTACTACCGTCGAAATATGTTCGATGTTGGCGTACTTAAATGCCTATTACCAACTGATTTGCCAGAAAAAAAAACATATTACGCACTGATTCATTCTAAATTTCAATATGGATGCAGGCCAGGCAGGTTTATATAAAAAGATTACTAAGAAAGTGAGAGTCCAACAAAACAGATTTATTCGAATTATTTTGCACAAACGCAAACAAGAATCATATTTTCCTCTATATTCTTCCTATAGTTACATCTTCACGTCTTTAAGGTTTTACAGTTATTTTCCACACGAAGTGGAAATAATACAACAGAGAATTTACGTTACAATTATGGCTCGCATGGTCAGATATCTATCAGGAAATCGAAAGAAATGAAACGTTTTTTACAAAGAGCTTTTATTTTTATTGGACCAAATTTATTTAACGAATTACTGGAAGATCTTCGAAAATGCAAGTCAATTAAGAGTTTTAAACGGAAATACTTAAATTGGTAATTTGAACAAGAACACATTATGTTACAATTTAGCTACAATTATACAATAAATTAACGATACAATTAAGAAATTACAAAGTCTGTTAGGTTACTAATTAGTCATGCAGAAGTAAATAATTAGTTAACTACTACTAATTACTAACTAAACATCACATTTTTCATTAAAGTGTTTTCAAAAAGGTTTCCGAACTTAAAACATTATTTTTCTCAAACCATTAGTATATGTGCATTGTGCATATTTGTTCAATAAAATACGGTTGTTTTTAAACAATATATTTTTTGTTTTGTATAATATGTTTATATTGTGTTTTGTATTTTGTACTGTTTCTTAAAATATATACATTGTATTGTTTATACAGGTGTACAACTTTAGTTAATTTTCGTATACTAGCATAAACAAATTATGTTACTTAAATTGTAGTTTGTTTGATGTTTGTGTTACTTATAGGGAATATTATTAAGGCTGCTGCACAAATTCGTCTAGTTCAAATGTTTATAAGCAGACAAATGTTATGTGTTTGTTATGTCTTAGTAGTCATCAAGACTGTCAGTGATGACTGGTATTTCCATGCCAACAATGTACAAGAACTTTATTATGTTTATGGAAAACAAATCATCATTCCAGATAAGTTTTATGAGATGCTTGGCCAAAAAGTAAAATAGTATACCAAATTGCGATTTAAAAATTATTTTAGGGGACGCAAATTCAAAAATAGGTAAAGATAATATGTGGACAGAAATCGCAGGAATAGAGACCCTCCATGATGAAACAAATGATAACGGAGTACGACTTTGCAGTTTTTCAATGGTGCATAACCTCAGAAATAGGGGTACATACTTTCCAAGGAATGAGATCCACAAAGAAACATGGACATCACCCAGATGTCAGATCAAAAAACCAAATAAATCATGTTTGATAGATAACAGGCACAAAATCAGTGTTTTTAATGTCAGAAGCATTAGAGAAGCTGAGTGCCGATCTGATCATAATCTGGTACTTACCGAAATATACCAACGAATTTCCTTAGAGAAAAAGAAAGAAACCGAAAACACGGAGAATATGGATATAAAAAATGTATAGATAAGCACAAAATTAATAATACACAATCAACCTGCAAAATAGATTTCAAATTTTGAATAAAATATAAAATGAACAGGACAACAATCAACCAGATAGTTTATAGAACACATGCCAAAACAACATACTGGAAACAATAAAGGTGGGTTGTGGGAAAAGAGTAAAGAAAATCGCATGGTTAGGTGAATAATGTGAAAGAGTTATACATAACAGAAGCTTAAAGAGGACGTTGTGGCTGAATAGCAATATTAGTTAAAATCTTGAAGTCTATTAATTTATAAAAATCAACTACAAGACTTAATTAAGGAAGAAAAGAGAGTACATCAATAGTTTACTGGATACATCTAAGAACGACATAAAATCAAACAATCATAAAACCTTTTATAGCTGTGTAAAACATTTCAGGAAAGGGTTTACTCCTAGTACTTTTTAAATTTAAAATAAAGATGGACAAATACTCAACTAAAATGCAAAAGTAGTAGAAATATGGAAGGAATATTTTAATGAACTCCTCCTGAACGGTGAAAAAAACGGAACAAGAAAAGTGTCAAGAAGAATACCAATGTGCAGAACCATCTATAGAAGAACCATCTAAAGAAGAAGTAGAAGAGGCTGGATAGGAATTTAAGAATAATAAAGCAGCAGGAGATGACATATTAGTATCGGACATGTTAAAAGGAGGAGGGAAATATGTATTGAACAACTACATCGAATAATACTAAAAGTGTGGAGAGAAGAAAAAATGCCAGAAGAAGGGCTAGAATGAATCAAAATTCACATTTACAAAAAAAAAGGAGATAATGAAAAATGCAGACATTTCAAGGTAATATCACTTCTAAGCCACGGATACAAAGTTTTATCTAAAATACTTCATAAGCGCTTAGAACATTACACAAATACTGTAAAAGAAGACCATCTAGAGGGATTTGTAACAGCACGATCCAAACTGATCAAATCTTTATTGTAAATCAAGCAATTAGCAAATATTTAGAATTTGGTAAAGCATTTCACGGAATCTTCATGGACTTCTCCAAAGCCTACGCCAGTTTAAACAGGGCAAGGATTCGGGAAAAAATAAAAACGTTGAAATACCAAGGAAATTAATTAATGTTTTCAGAATGACCGTTCAAGGATCAAGATTGATAGGTCAATAGCCAAGTCAAAATTGATGAAAGTATATTAGAATTCTACAAAGTTAAAAATGGAGTGAGCCATGGAGATGGATTATCCCAATTTTACTTAATATCGCCATTGAAGATAAACGCTTCAAACAATAAGACAGACAAATAAAGGATTAAAGATGGGAACCAATTTAAATATGCTTGCTTTCGCATATGACGTAGCGAAAGCAAGATGTGAGAAGTAAGATGAATTTAAAGATGAAGAAAGATGGGTTTGAAAATTAATGATAAAAACGAAATGCATGCAATTCACAATACAAGAAATCGATCGAACAACCGAAATCAATATTGAATACAGTGGTGATTACTCACCCACCCACCCATACACGTACAGTGGTGATTACTCACCCGCCCACCTATACACGTACAGTGGTATTGACCCACCCGCCCGCCCATACACGTACAGTGGTATTGACCCACCCGCCCACCCATACACGTACAGTGGTACTGACCCACACGCCCGCCCATACACGTACAGTGGTATTGACCCACCCGCCCGCCCATACACGTACAGTGGTATTGACCCACCCGCCCACCCATACACGTACAGTGGTATATTTCACTGCACCCAGTGGTCAATATCACTGCACGGGTATGGGTGGGTGGGTGGGTGGGTCAATACCACTGTACTTCTATGGGTGTGTGGGTCAATACCACTGCATGTTTATGGGTGGGTGTGTGGGTCAATACCACTGTACTTCTATGGGTGTGTGGGTCAATACCACTGCACGTGTATGGGTGGGTCAATACCACTGTATTTCTGTGGGTGGGTGGGTCAATACCACTGCACGTTGACATTGTAAGAAAAAATATGATCCTTTTAAAAATCTAGGAATATGAATTGCAAGTAAGAAGAGTGAAGAATAAGAAATAAACAACAGAATAAATCAGGCCAATAAAAGTATGTGTGCATGTAACAAAATCTTTAACATCAAGAGTGTTAATACGCCAAACCAAAATGAAAATATACCATACTGGTCATCTTGATCCGACCAGTATTGATATATGGAACCGAAATATGGATAGTGAAAAAAAAAGAAGAAAGGAAACTATTGTTTTTGAAAATAATATTTTAAGAACGATTTATGGACACATAAATGATAATGGTTTGCTGATAATGGAGAAATAAGAAATGTGTATAGAAATCGTGATATTACAGCCCATGTTAGAGCTAGAAGAATAAATGAATTTATTTCCAACTAATAATGACAATTATCCATTTACATAGTACTTATTTGAAAATTAACTGGCTACTATATCGAGTTATGTGACCAGTTTGATTAAATAAAAAAATAAAGATAAACAAAAAAAATAAAAATAAAATAAGACTAAGATGGTTTAGACAGGTCTTAAGGAGAAATCGAGGATCACTTTTAATGGAAATATGAGAGGGACAGTCTTACGGGAGAAGACCGCCAGGAAGGTCTAAAATAAGATAGTAGGACATCTTGATGACGGACATCTCAATGATGGTAACATATTTAGAAGAGGCGCAAGACCGGGAGATATGGAGGGCGATTGTTGGCGAGGCAAAAACCCTACTCACGTACCAATGGCCATGGGAGTAGGAGTAAGTAAGTAATGATTAAGTGTGAATTTACTGCCTTTTTGAGTGAAATCCAGAGTCAGCAAAGAACCCACGTAACAAGAGAGACAATGTGTTTGAAATTTCAAAATACTTACTATTTGTAAAATTATCCATTTAAAAAAACTGTATACGTGGAACAATTATTTGTATGCATTTCATTGTGAACCTGACATGACAAACATTGTTGCTTACCACAGGTTAATAGGGGCGACAGCAGAGGTTCTGACTCACAGCAGGAACACAAACATGTTATGTAGAATACACGTTTGTGTGAGAATGTTATTGTAACACAGTCTATGACAAAAAGAGTTGCTGAAGTACCTAACCACGTCAGTAGGGTACCTAACCACTCAGCTGATATGGAGACGCGCCAGTAGAAGTGCTGACTCGCACCAGGAACACAAACAAGTTATGTTGAATACGTATTTGTGTGAGAATGTTATTGTAACACAGACTCTAACAAAAAGAGTTGCTGAAGTACCTAACCACGTCAGTAGGGTACCTAACCACTCAGCTGATATGGAGACGCGCCAGTAGAAGTGCTGACTCGCAGCAGGAACACAAACAAGTTTGTAAACAGGATATGTGGAACACTCGTTTGTTTGCGAACTTTTTAATGTGACAGTATATGACAAAAAGAGTTGCTGATATTATCTGGTGACACTCATTTGATGTGGAGTCACGCCAGCAGAGGTGCTTAAGAATACCAGGAAAAAACAAGTTAGTTAACAGATTAGTAGCTAATTAAACTGTAACTAGAAATAAAATACATTCTTGTTAATCTACAATTTTCAATTTCAAATAAGTACTTATAATTAAATTAAAAATTGTGGAATACCATGAATATGTACTATTATTTGGCCATAGCCATTACATAAAAGAAATACACTCACACAAATGTTATTTGGCCATAGCCATTACGTAAAAGAAATACACTCACACAAATGTTATTTCATATTAAATTAAAAACGGCATTTTATTCTTTTTTAGTTTGGTAAATTACATTTTCTTTACTGAAATTATTTACAAAATATAACAATAATTATTTATGTTTTGTAAATGAATTTGTTTGCATGAGAGTTCTTAAAACACATTTTATCATAATAACTTAAATTTATTGGCAAGAATGTCATGACGGATTCAGTAAACATCATTCTATTTATTTTAAATATAATAGTCAGCTATTATAGTACTTATCATTTACAAATTATAATTAACTATAGGTTATAAAAAATTTAAAGTAATGTGGCTTAATACAAAAACAAACATCAGTCCTTCTAAATATACTAGACGTGTATTTTTCAATGCATTAATTTCATAGTTAGTTTATTAGTATTTACAGTATGAATATTTTACAAACAATATTAGCTATATATTGTAAAAGTGTAGTCAATATTGTGTATTTTTTTCAGCGTAGAGTCAGAGTTCATAGAGTGCACTCCGACTGCTCAGCGTTATCTTATCTTACCTATTGATTGGCAGAGTGTAAATATCGCTTGCTCACAAGTTTTTCAGTGTAGAGTCAGAGTTCATATAGTGCACTCCGACTGCTCAGTGTTATCTTATCTTACCTATTGATTGGCAGAGTGTAAATATCGCTTGCTCACAAGTTTTTCAGTGTAGAGTCAGTTCATAGAGTGCACTCCGACTGCTCAGCGTTATCTTGTCTTACCTATTGATTGGCAGAGTGTAAATATCGCTTGCTCACAAGTTTTTCAGTGTAGAGTCAGTTCATAGAGTGCACACTGACTGCTCAGCGTTATCTTATCTTACCTATTGATTGGCAGAGTGTAAATATCGCTTGCTCACAAGTTTTTCAGTGTAGAGTTCATAGAGTGCACACCGACTGCTCTTATCTTACCTATTGACTAGCACAGTGTAAATATCACGTGCTCACAGGTTTTTTCAGTGTAGAGTTCATAGAGTGCACACCGACTGCTCTTATCTTACCTATTGATTAGCACAGTGTAAATATCGCGTGCTCACAAGTTTTTCAGTGTAGAGTCAGTTCATAGAGTGCACACTGACTGCTCAGCGTTATCTTATCTTACCTATTGATTGGCAGAGTGTAAATATCGCTTGCTCACAAGTTTTTCAGTGTAGAGTTCATAGAGTGCACACCGACTGCTCTTATCTTACCTATTGATTAGCACAGTGTAAATATCAAGTGCTCACAGGTTTTTTCAGTGTAGAGTTCATAGAGTGCACACCGACTGCTCTTATCTTACCTATTGATTAGCACAGTGTAAATATCGCGTGCTCACAAGTTTTTCAGTGTAGAGTCAGTTCATAGAGTGCACACTGACTGCTCAGCGTTATCTTGTCTTACCTATTGATTGGCAGAGTGTAAATATCGCGTGCTCACAGGTTTTTCAGTGTAAAGTTCATAGAGTGCACACCGACTGCTCTTATCTTACCTATTGATTAGCACAGTGTAATTATCGCGTGCTCACAAGTTTTTCAGTGTAGAGTTCATAGAGTGCACACCGACTGCTCTTATCTTACCTATTGATTAGCACAGTGTAAATATCACGTGCTCACAGGTTTTTCAGTGTAGAGTTCATAGAGTGCACACCGACTGCTCTTATCTTACCTATTGATTAGCACAGTGTAAATATCGCTTGCTCACAAGTTTTTCAGTGTAGAGTCAGTTCATAGAGTGCACACTGACTGCTCAGCGTTATCTTGTCTTACCTATTGATTGGCAGAGTGTAAATATCACGTGCTCACAGGTTTTTCAATGTAAAGTTCATAGAGTGCACACCGACTGCTCTTATCTTACCTATTGATTAGCACAGTGTAAATATCGCGTGCTCACAAGTTTTTCAGTGTAGAGTCAGTTCATAGAGTGCACACTGACTGCTCAGCGTTATCTTGTCTTACCTATTGATTAGCACAGTGTAAATATCGCGTGCTCACAAGTTTTTCAGTGTAGAGTCAGTTCATAGAGTGCACACTGACTGCTCAGCGTTATCTTGTCTTACCTATTGATTGGCAGAGTGTAAATATCGCGTGCTCACAGGTTTTTCAGTGTAGAGTTCATAGAGTGCACACCGACTGCTCTTATCTTACCTATTGATTAGCACAGTGTAAATATCGCTTGCTCACAAGTTTTTCAGTGTAGAGTCAGTTCATAGAGTGCACACTGACTGCTCAGCGTTATCTTGTCTTACCTATTGATTGGCAGAGTGTAAATATCACGTGCTCACAGGTTTTTCAGTGTAAAGTTCATAGAGTGCACACCGACTGCTCTTATCTTACCTATTGACTAGCACAGTGTAAATATCACGTGCTCACAGGTTTTTCGTGGCAATACTCGTGTTTTATAGTTTTTTCTTTTATCTTCAAGTGTAGTGTGTTAACTACTCATTCAGTGATTTCTACGAGTGGTGCGTGTAACAGAGACGTGGTTGGTAAACAACTGAAGTTAACGTGTGTTGACTGTAAATTTATTACATGGTCAATGTGTAAATATGGAACAATCAGATATCGAGACTATGAAGAATGAAGGTGTTCCTTGGAGATGTGAAAAGTGTGCTGTGGAACTGAAAAAAAGTATGATATTCGAAGCTGTGGCTACGCAAATCAAGATAAATCTATAAGATCTTATGCACGAGACACAGGTTTAAGGGAGAAGCAAAATCATAACAATGCCGATTTCAATGCATATTATGATTTGATAATCAAGAGATTGAAGATACTAGGAATGGAAGCTCAGGATAAATTTATGGACTAATACCATAAGAAAATGGATAACATGGACGCAGAAAATAAAAAGCTTCGAGCACAAGTTGGAGGTCTTTAAGAGAGTGGAATAACTGGAGTAATATACCCAGAAAAATGTATTTTATGTTTTTTATTGTAAAGGAAAAATAAATATAATTTATCTCTATCATTAAATATTTTAATGTTTCTTTTTTTATAAAAAATATTATTGACTTATTTTACTTTGTATATAATTTAAAAATATGCATCACTTAATTGATTAAACATTAAAATCAGTTTGGAATTAGTTTGAATACGATTCAATAATGTACGGTGAAAATATACTTTTTAAAATTAATACAGTTTTAGTCTGTTCTGAATATGAGTCTTGTCTGTTTTAGCTTAACTAATTTTGAGCCTAACCTGTACAACATAGCCATGTCAATGTAAATATGTAAAAATGTATTACTCTACGAAGGTTGCATGGGCTATGAATGACCGTTTTCCATAATTTAAAATATATTCAGGATTAATTTTAAAGAGGATTCATATTAGACACATTTTAAAGAGTATACGTTCTATAAGGCTTCTATATTGTTCTTTAGTGCGATCTAGGTTAGAGTTTGGATCAATTGTCTGGAATCCACATTTTGCACATCTGTCAGACACTATTGAGAAAGTTCAGAAAACGTTTATGAGGTATTATTTATATTTTAAAGTTTTTGGTCATTACACGTATCTTGTCCCGTACTCTGAACTGCTGCGTATGTATGAGTTAGACTCATGGCAAGACGTCGCCAGGTAGCCTTCTTGGTGTATCTGCAGAGACTGGTGGGTGGCACGCCTGACGACGCCACACTTTTATCATGTATTCAGTTTGATGTTCCTCGGCCTAATTCTCGTGTTCATTTGCTCTTCTCTCGTACAGTCCTTGGAGCGCATTTACCAATTAATATTATGTCTACATTGTATAATGGGATTTCATTTAATGAATTAGACATACTTTTCAATTTTAGAAAGTTGATTTTTAATCGTACTGAAGTTTAAATATTTAATACTAAATTATTTATTGCCTTGTCTTTTCATTATTTATTACTTATTTAATATTTGTTGTCCTTTTTTATTGTTGTTGGTTTTTGCCTATATTGCTGTTATTGTTTTTTAACCTGCTGTCATATTGTTACTATTATATATACTATTACCATATTAATCTTGTTACTAAACTGTCTTGTTATGTTTGTATTTATATTATTATTTATGATTATTGTTTTCAAGTGATAATTCATAAAGCAAGATTGGGACTCTGTTGATTGATCGGACATAAACACTATTCCACTTGTATTTATTGTAAATTAATATGATGCTACTTTGTAGTTCGATTTTTCTGTTTTGTAGCCTTCAAAATAAAAATGAATAAAATAAAAATAATTAACGTAATCCTGTATCCTATTTATTGTGAAAACATCCATAAACAAATTGTTATATCCCATTTAATGTCTTACTGTATATATTTTGGAGGGCCAGCATTTATTTGATTGTTGTTACAATTTAGTTAATCTGGTTTCTAAGAATTATTTAAATGTGTTTCTAATTAGTTGAGTACAAGTTTGTTTCAAATTAGCAGTTATATTTGTTCTAGGTTTAACCTCTTATAGAGAACAGCTGACCTATATGTACAGTACGGACTGGTGCCAGCCAGTCGCGTTGCCATGGAGACGATGGACCAAGCCATCTCCCCACTTAATCACACTTCACACTTAGGCCACTTAACAGCTTAATAAAACTTCACCTTAGATGTTGATTTTCCTGTCTGCCTTCTTTTCAAAAGACTTGTTGATTGTGTTCGCCTTACTCAAGACTGCATAGGAGTAGATTATATCCCCGTAACATATGTCATAAATAAATATCAGCATAGTTCAAATATTAAATAATTGTGTATGCCTATACTTACGTTTGAATTAGATGTGGGTAAATGTATGTTACAGAAAAATTATAAAGAATAGAACTTGTTATAGCACAAGAAACAAATACATTGTTTTGTAAAAAATAGTCTTGATTTTAAAAATAAATGTTAATTTTTTGTTGCTAGCAAGAAAATTAATATGTTATATTAACAAAATGTTATTTACCAAAAAAGAACAATATTTACATGCCATAAATGTGTAGTGGCCACCTGATTACTCAGAAATGACAAATAGTTGGAAGCCAACAATAGGCGGACTTTAGGGTGATTGCACATCACCCTTTGTACGTTTGGGTTGCTTCAACCGCTAATAAGTCATTGCTTAGAAATCACTCTGTTGAGGTTTATGAGATCAGCCTATTGCAGCATGTCACACCCATAGAATGAACCAGATTAACAACGATGAAAAAAGTGTCTAGTGACTAGTCAATACCACTGTACGTGTATGGGCAGGTGGGTGGGTCAATACCACTGTACGTGTATGGGTAGGCGGGTGGGTCAATACCACTGTACGTGTATGGATGAGCGGGTTTTTGTTAAACTTATTGTAAAATATACATAATAAGGCATCTAGCCCTGCGCAGGTGATTCAGTTGTATTGTAACCCACCCGCCCACCCATACAGGCATGGTGGTACTGACCCACCCGCCCACCCACACAGGCATGGTGGTACTGACCCACCCACCCATCCATACATACACAATTGTACTGACACCTTTAAGAGACACAATTTCTACCTTTAAGAGGTTCTTTTATTATATTTCTCCTGATTGAAATATTCTGTAACATTATGAAAAATGTACTGATATGTATGATCGCTTATTATAAAATTAAACTAAATTAGCGTGAGTGTATTGAAATATACAATAATTATATGCTACTCCAGCTCTTAAGGATATTCCAATAATCGTAATAGAAAAAATCAATGTTTGAATCATATTTGAATTAATTTCGCATCGCCTCACATATCGCATGCTTAGAAGTACGGTAAAAAAAATTGGTTACTTGTTCGAAACCTATATTCTGGAACTTATAGACACAAATAATCTCCACTGACACAAACACTCCACTGAAGCACAATGTATAAAAATAACAAGCCAGTTATAGCAAATAGGTTAAATTGTTGATTAATTAATTAAAACCTACACATGCTCTACTATATCTTACTTTGGAGCCTCGCACAATGTAAGGATGACCAGGACTGCAGTATAACTGTGTTGCCGCCTAAGATTAACAAGAGCAATCCTTGAATGGCTTAAGATAGGTCCTGTCGGTAGTGGGTCTCAACACAGAGAATTACACACACTCACTTTGGAGGAAGTTCCATGTCTCGTATAGTAAATTAGATAAATCAATGGCTACTAATCTTTTACCCCAAAAAAGACACAACTGAAGACTACCTGGAAAAACCCAGGTTAGTTGACTTTATCAAAATCATATCGACTACTGGTACATAGATAGAGTTTTAGCCCTTCATCTGGATTCTCAGTATATTCACAGCAAAAGTCCTGACTCAAAGTCCTGAAAACATCCTTTTAGGTAAAACTAGACATTAACCTATCAATAAACAAAGCCTTTCCTTTGCTGACTTCAAAGGAGTGTTTTTCAGTGCGACTATTTTTAATAATTTTTGAAGGCCTGGTCTTTTTGTGTTGTTCTTTATTAATCTGATTGTGGCCTGTCAATTGTAATGAATTTTATTGACTACATTGTACCATCATGGAGAATAACTTCCAATTATTAGTTCACTTCTTCAACCAACGCAATGATGAGCAGATAAACTTGGGTAACAGATCGTCTTGGGTGTGATTTACTATAGATAGTCTTTACAAGAGCACAGGAGAGTAAGATTCATTTGTATAGTCATCCAGCAATATTCTTTTGTACAGACTTTTCAGTAGCCTGGAAAATTGTGCGTTTTGCTGTGGTTTTCTTGGCAGTCTCAAAATGTTGATAAACATTTTACTAAACTGATTATCAAGATATTCTATAACTTCATTTATATTACCGTCAATAATCATTTGGATACATAGAAGAAATTTAAATTCTGAATATGTGAGAAACCCTCGGAAACACCATTAGGATCTACAGACAGGTCACTATCGTGTCTTTGTACTCCTGCCTGGATTTTTGTAATATCTTGAATTATACATACACTTGGAGCAATTGGAAATATTTGCACTTGTGCTCGACCCAAACAAGGCACTTGAGATGTGAATGCCTGTCACAAGTATCTCAAACAAAACTTATCTCACTGCCATAAATCTTCCTATCATACTCAATGTAGGGCTTAAAGATAAGACCTGTCATTGTTATCTTTCAGATGTTTCGTCATAATCAAATTAAAAATTAGAGGCAACATTTGTTTGTTAAGAGGTAAACCAATCGACTATCTAAAATATAAAGATGTTAACAAAACTTGCTTTGGCCAGAGTAGAAAAGCTTGTAGCTTTTAAAATATGCCATTGCTGAAATGTGACTTCACGTCTCAACTAGGGAGGCTTAAAACCCCTCTATCTTAAAGCAAGAATACCTATACGAACGACCCGAACCATAAAGAAGTTGAGTGACTCTGGAAGGGAAGCAGCCATAGAGCTCAACAGCCTGACAAAGATGATTCAATGCTAGATGGATCATCACATAGGATAGAAGATAAAATCACATAGGAACACCCGCCCCCCCCCCAACATGTACTATACGACTGCCATCCCTTCAGCCCTTCAGATACACAGATATCCATTTCACCATGCTTGCAGTTTAGTATTTTCTCTCGTTCCCATAGTAGGTCTATGCTCTTTAGAAAAGTGAATGAGTATTTATTTCTACACTATAACTAAAACTAATCATTACCTTACTTGTTGTCAACACCTAAAAATACTTGGAATATATAAAAATTAAATAATATTGCTGTCCAAGTAGCTATAATTTGTTAGATTAATTTATAAGAACTTGACACATATTCAATTTTAAACTTAAACTTTTTTCAATAAATCATTTAATTCAATGTATTTTTTATTATTATGAAGTAAGATAAATTAATATTGTTAAGAACAACTAAATAACCAAATTTCCAAAGTCAGTAAAGTGATTTCAAGCTAATCATATAATTAAAAAAACATTAGAAAAACAACCTTATAATTACTTACATTTAAATATATTGTAGCCGTATAAATTCTCTACCTTCTGAGGCTGCAATATATTTATTAGTTATTTTAATCTGTTCCCATTTTCCATCCTTTCTCATTGTTCAATAGACTAATGGAACCATGAATTTAACCACTGAATCAGTTCTAAATGTTGATTCACAATTAATGGGCTTGGCAAAGAGAACCGATTAACCCAACACTGTTATTTTACTGTTGGAAACTATCCGTCTTAGTTATCTGACTGGCTAAAGCAAGCCAAATTATTTGAAAGCCTGTATTTTGTGTAGACTATTGTTAGCTGTTAAAAATAAACATCTAAATAGTATTGTCACTGACACAGTACAAAATATTGGATTTGAGTATGGAAATAGGTTTTCGTAAAATAAATTGATGTCAATAAAAACTATATATATATATATAACTCTCGCGTTAAAATGTTAAATCTTTATATACAATTTCAAAGTATTGACATCAAGTTCAATATTTAGAATTTTGTATGGTTAATTTTTTGAAGCGAAGTCAAATTATTTACGGCCGACCGAGAACTGACATAGTTATGTGTGGTTTTAGGTTGCTATACTCAGTAGCTATCATACTAAAAATAAAAGAATGTGTAGATTTAAAGAAACACAGGCAAAATTAGTACAGTAATGATTTTGCTCCTGATTTTATATGGATAGGAAAACGTAGAATATACGTTTCTAAAGAGAGATTAGCAGGTCACCTAGAGTTTTTAAGTGTCCTGATATAAATATCTGATCAGTTCATAGAGATCAAAGTTTTAAACAGGGCGAGTTAAGTTTATTTATTTAGGAAGTTGATCATAAAAAATATTATGTTTAGGCATCTGAGTGGGTCATCAAGATACCAGTTTATATAGAGGTTAGTGTTTAAAACGGTATGTGCATATAAAGAAGTAACGAATAATTGAAGATCGTGGTTGTAGAAAGGATACTAAATGAGCAAATATGTGTTTATAGAGAAAAGAAGATTGAAGAAACTTATTTATCGATATGTGAACAGTTCATGAAGAATTGTGGTTAGATACGAGTAGGAAAACCATCAAGATAAAGTGTTTACGGAGAAAGTAGATAACAATATATGTATATATTAAAAGATGACGGATGTATTGATTTAAAAAGAGTGGGTCAATCATCAATATATGGGTTAACATAGAAGAGATCAGAAATTAATTATATATAGGGAAATGCACACGATTGTGGTTGAAGAATGGTGGGTGAATCATCAAGATAAATGTTTATAGAGAAGATCAAAATATGCCTACGTCATTATTAAGAAGCAAGCAGTTACGAAGGGTCATGGTTAAAGAAAGGTGGATGAATCATCAAAGTAAGTGTCTAGAGAGGATTGAAGATAGAAGATATGCTTACGTATTTGTAAAGAGGTGAACGGTTCACGATGAATCATGGTTAAAGAAGGGTGGATGAATCATCAAAGTAAGTGTCTAGAGAGGATTGAAGATAGAAGATATGCCTACGTAATTGTAAAGAGGTGAACAGTTCACGATGAATCGTGGTTAAAGAAGGGTGGATGAATCATCAAAGTAAGTGTCTAGAGAGGATTGAAGATATGCCTACGTATTTGTAAAGAGGTGAACAGTTCACGATGAATCATGGTTAAAGAAGGGTGGATGAATCATCAAAGTAAGTGTCTAGAGAGGATTGAAGATATGCCTACGTATTTGTAAAGAGGTGAACAGTTCACGATGAATCGTGGTTAAAGAAGGAGGGGAAATCATCAAAGTAAGTGTCTAGAGAGGATTGAAGATATGCCTACGTATTTGTAAAGAGGTGAACAGTTCACGATGAATCGTGGTTAAAGAAGGAGGGGAAATCATCAAAGTAAGTGTCTATAGAGGATTGAAGATAGAAGATATGCCTACGTATTTGTAAAGAGGTGAACAGTTCACGATGAATCGTGGTTAAAGAAGGAGGGGAAATCATCAAAGTAAGTGTCTAGAGAGGATTGAAGATATGCCTACGTATTTGTAAAGAGGTGAACAGCTCACGATGAATCATGGTTAAAGAAGGGTGGATGAATCATCAAAGTAAGTGTCTAGAGAGGATTGAAGATATGCCTACGTATTTGTAAAGAGGTGAACAGTTCACGATGATTTGTGGTTAAAGAAGGGTGGATGAATCATCAAAGTAAGTGTCTAGAGAGGATTGAAGATATGCCTACGTATTTGTAAAGAGGTGAACAGTTCACGATGAATCGTGGTTAAAGAAGGAGGGGAAATCATCAAGACATTACATCAAGGGACATAACATTAAATTTGAGCCAAGAGAATAATAAACAGGATAGAAAGCTAAATTCACGATCGAAATATTTAGGCCCTACAGATAAAACAGGCTCTGAATCTTACTGCCTGCCCATGTGCAAGGATGAAACTCCTTGGAGGGAGAAGCAAGTATCAGTTAAATTGTTGTCATTTTTTAAACAGTTTTGAAGATTGCTCAATGTATAAAGGTAATCAGGCCAAAGGTCTTGAACTAAAAATAAGCCGTGTATTTCCTCCTTCCATATCAAAGCGTATAAACAAAATATGCCTTTGCAAAATCTTAGTTAGTGATATATTTCATGTTATTCCCAAATACAATCGACAAGTTACTAAAAATCATTGATTAAAATTGAAAATATTATTTAAGTTAATGTTATGCATTTTACTAACATTCCTTCTGTTATTAATCTGTCTGATTTACTAAATAGATGTAATTTTATGTCACTCTAGCTGAGTTGAGTATTTGAGCTCGAGTTATGCTCTACTACATCTCCTTTATACAAACAACAACATAGACAGTATACACTGTAAACTGGTCTAAAAGAATGGTAACGCCTTGCAGACTAACTTGCCTATTGCAATATATCCAAGCCACTGATCAGACTTAGGCGCGAGTCTCTGATTATTGGATGGCTTCGGACTTAATTGACCGGCAATATTGGATCTTCCGCCAAGTAGTTCTACTGCCTCCTATATGAATCTGGCTTTATTTGCAGCTATCTCTGATTTATTATCTATAATTTATCCTTCTCAATTATTTCTCATTTAATTCAATTTCCATTACAGTATTGTTCTTTAACATATACAAGTAGATGTGGATACAGTATTAAGAACGGAAAATCTGAAAGAATCTGGAGAATGCATAACTTTGCATTAAATTCGTCAATAAAATATATATACAACAAACCTTCTATGCGTGGATTGACGATTTTCACTCTTGTAGATAACAAAAGAATCGACTAATTAAAGTTGCTGATTATTAAAATGTAGTATTTATAGTGAATGCTGCTACTGAACAAGAGGTGTGCATCTTCTGGCACAGGAAAGATATGAGAATACTACTATGATATCTGGAATACTAATAGCTATATAACAATAAATATATATCAAGGATCATTAGCGGTGGTCTCTAAATAAATCACATCGATTGAAAAGGTCTCCAGAAGTCTGAACAATCGATTCCATCTTTCTGTTACTAATCAAAATAAAAAACTAACTACTGAAGAGCTATTTAAAAAATTCTTTTTAATAGGTAACCGAGAGAAGCTGCTTGAGTTCTCTATTGGTAATAGCGATTAATTTTAATGAAGTGTTAGCTAGGGAACAAAGGATATAAGTTCTTATTATTATTATTATATACGGGCTGGGGCTAAAATCTAACGCTGGCCAATGAACTACAGTATTTCCACTGAGTGTGTTTACTGATACATACAGAATAGAATAGGAGTCCCCGCAAGGCCACAGTCCGAGTTCCGCAAAGAGCCAAAGGAAGAGTCTCTAGGCGAGGCCGTAGGACGTGCTTTCCCTCAAGAGCATAGTGAGTGGCGAGGCTGGCTCACGAATCGTGCAGGTGTGTCCCCTGGTATGTATAATATAAATCTCGATGTAGTGGCGTATTCACTCACCGACATGCAGTGTTGAGGCACTTCCAGGCGCCTTACCCATACAATGTTTACACTTGAATTTAAGCTTTCTGTGTGAAACCCCCAGGTAAGTTCACAAAATGTTGACTTTTTCAATCTTAAAAAGATAGTGGACTTTTTTGTCCCCAAATCGGCTCCATTGTATTTCTTAAGAGAAAATCGCAAAAAGTTAGTTTTAAAGACTTTATTTGAGGAAATAAATGAGTAAAATGTTGAAGCGTTGACATATCTGCACGCACCTTGTATCAGATATAAGGTAAATTATTATATGGTGGCGTGATAAGTGACTTGCCGAGGTACTGAGGTGATACGGGCAAGTACGCACAGAGGATGTTCTCCTCATAAGTGTGACAGTTGTAAGTACGTGTCGCCGTGACGATCACATGATCCCTACACCCATGGGCATGTATTGCTTAAACATAGTAAAATCATAGTTTGAAAGAATGTAATGCATGCTTAAATTAAATTTACTTTAGTCATGCACACTAAGCTCACCATTTACATTGTAAAATTATATAAAAATATAAAAGTTCCAACGAAACTTATGTCTGTAAAGACAATCCTACTAAAAATGATAAGTTTTAAAATGTGTAAAATATCTAAAGACCTTTGTAAGAGATCAATATAAATTGGTATATGGCCATCGTGTAATTTACAAGCCAAGCCCATGACGTCATTGCAACAGCCATTAACCGGGAATGGCGCAATAAACTTAAGCCAGCTGTATGTGACACTATAGGCTTGTCGGCCCCACGGAAACTGCCTATTGCCATTCAACAAGTGTTTGTGGTTGTCAATAGGCACAGCGATTGAGAGTGTTTATTTATTATTAACTAAGATATTTAAAGCAATATAACCAAACATGTTTAGTTTTTTACTTGTTTTAGGAAAGACAAACTGAAATGAGTTTTTAAAAAATCAAGTGTGGAATTCAAGGATCTTCATAATCAATTTGTGAATCATTTTAGTAAAATGACTTAAAAAATATGTAAATTGACAACATCCTTAGACTTTCTTTATGTTTGTGTATATTTTATTTGCGATATTACTGTTATTTAAGTAAATAAGTGAGTTAAAAAAAATAAGATTTCATTTCCTTTGTTATTTATAGTTATATCTTATGTTGTAACGTATAGACAGCGTTGAGATATTTGAAAATTCTACTAAACTAAAATAAATCATATATGTCTTGTTTATTCAAAACCATTATTATATTAAGCTTCCTCAAATAACCTCGAACAACATTTATTTATGGTTTGAAAAATCAGAATCCTAAAAAATGTACTACAGTTTATGCGCGCAATAGTAACATTCTTAGAGGTCTTACTAAATGAGAATTGATACTTTGTTTCTCAGTTAAAAGACTAATTAATCGTAACCTAGTTTCATAAATTAATTCCGACCGTTGTTCTAGTTAGTATCATAAAATAAATAAATGCATATAAAATTCGAAAACACTTGAATAATATATAAATCGTCTTATTTTATCATAATTTATTGTAAATGTAAGTAAAACTTGGAAAATAAGAACCCTGCTGATAAGTCGTAACCTAGCTGAGTAAATAAATGTCAAAATTGTCTGAACCGGCCCTGTCACTCCTAAGCTTTCTCACTGTTGAAATTACAATATGTAAAATCATATATCTACGGGAGGCACATATATTAGGATTGTGGGGCGTAGTTCTCATCGAGAATATGCAGTTTTAAGTACAGTTCTCATCGAGAATATGCAGTTTTTAAGTACAACTTAGTACTAGTTAGTTTTATTAATGACCTACAAATATCTTCTTAAGGCACATATATTAGGATTGTGGGGCGTAGTTCTCATCGAGAATATGCAGTTTTTAAGTACAACTTAGTACTAGTTAGTTTTATTAATGACCAACAAATATCTTCTTAAGGCACATATATTAGGATTGTGGGGCGTAGTTCTCATCGAGAATATGCAGTTTTTAAGTACAACTTAGTACTAGTTAGTTTTATTAATGACCAACAAATATCTTCTTAAGGCACATATATTAGGAATGTGGGGCGTAGTTCTCATCGAGAATATGCAGTTTTTAAGTACAACTTAGTACTAGTTAGTTTTATTAATGACCTACAAATATCTTCTTAAGGACATATATTAGGATTGTGGGGCGTAGTTCTCATCGAGAATATGCAGTTTTTAAGTACAACTTAGTACTAGTTAGTTTTATTAATGACCAACAAATATCTTCTTAAGGCACATATATTAGGATTGTGGGGCGTAGTTCTCATCGAGAATATGCAGTTTTTAAGTACAACTTAGTACTAGTTAGTTTTATTAATGACCTACAAATATCTTCTTAAGGCACATGTATTAGGATTGTGGGGCGTAGTTCTCATCGAGAATATGCAGTTTTTAAGTACAACTTAGTACTAGTTAGTTTTATTAATGACCAACAAATATCTTCTTAAGGCACATATATTAGGATTGTGGGGCGTAGTTCTCATCGAGAATATGCAGTTTTTAAGTACAACTTAGTACTAGTTAGTTTTATTAATGACCTACAAATATCTTCTTAAGGCACATGTATTAGGATTGTGGGGTGTAGTTCTCATCGAGAATATGCAGTTTTTAAGTACAACTTAGTACTAGTTAGTTTTATTAATGACCTACAAATATCTTCTTAAGGCACATATATTAGGATTGTGGGGCGTAGTTCTCATCGAGAATATGCAGTTTTTAAGTACAACGAGAATATGCAGTTTTTAAGTACAACTTAGTACTAGTTAGTTTTATTAATGACCAACAAATATCTTCTTAAGGCACATATATTAGGATTGTGGGGCGTAGTTCTCATCGAGAATATGCAGTTTTTAAGTACAACTTAGTACTAGTTAGTTTTATTAATGACCAACAAATATCTTCTTAAGGCACATATATTAGGATTGTGGGGTGTAGTTCTCATCGAGAATATGCAGTTTTTAAGTACAACTTAATACTAGTTAGTTTTATTAATGACCTACAAATATCTTCTTAAGGCACATACATGTATTAGGATTGTGGGGTGTAGTTCTCATCGAGAATATGCAGTTTTTAAGTACAACTTAATACTAGTTAGTTTTATTAATGACCTACAATTATCCTCTAATTTTCAAATAAAAACACCAATTAAAAGTTGTAAAGCAGTTTTCTTTTGACGATAGAACCACCCTCTATCCTATATCATAGTTTTATATCACCCCCCCCCCACCCATATACAAAGATAATAAATATATCTTCCAACCTTTAAAATAAATAAATACGCCAAACATGTGTGTGACTGTTAGATATCTTCACAAAACAACGCTGTGCTTTGATTAATTAGATATTTTTCATAAATTGGTCCGTTCAAGTAAAACAATCTGAATGATTAATTTAATTCATTAAATAGCCACGTTTGCTCTTCTTGTAGAGGAATCAATAAACCCACGATCCATCACGTCCGCTAACACAGAGAAAAACAGATCAGCAGGTTTGTCTGATCTCTACTACCTCACATTTCTGTGTACTTTCAATAATTTGCAAAGAATAAATTGATATAAAGAATTTGCACTTTAGAAACATTAACTAGTTTTTGTAAAAACAATACTACAAACTTGAGTATTTATTCAATACATGACTGGAGTGTTTATTCAATAGTTCTATTTAATTATTGACGTAATTTTCCATTTTTTAAAATTCCAAACAACAGTAGACTCTTTTTTGTTCAAGTAATAATATTAACTATTAATTGATCTATACCGTTACACATTCACCTTTCCTGACAGTATTTTACTTTTATACTAAAATAAATATAACTTGGAATTACTTTATAAAATATATATTATAAATTTTTATACAGCTTTATATAAAAATAATTACTTTGTACTAAAATAAAACCAAGTTTTGTTTTGGTTAAAAAACTTTTGTTGCTAACAAACTGGCAAATATTTCAGATTTTTTGTTGCAAATATATCAGAACTGTTATTTCCTCCAATATTTCACAACAATCTAACTAATGAAATATATAGCCACAAAAACAATAAACTTTTTAAAGAGATAAAAAGTACTACTAAAATGTAAAACTACACAGTCAATATTAAAAGTTGTATTGTACGATGATTTTTCAGTATTTTTTTTTTTTTAAGGGCATTGTCTTTTGAAATGTGCTTGCATATTTTCAATAAGTATGAATATAATAACCCCTAAAAAAATGCAATGTTTACCTCATAAATGTTACTTTAGTATTGGCGTCTTAACCAATAGAACCAATCGAAATTATTTAGATAGTTAAAACATAAATAATCCTGCTTGGTTTTGTTCAAACTGTACCTACGGGATTCGTTTCAAATGTCCATCAATATATTATTTGAAACATTTATTTTTAATAATTAAATAAGTTTTGTTAAATTACCATTCAACCTAATTCTTTAACTAACTATTGTTGAATTCTAGTTAATTATATATTTTTACATGTATTCCAATGAATTGTGTTCCCAACTGACTCTAATGAGTCTTTCCGTGTTCTTAACTGACTCTCATGAGTCTTTCCGTGTTCTTAACTGACTCTCATGAGTCTTTCCGTGTCCCTAACTGACTCTCATGTGTCTTTCCGTGTTCTTAACTGACTCTCATGAGTCTATCCGTGTTTCCAACTGACTCTTATGAGTCTTTCCGTGATTCCAACTGACTCTCATGAGTCTTTCCTTGACCCTAACTGACTCTCATGAGTCTTTCCGTGTCCCTAACTAACTCTCATGGGTCTTTCCGTGTTCTTAACTGACTTTCCTTGACCCTAACCGACTCTCATGAGTCTTTCCGTGTTCCCAAGTGACTCTTATGAGTCTTTCCTATGCTACTACCCCTTCAAATACCTGGAAAATGTTAAATACGACACCAGTATGTAGGACTGGACAATTTTCGTCATCGTATTTTTTTTTGCTCTTAATACCAATGTTTACTGCTTAGATACACTAATATGTATATATATTTAAATATACATATATATTTGTAAGGAGGACCAGTATAAATGTATTTAGCAGGTTTTACATATATTTTTAAAACGGATATTTTGTCCTGGACGAGGCTGATTGAATAGTGAGTGAGTTTTAATATTCAATTTTCCCTATACAAATCTTTAGTATAATAAATTATTAAGTTGATTCTAAGTATTTCCAAAAACTACTTGTACTATTATTAATTCAAGGCCATAACAGTTTTAGTTTAATTATTGATGTTGACAGGCTTACAGTATAATGTGTTATAGTGAGTTTAAACGTATAGTATTCTATTTGAAATGTATATTTAGGTAGGGATTTTTCTTATTGTTTTTCCACAAAAATATATCTCAGACTATGATTTACTGCAATATACATACATTTAGAAATTACAAACACTGCAACCCAGGGAAGTAGCGCCAGCCGTCTACACGTACTTATCTCTACTCTCGTAAACCTTGCACAACAGTCACTTCTTCCTTGTCAGATTACATATTTCTACTCTCGTAAACCTTGCACAACAGTCACTTCTTCCTTGTCAGATTACATATTTCTACTCTCGTAAACCTTACACAACAGTCACTTCTTCCTTGTCAGATTACATATTTCTACTCTCGTAAACCTTGCACAACAGTTACTTCTTCCTTGTCAGATTACATATTTCTACTCTCGTAAACCTTGCACAACAGTCACTTCTTCCTCATCAGATTACATACTCGTATTTCTACTCTCGTAAACCTTGCACAACAGTCACTTCTTCCTTGTCAGATTACATATTTCTACTCTCGTAAACCTTGCACAACAGTCACTTCTTCCTTGTCAGATTACATATTTCTACTCTCGTAAACCTTGCACAACAGTCACTTCTTCCTTGTCAGATTACATATTTCTACTCTCGTAAACCTTGCACAACAGTCACTTCTTCCTTGTCAGATTACATATTTTAACTTTAAATAATAATTTATTCACAAATGAAACAAACTTGCATTTCTTACAGTTTCTATGTATAAATACAGTACAAGTAAACGTCACACAACACAAATTTATTACAATATAAGCACAAAATGCACAAATATACTACAATACAAGCACAAAATGCACAAATATTATGGTGATCGATTTCGGTGAACCACGCTCACCTTCCTCAGACCAGAGGGATTCACAAAAGGAAGGTGAGCGTGGTTCACCGAAATCGATCACCATAATATTTGTGCATTTTGTGCTTGTATTGTAGTATATTTGTGCTTATATTGTAATAAATTTGTGTTGTGTGACGTTTACTTGTACTGTATATGTACCAACACGTATTATGCTAATTAAAAAACTATTTACGTATAAATACAATATTTACCAGATTATATGATCTTTGAAAATAATTACTATTTTATTTATTCTTGAATCTCTTCTTGAATAGTTTTGAAGTTTGTATTTCTTAAATCGGTACCAAAAGTATTCTTTATTTTAAAAGTTGCCCCTGACTCGAGGGTTCTCAAGCTATCACAAGATAATGGTATCAAGCAACTTCGAGCATTGCTGTTCCTTCGAGCATGGCTGTTCCTTCGAGCATGGCTGTTCCTTCGAGCATTGCTGTTCCTTCGAGCATGGCTGTTCCTTGAATGAAATACTACTAGGAACAGTATTTATTAAAAAACGTAAAAAAGTATTATTAAAATGTAAAACTATAGTGTCAGTACTAAAAGTTGTATTGTATGATGATTTTCCAGTTTTTTTAATGCCATTTCCTTTTGCTTGCATATTTTCAATAAATATAAATATAATAACCTCCTAAAAAAATCAATTTTTACCACATGATTGGTATTTCAGTATGGCCTTCCATACCAATAGAATTAACCTAAATAACTAAATAAAATTTTTAATTAAATTATTGATGTTGACAGGCCTACAATATAATGTGTTATAGTGAGTTTTAACATACAATATTATATTTGAAATGTATCTTTAGGTAGGGATTTTCTTATTGTTTTCTCACAAAAATATACCTCAGTTCATGATTTACTGCAATATACATACATTTAGAAACTACAAACACTGCAGCCCAGGGAAGTGGCGCCAGTGTTAATGTCCGACATAGGCCCATGTCTATGTCGAACCCTGAGGTGAGGGTATAAGGGTGTATCATGGGTATTTTATAACCGGTGAGGTATCCCAACCTTGCACAATGCCCGCCTGCCGGGTCAATAAGATCTACTTTATTGTTTATTTTCTTTAAGCAGTTCATTCATTGCTCAATAGAAGAAACACGTTATCTTGTGTATGACAATGTTAGTGAAGATGGGATTCAAATTTAAAATACAGTATTAAGAATATTTTCAAATCTCAAACTTATTTATACACGTTTAAACGCAATAACAATTGTTTAAAACATATTCATATAGCTTTTATTTTTACCTAAAGGAACTGACTGAAGAAATCCTTATATTCCAGATATCAGCCTTTAGAAACTCATCAAAATACTTCTGTGTAGTAATACAGAAGTATGTTGCACGTTAAAGTGTTCTTTAAAATCATACGTATATATAAATTAAATATAAATCTGTTGAGAATGAATATTTTTTCATTTTGTTGACTCGCAATGTTCAGATAATACTATAGACAAATATGTGTATCAGTGTACATATATACACATAAGTGCTTCCTGTTGATAATAATAATTAGTAAATAAACTACATCAGACTAACAATCTCCCTGTCTGCAGTTAACTATAGTCCACTAATTAGTAATACAGTCTCGGGCTGTGATGCGGCACCGCTAATGTCACTCAGATCAATGTGATTCAGCGCAAAGGTCAGTGTTTTACACAGGCGGCCAGTTGGAAGGTCGCCAACAGGCCATTTTATTTGAACACTCTTGCAAAATACATCGACAACATACCGACGGAAAAGAGCCTTACTGTGTCATTTCGGACCTCAATGACTCCGATGAATATTCAATATTCGAATCATCAAAAGTCACCTGAAGCGTTCTGCTTAACTTGGTCAACACTACAATATACCATATATCTCAGAACTACACCCAGTTACACTGAACAGACGTAGAATGAGTGAGTGGGGAAACAAATAACCACTTTACAGGCCGTGTCGAAACCTGAAATGTGGGTATAAGGGTTTCTCATGGGTCTATCTCGTCTGTAATGTCCTATGGTGTTGATCATGGCTCTTCTGCTGCATCAAAAGTATTTTTGGAACAGCTCTGTTGAGCTCATGTAGGGGTTTGTTTAAGGAACTAAATTTTCTCACTCTATTTACTATACATCTATGAGGTAATTTCTGCTACAATTCACAAACAGACTAACATAAAAACTGTCGAGTCTGACCACAGATTTCCAACACGTCATGGTGACAATCTGCGTACCCCAAAACATCGCCTGGTTATCTTCCAGAGGGAATCTTTGTGAGCTGGGACAATATTTTATAACAGACTGGCCTCGGAGCTGAAATTTTCAAATAAAATTAATTTCCTCCTACGTCTAAAATCCTCCGACATACAAGAAGAATAATATAATTTGCTCGAATTCCTTTCTGGCTGGGATAACATGGTTGCGTATATTGTTTATTAATATAAATTTTAAAACATGTAAATTTATAGAATTATTTTATTTCTGTTAACAAATTTGATGATTGAGATATGCAAGTATACTTTATGCAATAAACATCTTAGACTGTTGACCTGGTCATTATTGCAAAAACGTCTCAAACAGTTTTATGGCGAAGAAGAATAGGTATTATAACGAGTCAAGATCCATCATAGATTAGCCTGTACAGTATTCTGTAACACATATTCAACAGCCTAGTGTCTGATAGCTCTATATCCATTCCGTCATAGATTAGCCTGTACAGTATTCTGTAACACACATTCAACAGCCTAGTGTCTGATAGCTCTATATCCATTCCGTCATAGATTAGCCTGTACAGTATTCTGTAACACACATTCAACAGCCTAGTGTCTGATAGCTCTATATCCATTCCGTCATAGATTAGCCTGTACAGTATTCTGTAACACACATTCAACAGCCTAATGTCTGATAGCTCTATATCCATTCCGTCATAGATTAGCCTGTACAGTATTCTGTAACACATATTCAACAGCCTAGTGTCTGATAGCTCTATATCCATTCCGTCATAGATTAGCCTGTACAGTATTCTGTAACACACATTCAACAGCCTAGTGTCTGATAGCTCTATATCCATTCCGTCATAGATTAGCCTGTACAGTATTCTGTAACACATATTCAACAGCCTAATGTCTGATAGCTCTATATCCATTCCGTCATAGATTAGCCTGTACAGTATTCTGTAACACATATTCAACAGCCTAGTGTCTGATAGCTCTATATCCATTCCGTCATAGATTAGCCTGTACAGTATTCTGTAACACATATTCAACAGCCTAATGTCTGATAGCTCTATATCCATTCCGTCATAGATTAGCCTGTACAGTATTCTGTAACACACATTCAACAGCCTAGTGTCTGATAGCTCTATATCCATTCCGTCATAGATTAGCCTGTACAGTATTCTGTAACACATATTCAAGAGCCTAGTGTCTGATAGCTCTATATCCATTCCGTCATAGATTAGCCTGTACAGTATTCTGTAACACACATTCAACAGCCTAATGTCTGATAGCTCTATATCCATTCCGTCATAGATTAGCCTGTACAGTATTCTGTAACACATATTCAACAGCCTAATGTCTGATAGCTCTATATCCATTCCGTCATAGATTAGCCTGTACAGTATTCTGTAACATATTCAACAGCCTAGTGTCTGATAGCTCTATATCCATTCCGTCATAGATTAGCCTGTACACTATTCTGTAACACATATTCAACAGCCTAATGTCCGATAGCTCTATATCCATTCCGTCATAGATTAGTCTGTACAGTATTCTGTAACACATATTCAACAGCCTAATGTCCGATAGCTCTATATCCATTCCGTCATAGATTAGTCTGTACAGTATTCTGTAACACATATTCAACAGCCTAATGTCCGATAGCTCTATATCCATTCCGTCATAGATTAGCCTGTACAGTATTCTGTAACACACATTCAACAGCCTAGTGTCTGATAGCTCTATATCCATTCCGTCATAGATTAGCCTGTACAGTATTCTGTAACACACATTCAACAGCCTAGTGTCTGATAGCTCTATATCCATTCCGTCATAGATTAGCCTGTACAGTATTCTGTAACACACATTCAACAGCCTAGTGTCTGATAGCTCTATATCCATTCCGTCATAGATTAGCCTGTACAGTATTCTGTAACATATTCAACAGCCTAATGTCTGATAGCTCTATATCCATTCCGTCATAGATTAGCCTGTACAGTATTCTGTAACACACATTCAACAGCCTAGTGTCTGATAGCTCTATATCCATTCCGTCATAGATTAGCCTGTACAGTATTCTGTAACACATATTCAACAGCCTAATGTCCGATAGCTCTATATCCATTCCGTCATAGATTAGCCTGTACAGTATTCTGTAACACATATTCAACAGCCTAGTGTCTGATAGCTCTATATCCATTCCGTCATAGATTAGCCTGTACAGTATTCTGTAACACATATTCAACAGCCTAATGTCCGATAGCTCTATATCCATTCCGTCATAGATTAGCCTGTACAGTATTCTGTAACACATATTCAACAGCCTAGTGTCTGATAGCTCTATATCCATTCCGTCATAGATTAGCCTGTACAGTATTCTGTAACACATATTCAACAGCCTAATGTCTGATAGCTCTATATCCATTCCGTCATAGATTAGCCTGTACAGTATTCTGTAACACATATTCAACAGCCTAATGTCCGATAGCTCTATATCCATTCCGTCATAGATTAGCCTGTACAGTATTCTGTAACACATATTCAACAGCCTAATGTCCGATAGCTCTATATCCATTCCGTCATAGATTAGCCTGTACAGTATTCTGTAACACATATTCAACAGCCTAATGTCCGATAGCACTATATCCATTCCGTCATAGATTAGCCTGTACAGTATTCTGTAACACATATTCAACAGCCTAATGTCCGATAGCTCTATATCCATTCCGTCATAGATTAGCCTGTACAGTATTCTGTAACATATTCAACAGCCTAATGTCCGATAGCTCTATATCCATTCCGTCATAGATTAGCCTGTACAGTATTCTGTAACACATATTCAACAGCCTAATGTCTGATAGCTCTATATCCATTCCGTCATAGATTAGCCTGTACAGTATTCTGTAACACATATTCAACAGCCTAATGTCTGATAGCTCTATATCCATTCCGTCATAGATTAGCCTGTACAGTATTCTGTAACATATTTAACAGCCTAATGTCTGATAGCTCTATATCCATTCCGTCATAGATTAGCCTGTACAGTATTCTGTAACACATATTCAACAGCCTAGTGTCTGATAGCTCTATATCCATTCCGTCATAGATTAGCCTGTACAGTATTCTGTAACACATATTCAACAGCTTAATGTCCGATAGCTCTATATCCATTCCGTCATAGATTAGCCTGTACAGTATTCTGTAACACATATTCAACAGCCTAGTGTCTGATAGCTCTATATCCATTCCGTCATAGATTAGCCTGTACAGTATTCTGTAACACATATTCAACAGCCTAATGTCTGATAGCTCTATATCCATTCCGTCATAGATTAGCCTGTACAGTATTCTGTAACACATATTCAACAGCCTAATGTCCGATAGCTCTATATCCATTCCGTCATAGATTAGCCTGTACAGTATTCTGTAACACATATTCAACAGCCTAATGTCCGATAGCTCTATATCCATTCCGTCATAGATTAGCCTGTACAGTATTCTGTAACACACATTCAACAGCCTAGTGTCTGATAGCTCTATATCCATTCCGTCATAGATTAGCCTGTACAGTATTCTGTAACACATATTCAACAGCCTAATGTCCGATAGCTCTATATCCATTCCGTCATAGATTAGCCTGTACAGTATTCTGTAACATATTCAACAGCCTAATGTCCGATAGCTCTATATCCATTCCGTCATAGATTAGCCTGTACAGTATTCTGTAACACATATTTAACAGCCTAATGTCCGATAGCTCTATATCCATTCCGTCATAGATTAGCCTGTACAGTATTCTGTAACATATTTAACAGCCTAATGTCTGATAGCTCTATATCCATTCCGTCATAGATTAGCCTGTACAGTATTCTGTAACACATATTCAACAGCCTAGTGTCTGATAGCTCTATATCCATTCCGTCATAGATTAGCCTGTACAGTATTCTGTAACATATTTAACAGCCTAATGTCTGATAGCTCTATATCCATTCCGTCATAGATTAGCCTGTACAGTATTCTGTAACACATATTCAACAGCCTAATGTCCGATAGCTCTATATCCATTCCGTCATAGATTAGCCTGTACAGTATTCTGTAACACATATTCAACAGCCTAGTGTCTGATAGCTCTATATCCATTCCGGAAATATTTCTTGGCTCGACTTTACATCTTTTAAAAGCAGAAGGATACAATGGTCATTATTTTTCATGAATCTGTCAGAATATCTATACAAATGCTTACTGTATTTTTCAATTTATATTTATTTATTTTGTAAATTCAATTCAATTTTAACTTGATATTCACTACTTCCAATATATTTAAGGCATTATTGGAGACACTATTCAATAAAATATTCCACAGTTTGTTTGTGGCAATGTATGCTCTTGATTCGGATAACAGCCCTTCACTGAACCTAAAGGCTATTTATTACCTTGCCTAAATGTTAGTGAGCTGCCTTATAACAAACAATGATACGTTATACTCATTTAATATTCTGTGGATTAGACGTTGTGCCGTTCGTTGCATAGTTTCTTCGCCTCTGGGATCTTCCTCTACGAGGGGTTTCGTTCGTGTGTTGTCTTGTTTCTTTTCATCTATTCTGTTCGTCTTTCCCGTCTTCTTCATTTTCTATTTGGTCTTCCTCGTGGTTATGTCGGACTAAAGGAATTTTGGGTAACTATTCGTACATTTTTGCTGTTTATTATTTGTCATGGTCGAAATATAGTTGATGTTATTTAATGCATTCTTATGTCATTAAATAAAAAATAATAATAATAATTAATGCTGTTGCCCGTTGCCTTCCACATCTAGGTTAGCCACAAGGGTGCCAACATTCAAATGTAGTTTATACGTGCTGAACCTTACTTTGTATAATTCATTTTAGTATTATTTAAATAGTTTTTTAATCTTCTGTTCTTTTGCCCTAATTATTTATTTATATACAAAAAAAATGTTTTAGGTCCCTTGATAATTTTTCTCTTGACATTGGCTAGAACCAGCCAACTCACAAGCATTTGCACATTATTTAATATTTGCAAGATTTTTTTTATATACCATTTATGTGTATTTTAAATTATGTTTGTTTCCTGTATTTGACATACTTGATTTCTAGAAAATCATTAAATTAATAAAACTTGTTCGCTTTCGCATTGTTATTTTTAAGTAAACCCTATGATTGGGTAAATAATTGGTTTAGGGTAGACTTTATAGTTTATTTATTTATTTTTTTATAATTATACCATTTTAAACTTTGTTTCTTCTGAAAGCTTCATATTTTTCTTTAAGTAATTTTTAGCAATTTTTAGCTTAATTTTTTTTAAATTTATCTTCTCGCATTTGTTATTAAACATTTATGTTGGATAATCTATTTTCTGCCGCAAATTGGGTCTTGTCTCTGTCCTCCTGAGTCCAGTACCTTATCAGCCACCCGCAGTAGGGCCTAGATACAGATGTTTTTATGATGGTGGACGGCAACAATATTATAATACTGTTTGGAGGCCTATCAGTGAAAACTTCCTTTCGAAACATAACCATCCTTTCTACTATTCCTCAAGTTTTTCTATGGAATCAACCCCCCCCCTGAGGTAGTGAGATTGAGCATACAGTGAGCTATTTCTGAGCTCCGATGTCGTTAACTCAATGAGAGCCCTCACATTCTTGGCTCCACGCTCATTATGAAACTACAGTGGAATGCACAATTTCAGTAGATATGACCAGCATTGTGAATGGATCATAGTTTTGTTTTATTGTCCAAAGAGATGCCATTATCAAACCCATGTGAACATGCTTCTCACTTAGTTTTATTAAAATTCCAACGATGCCGTGTTTGTACCAAGCAATAATTTCTGACAGTTTTAACACCAAAATATACAGTTCTTACAAAATACATGTTATTATTATTATTATCCTCCACTCCTGTCTCAATTTCCAGCCTTGCAATTATGTCGACTTGTATGACACTGATTATATTAATTAATCAGTGTTACTTTCACACTAATTAAAATTTAGACAACTCAGCAAAACTTTAAATTAAAAAAATTTGGTTGCTCAGCTTATAAAATTGTTCAAATATTTTAATTGGGAAATGATTTCACAAAAGTGTTTGTCAGTAAAAGCTTATTCACTTTGATCTACACTTTTTATTCATAATTATGAGTAAATGTCGTCAATACAAAGTAGTACAGCAGATAACTAACTGTACGCAGATAGCTTAAGGAGTTTGTAGACAACATGCACTACACGGCCGTGATTTTAGGGTGCGACGTTGAACTGAACGTGTGTTGACAGAGTTCAATCTGGCATCGCCACTTAGCTCACTGCCGCTCGACGCGCTTAAAGTGGATAGTTCACACAACATAAAAAATGTGTTAACACTATTTAGCATGGGAATGAGCTAGAGTTATGAGTAGAGTTAGTTATCTGTGGTAGTACATCAAGAAAACTATGCCATTGTTCACCATTGCTAAGGGAATAGGCCCCACAAACAGATTCATATAACAGAGATTGTCTGTAAAGTTACAAAAACACAAGCCTTGGCAGGTGTGAATGTGAGCTGAACTGACGACCCTTGAAGAGAAACATACCCAGACAGGTAGAACTCGATAAATATGTAAAGATAGAAAATAGTTGGCCAACTCACAAAATAATTTATTATGCCACCGTCCAATATAGTAAACGCAAAATGGGATGTACTTTTTTAATAAATCCCTGAAGAATATCTTTTAGTATTGTAATGCTTATACTCTTTTTTTAAGTTCTTCAAAAACATAGCTAATGGTTACTGAGTATATTAGGCATTTAAGAAACAAAGTTACGAAACGACAGGTACAACAAATATGGTACTTCAATACTTAAACCGCGACTTCTTTAAATGCGTCATAATGGTTTTACAGTACTACACATTTTTAAGAAAAAATCAAATACGGACAAATGAGACCTCACTTACAGTTAACTCTTATCTTAATGAGACTAATAAAATAAAAACTTAATTTTCAGAAACATGAATATCTAGAACTACAATAGAGAAAAACTGTCCTAGATATTCATCTGTATATCTAGGACATTAAACTGTACAGAAATATATAAGCTGTACAGTTTAAATTAAAAAAAGATACCTAGTAATTAATTTATTCATTCTCTCACTCATTCTTTCGTTCAACTCTAATTCTAGATCCCCATCCCTAGCCATTGAAGAAGAAGCTGTCATTCTTTCAATGACGCTGTGAACCAAAATTAATTGTTAGAATTATTTGAATCCAGAGATAGTTTATTTCACTTTATACTGTCACGTACCAAACAGGAAATAGTGAGAAAATGACCTAAGGATAGTAATACGTAGTATTGACAGAGCTGAGTCGTGTCGTCCCAAAATTTTCGAATCCCCAAATTTCCATGAATGAAATAAGCAAGAAAACAATCTCAAAATTTCCGTAAGAAATATGCAGCCCTAATAACTTAGATTATGAGTCTTAAAAGGTCCTAAGGTTAGGGCTGGGTGGGTTCGAAACCTATGGTCTCTAGCCGTTGAGGAAATCCACTGTTTGAATAATATGACTCACTATACATAGACTATCATGTACAATAAAAATAATAGCCTATACAGCGTCCGAAATTAATTGTATGTCCACATCATACATCTTACCGGTCCGTACGTGTATGGGTGGGCGGAGAGGTCAATAATTCTGTATTTACATGGGTGGGTAAGTGGGTCAGTTCCAATATATGTGCACGAGTGTGGGTGGGTGGTTGGATCAATACTAATGTACCTGTATAGGTGGATGAATCAATACTTCTGCAAGTGTACGGGTGGGCGGTTTGGTCTGTACCAATGTACCTGTATAGGTGGATGGATCAATACTTGTGCAAGTGTACGGGTGGATGGTTTGGTCTGTACCAATGTACCTGTATAGGTGGATAGGTCAATACTTGTGCAAGTGTAAGGGTGGGTGGTTTGGTCTGTACCAATGTACCTGTATAGGTGGATGGATCAATACTTGTGCAAGTGTACGGGTTGGTGGTTTGGTCTGTACGAATGTACCTGTATAGGTGGATGGATCAATACTTGTGCAAGTGTACGGGTGGGCGGTTTGGTCTGTACCAATGTACCTGTATAGGTGGATGGATCAATACTTGTGCAAGTGTACGGGTGGGTGGTTTGGTCTGTACCAATGTACCTGTATAGGTGGATAGGTCAATACTTGTGCAAGTGTAAGGGTGGACGGTTTGGTCTGTACCAATGTACCTGTATAGGTGGATGGATCAATACTTGTGCAAGTGTACGGGTGGGTGGTTTGGTCTGTAACAATGTACCTGTATAGGTGGATGAATCAATACTTGTGCAAGTGTACGGGTGGGCGGTTTGGTCTGTACCAATGTACCTGTGTAGGTGGATGGGTCAATACTTGTGCAAGTGTACGGGTGAGCGGTTCGGTCTGTACCAATGTACCTGTATATAGGTGGATGGGTCAATACTTGTGCAAGTGTACGGGTGGGCGGTTTGGTCTGTACGAATGTACCTGTATAGGTGGATAGGTCAATACTTGTGCAAGTGTACGGGTGGGTAGTTTTGTCTGTACCAATGTACCTGTATAGGTGGATGGGTCAATACTTGTGCAAGTGTACGGGTGGGTGGTTTGGTCTGTAACAATGTACCTGTATAGGTGGATGAATCAATACTTGTGCAAGTGTACGGGTGGGCGGTTTGGTCTGTACCAATGTACCTGTGTAGGTGGATGGGTCAATACTTGTGCAAGTGTACGGGTGAGCGGTTCGGTCTGTACCAATGTACCTGTATATAGGTGGATGGGTCAATACTTGTGCAAGTGTACGGGTGGGCGGTTTGGTCTGTACGAATGTACCTGTATAGGTGGATAGGTCAATACTTGTGCAAGTGTACGGGTGGGTAGTTTTGTCTGTACCAATGTACCTGTATAGGTGGATGGGTCAATACTTATGCAAGTGTAAGGGTGGACGGTTTGGTCTGTACCTATGTACCTTTGTAGGTGGATGGGTCAATACTTGTGCAAGTGTACGGGTGGGCGGTTTGGTCTGTACCAATGTACCTGTATAGGTGTATGTTACAATACCTTTGCGTAACAATGGGTGGGCGGATGGATCAATACAAATTGATGTGTATGCTTGCATGGGTACACGTGAACTGCTAGGCGAATGGACTGTGACGTCAGGAGTCTGATATTTCTTTTGTTTCATAAGCAATATTGTGTTGTTATAAGGCTAATTTATTGCCATTGAGCATTTTTGCTTAATCTGTTTTCTTCAAGTATGCATTCTTGGTTGTTCAGTTACACAGAAGTTTTTTCACATCAAACTTATTGTTTAAATATTTTAGGTATAGTTTCTCAAAATTAAAACTAAATTTTGTTACTGTCGTAAACTACTCACAAGATTCTTATGTGTAGCCTTTAGGTTCTAGATATATTGAATCGCAAGAAGCCCCATTTCTCAATGAATACCAACATTATTTCCCTGGTATTGGCTACATTTTTTACCACATCTTCATGTCAACTTCAGAAGACATAACCTAAGCAGCGTTCAGAAGTTATTTCAAGTGCTTTATAATAATAAACTAATTGCAAGCCTTAGAGGTGCCGAACATTAGAAGTAGTTTACTACTTCTGATATTTTTGCCACATTTCTGGTAATAAGTGAGCTTAAGATTGATCTTTGCATAAACGACTAATTATAAAATCAGCATAACATTTTCAATCAATATGACTCATCCACGTCATCATGTTGGAATGCATTACAAATATCAATTAAGCGTTAAATAAAACAACGCATATGTATTTTCACAGTACACGTAATATTAATGTCAATCACATCCGGGGACTAAGCTGAGTATAGTACAACAATTATCAGCAGGAACGTGTGTAGTAGAGTGTAGGTAGAACCCTGCCTCACTATAGTACAACAATTATCAGCAGGAACGTGTGTAGTAGAGTGTAGGTAGAACCCTGCCTCACTATAGTACAACAATTATCAGCAGGAACGTGTGTAGTAGAGTGTAGGTAGAACCCTGCCTCACTATAGTACAACAATTATCAGCAGGAACGTGGTAGTAGAGTGTAGGTAGAACCCTGCCTCACTATAGTACAACAATTATCAGCAGGAACGTGTGTAGTAGAGTGTAGGTAGAACCCTGCCTCACTATAGTACCAGCTCTACTTTTACCTCACGATAGGGAGGAAACGTTACGCCTGTGTTACTGAGAGACCTGGGATTATTATTGCTGTCGTTCTGCTATTTTCAACCCTGGCTAGAATTTACAACTAGTCACAACTACAGAATTTACACAATATGCATTTTCCTCAACTTTTTCAAATATTTATACCAAGCACTGAATATACACTTAAAGCCATTCTATGTTTAATCGTTTGATATTACTGTTTTTGAACAGATAATTCTTCTTTTATTTGTATGTATATAGGAATGAATGCGAATTTGTATGCGTGTATATGTGTATGTATATATGTGTATATGCTTTTTGTTTAGAAATAATTTGATTTACTTTAATTGTAATAAATTGAAGATTATTTATGTTGGTTAAAATTTACATATTTTGTTTAGTTATTTGAGTAATGTTGCTTATGAATCTATTTGCAGTGAAATGATAAATTGAACCAATCTCAAGATATATTCAAATTCAAATGATTTATTCTGTAAATTGACAATATATACATTGTATTACAGTCGTCAATGCTTATCGTACATCCATTAATAAAATAATACATTTAATTTAAAATAAACTTGATAAATCCACTATTATTCCATTTGTAAAACTATAAAAACTCCTCAACGGAGTAACAGGCTCTTTCTAAGAGATATTCCCTAGTCAACTTTTTAAATTTATTTGGGTTTGTTTCTGATTTAATTGTTGCGGGTAATTTGTTGAATAGTTCTGGACCCATGTTTTGAGGTAATTTTGAGGCTAGTTGCAATCTATGAGGGGCTTGTCTGTGTTGGTCACGTGCTCTTGTGTTGTATAAGTGAACATCAGAACCGGTCTGTATTGAATCAAACTTAAAACTATAATACAGGAGCATTTCATAGATATATATTGAGGGCAATGTCAAAATCTTTAAGGATTGAAAATAAGATTTGCACGGTGCTCGTCTATGTAGCCCTGCCATGATTCGTACAGCCCGCTTTTGTAACCGGAATATTCTCATAAATTTGGAATGAGATGCTGAACCCCAAAGGACAATGCCGTACTTCAGTCTTGACTCAATGAGGGAAGTATATATAAGTCTTAAAAGAAAATGGTCTTGGTATTTAGAATATCTTTTTAATAAAAACAGTTGTGATGCTACTCTAGAACATAATGTGTTTATATGCTGATCCCACGATAGTGTATTATCAAAAATGATTCCCAGATATTTGCAATTTGATTCAGACGGCAATAAAAATTCATTCATGAAAACTAACGGATCAGTATTTGTATTTATACAACTTGAAAAAGAAATGCTTGTTGATTTTGAGGGGTTCACGTGTAAGTTATTAGAGTTCAGGTATTGGTATAATTTTGTGAGTTGTAAATAGCAATTTAATTCTAAATTCTCCGATGAATTTTCTTGGAAAAGCAAGGCTAAATCGTCCGCGTACATTGTTAATTTTATGTTAGGAAAATTTTGCGTTAAACTATTTGTATATAATATGAAGAGAATTGGTCCCAACACTGAGCCTTGAGGGATTCCAAATTCTAATTTTAATTTTTCAGATTTAACATTTCTAATTTCGACCACTTGAGTTCTGTTTAACAAGAAGGATTTGATCCATTCTAGTGCAACACCTCTCACCCCCAAACAATACAATCGGCGAAAGAGGATTTTGTGGTCTAGACAATCAAAAGCTTTTTGTATGTCAAGGAATACACCTAAAGATTTAAACCTTTTGTCTAAGGCGGTGATGGCATGTGTGACAAATTTGACCAATGCATCGGTTGTGTTCTTTCCTCTAACAAAGCCATATTGTTCTTTACATATTAAGTTAAATTTCACAAGAAAACTCAGTAGTCTATTGACAAATACATGCTCAAATACTTTGGATATTGTTGATACGTTAGCAACCGGACGGTAACTAGCCGGGTTATTTGTATTTCCGTCTTTATATATTGGACGCACGATTGCTTGTTTCATTTCCAGCGGAAAGAAACCCTCTGCCAAAGAAGAATTAATCACGTCTGAAAGAGGCGTACAAATATGTATCGCACAGTGACGAATTACTTTGTGTGGTATTGCGTCGTATCCATATGCGTTTGAATTTTTTAATCCCATAATTACTTTGTATAGTTCCTCAGGGTCTGTAGGAGGTAGCATGAGTGTACTAAGGCAAGTTTTGTCTGACAGTGACTGTATCGGTGGTTCCGCTATCATTACGCTCTTTTGTTTACCTACACTAGCAAAGAATTCATTCATGTCCGTTGGGGTCGGCATATCCGTAGGTAACAAAACAGGTTTTGTATTCCTATCACTATTTATTATTGACCAGGCTTCCTTGGCTATATTATTAGTACTGCTTAAACGATCATACAAATGAGACGCTTTGGCCGCGGTTATAACCTTACGATAGATTTTTTTATAGTGTGTATAGTAATCTATAAATTCTTTAGTTTTATTAGCCTTCCTTCTGTAGTCTAGTTCTTTAAGCTTTTTTGAAGAAATAATTATACCTTTGGCTATCCAAAGTTTGTTTGTTTTCTTTTTATTAATTTTATAACGGGTTTTTAATGGGCAAGATATTGTAAAATAATACTCAAAAGTATCCATAAATTTTTTAAACTTAGACTGGGTATTGGAACAACTATTTAAAATACTCCATGACTCTTTGCTTAGTAAATAGTTTAATATTCTCAAATTTTCCGGGCAAGTGTTATGCATCGCTCGTGTGCTTCCACATGAAGGTATGTTTTCCGCGGAGGTGCTTTGGAATGTGACAGTGATATTTTGCGCGAAATGATCTGATAAGCCTGTGCCTATAACGTCTACCTGCAACATATCAGCACCAACGTTAGATAGAACATGGTCTATTAATGTGGATGAAGAGCCTGTTACCCTCGTTGGTGAGTGAACATACTGTATCAAATTGAATTCTTTCATAAGATCTTTTAACCTGTTTGTTTCGGCATTATTTTTTAACCAGTTGAGGTTTAGGTCACCAACTGTTAAACACAACTTATTGACTTTTGTCAAATACTTTGATAGTAATTGGTAAAATAAACTAAAAAAACTATCTATATTCGAGGCGTGTGGTGGTCTATAAATACCAAATAAAATAAGTTTTTCATTGTTTCTTAGATTAATTTCTATTCCTGCTACTTCAAATACCATTTCTCTACAAAATATATTTACATTTAACCTATTTACATTAATTTCTCTTTTAGATAAAATTACCAAACCGCCACTACTTTTATGCTCTGACCTTGAAAACTCACAAATAACATCATACTCTTGAAAATGTATGCTAAGTAGCTCTTCTTTTTTCAAACCATGCTCACTTAATACTAGGATATCTGGTTGTTTTGTTTGTAGAAAAATATTAAGCATATCTATTTTTTCCCTAAGATATTGTATGTTTAAATGAAGGATTTTAACATTATTCTGTTTCATAACATTAGGCCTACCATATACATTATTTAGATTGTTTATACATACATTATTAAGTGAATATTCAATGGGATCCGTGTTTTTATTTACATTAGCAGAATACATGTCTTTGTCATAGGTCTTCAGTTTAAAATTACGGGTTCAATGATTTTGTTTACAATAAGGTTGCAAAGCTTTTGTTTACCCCGGCTATTTAAATGAAGACCTTTTGATGAATAGCAACTACTAGGGATGCTTGCGAGAGATACAAGTTCGAAATGATCGTATTTTAGTGACTCAATCACTAAATCAATATTGGTTTTTCTGATTAAGGAGTTTAAGTGGGGTTTGTCATAACGTTGTGGTATTGTACACATGATAATGTTAGTGTGCTTAGTTTTTTCCGCAATTTCTTTGACATAAGTTTTTACATTAAAAGTGCCATTTAGTGTAACATTATTGGTACCACTTAAAACTATAAGATGATCGTTGTTTTTCAGTTTCTTCGCCTCGTAGTCTAAGTCGCTTGCTACATGCTCTAACTTTCCATTCGGTTTCACTACACTATACACTTCGTATTGATCACTTAGCTTATTTTGTAGCAAGCCACGCAGACCACGACCGTGGCTATCAGACAACAAAGTTACTTTTTTTGACAATTTAGATTGTGTTGTTATTTTTGCTGTTTTTAACTGTTTTACTGGCTGAATGTGTATTTTTTGAACAGTTTTTAGCTTACGAATTTTGTCGAAAATTTGGTTTACTGAGAATTTTTTTGAAAAACAACGATTTCCGTGCACACGCATGCCACGCATTATCGCCGAACAAATGAGTTCAGCGAAGTGCACAGCATACGCGCCACACTCGACACCGCCGTCCTGCTGCCGACACTGAAGCTGGATGACACTGACGTCAGGGTTGCCGCTGAGTGTTGCGGCCAGTCTCTGCGCGTGTTTACGGTTCACGGGCTCCACACTGTCAAGGTGATAGTAGGTGTCCTCCTCTCTGGCGTACAGCAATAGGGACCAGTGTGTGCCGCCTTCCTTCTCCTCCATCTCCCGGTCGTTTACCGTAGCCACTACATAGTCGTAGCCACCATATTATTAAGGAAGTACGTTTAGTGTTGTTTTTGTCAACCGCGCGTGTATTCTTACACATGGTTGAATTTAATTTGTAAATATTTTTAATTTGAATAAATGGTTTTTGATTTGATTTGATTTTACAAAAGTTATTATTATTGTTGTGTATTTTATAAAATTTATTTTACTTTTATATAAAAAGAGAAATTTCAGTTTTAATAACTTCAATATTTGATCAATAATATAATAAATTCACAGAACATGCTCGCCGACTGCAGAAAATCAACAAAAATATCTTACATATTCAAATAAATTTGTAATGAAATTAAACTTTTTTTCGAATTTCCAAACTTAACTAAACAAGCTCGGCAAACTCAGCATGGTGCTCCTTAATTGGCAATGCAAAATAATTGCTGTGAAAATGGGAGAATCACCTCTTCGTCGATCGGAATGTCTTTCAAATAAAATCTTCTTGCCTTTTTATAAATGAACTTAATTATTCGCGTATATAATATGAACAGACCATATTTTTAAAACAGTAAAACAACTCAGGCTGTTTATCTCCAACAATGCATGTTGTTGAATAAAATAACATGTAACATGCTTATATATATATATATACATAAATATTGACATTTTTGTAAATGTGTTTATATATTTATGTGATTATATGTTAAATAACAACTTCTATAAGTGTTGTACTAAATTTATTACTGTCAAATATTTGTACATAGTTAAAAATAGGTGAAAGAATATCAGTCGTCAGCAAGCCTTAGGTTCTCTTTGAACTGACTTAAAACGAGAGTGAGTCATTCCCACTCGGTAAATCAACGTCGTTGATCTATGACTGTTGTCGGTCGAGTATCTAGCAGGCGGGGCCATGGGCAAGATACACGGCCAGAGATCTGTACCAGTCAGGCAATAAAGTTAGATAAATCTAGTGATTTAAAACTCATTTACACTGCTGAGATGGAACTAAATAGTGTCGATATTGACTAATAACCTCAATAAAATAGTGTCGATATTGACTAATAACCTCAATAAAATAGTGTCGATATTGACTAATAACCTCAATAAAATAGTGTCGATATTGACTAATAACCTCAATAAAATAGTGTCGATATTGACTAATAACCTCAATAAAATAGTGTCGATATTGACTAATAACCTCAATAAAATAGTGTCGATATTGACTAATAACCTCAATAAAATAGTGTCGATATTGACTAATAACCTCAATAAAATAGTGTCGCTATTGACTAATAACCTCAATAAAATAGTGTCGATATTGACTAATAACCTCAATAAAATAGTGTCGATATTGACTAATAACCTCAATAAAATAGTGTCGATATTGACTAATAACCTCAATAAAATAGTGTCGATATTGACTAATAACCTCAATAAAATAGTGTCGATATTGACTAATAACCTCAATAAAATAGTGTCGATATTGACTAATAACCTCAATAAAATAGTGTCGATATTGACTAATAACCTCAATAAAATAGTGTCGATATTGACTAATAACCTCAATAAAATAGTGTCAATATTGACTAATAACCTCAATAAAATAGTGTCGATATTGACTAATAACCTCAATAAAATAGTGTCGATATTGACTAATAACCTCAATAAAATAGTGTCGATATTGACTAATAACCTCAATAAAATAGTGTCGCTATTGACTAATAACCTCAATAAAATAGTGTCGATATTGACTAATAACCTCAATAAAATAGTGTCGATATTGACTAATAACCTCAATAAAATAGTGTCGATATTGACTAATAACCTCAATAAAATAGTGTCGATATTGACTAATAACCTCAATAAAATAGTGTCGATATTGACTAATAACCTCAATAAAATAGTGTCGATATTGACTAATAACCTCAATAAAATAGTGTCGATATTGACTAATAACCTCAATAAAATAGTGTCGATATTGACTAATAACCTCAATAAAATAGTGTCGATATTGACTAATAACCTCAATAAAATAGTGTCGTTATTGACTAATAACCTCAATAAAATAGTGTCGATATTGACTAATAACCTCAATAAACAACTAAAATTGAGATTATTATTACTTAATTTTAGCTTGTTAATAGTTTATCAAATATAGCATGATTAATATTAATATTTTTTAAATGTGTTTTTTTGTAGATATTTATATTGTGTGTGATTATAGTTTTCTATATTTGCTATTTTATTAGCGTTTATTGTTCTTCTTTTTATATATTTATTTCTTTTGGTAATTATTTATATTACCTTGCTGTTTTTTTTATGTTGTGTTTGTTGTTTACATTTATTTTTGACATTTTTGTTTCTAGTATATGTTTAGTATCCCTTCATTTTGTGGTATTTATAGTTTGGCCCAGTTTATGTTTTTCTTATTAGTTTCTTTAAGCCTCGAAATACATTTTTCAACTTTAGTCATTACAAATTATATTTCGGTATTTTATTTTTTACGTTTTATTGACTTAATTATTTTTCCTCTCATGTAGACTTTTTAACTCAATATTTATTTTTTTCAATAAATATTAAGAAGCAGTGTAATTTCTTCCTCTCTGAGTCTCCCAATTCTAAAGGGCACAGTTTAGTTGCGAGGGTGGGTTTATTTGTAAAAAATAAACGTATAAAATCTCGTTTCAAAGCAAAAATACAAACGTTTAATAGTTTGTTATTCGGTACTCGTGTACAGCTAATTTTATGTATTAGTGTAAAGTTGGTATAGGAGTGTCATTAACTAACCTCATGGCCTTAAATGTCAACCTTCAGTACATGGAAGAGAATACGTACTTACCAGTTGAAAAACACGGGTTAAATAAGTCATAGAGGCCTAAGCTGTAGTCGTAGCTGCAAGAATCCTTTCGATTTTCTGATCGAAGTAATAGGTAAACTGTGCATTTATATTTTAAAATGTTTGGTACAAAATAATGGCTGTCCAAGAACTGAGTAGAAGAGATTTCTAGGTCCGTACAACACTGTGTCAAGACGATCGTTCGCCCAGCAGGGGTTGTGATTTTTGTCTGGTGAGGACTATTTTCATCTTTCAGGTGCAATAAATAAAATTATAAGTACTCCAGGTGTACCAACATCGCTCCTAGCTCAAAGGAGCCCAAGACGTAGTATCCCGCCCAACATGGCTCGTTGACTACTTGATTGCTAGAGGCAACAACTTGCTCAGTACATCAACCATGGTGACGTATTTTTTCAAACCAGTTGATACTGCATATTATTAAACTGCATTGTATGAACTCCTAAACTGATAAATAAATATATCAAATATCATTTATTAGTTTAGTTTGGATATACAAACCGAATAGGGGAGTTATTTTCACAACAACCTGTAATTTTCTATCACTAAAGGATTTTTTTAGTAATTTAGGTATTTAATATTAATAAGAAATATTAACGTTTCTTGTGTTATAATAAGCTAAACAGATTAGTTTCTCATATTTTAGCCTAAAATGAGTTTATAATATATAATGGCATAAATACAGACATTCAGACTAATGAATGTGAATCACATGCAACAAATGGAACGGATAATGTATTCCGTCCTAGGATTAATGGCAATAATTGAAATAGCTGTGACTGTCTTTGGTTTTAAACACTAAAAATGTTTTATCGTTTAGCTTTTCATGCATTGTTGTTAAATGTGAATCATTTGATTATTCTCTCACTGTTAACATTTGACTAGAGTGCAAGTAAAAATATAATTGATGTCAATGTTCAAAATAGAATTTAAATTTCATGTTAAGATAATATAAATTACTTTATACTAAAAAGTTTTACATATAAATACTTATTCAATGGATTGAGTTTTAAGTTTTTAACGAAATTCTACAATCTACTAGAAAAGGCTAGTAAGACTTACGACATTGATCTAAAAATACAGATAATTATGTAATAAATGAGTCCCACTCGAACTAGTCAATACTAATACCACTAATATGAATCCATAAGAGTTGTTTTCTTTTTTTAGAATTGATGATTCTTTTTTAATTAAAGGAGCCCCGATTCTCCTTCCTAACCTTACTCTGCCTCATAGACTATTGATCTGTGCGACTTTTTCAGACAACTTATTCAGACAGAGTAAGTGGGCGAATAAGTGCAGTAGAAGTTGAATATTTCTGATACATATTTTAGCCTAGGCCGGATTTGAACCAGCGCTATCTCTACCCCTATTTTTATTTTATTTTCAAAGACGCCGATCGTCAAGATATGAGCGAATATGGATTTCGAATGAGTGTGATGAGTGTAGATGAGCGAATGTAGTCATTGTTACAAACTAAGGCCGACTATTCCTTAGAAAGTATCATTAATTAATAGCCCAATGACAAATGAACAGCCGGTGGTTATCAGCTGATCGTTCTCAAAATGTATAGCTCAAAGTCTGGACGCCATAGACCGCTCGGCCACGGTCTCATCCAAATCAATTATTCTATCTACTCTATCAACCAAAAATACTGCTATAAAATCATCAACATGTATTTTCTCTCCTAAACACGAGATTGACATCCATTTCTTCCAACGACAAACAACAACTGAGATGTTAAAAAAAAAAAAAAAAAAAAAAAAAACAGTCAGTTTAGGTTCTAGGTTAGGTTTGCTAAAGTTAGTTAAGGTTGGTTGGTTAGGTTAGTTGAGTTAGGTTGCATGAAGTAACATACAAATCTTATCTATTATTCGTCATTTGAAAAATGTAGGGTCATAATCGTGAACAATAGTCCACATAAAATTAATGTAATGTACATAGGCCTACAATTGTAGGCCTATGTACATTACATTACATAGGCTTATTATAACATTACACAATTGTGTAAACATATTTCCTTTTTTTCTAATTTATTTTTCAATAATTGGTATTTCCGAAAAACAAATTTCAACAGAATCGTGTCCCTGAGTAATATTGACTTTTTTACAAAAAATATCATGAAAATTAGGTTGGTCAACAACAGAATCCAATTAATAACTTTTATACTAAATAGTGACATTTTCATTTGACGTTTATTATTCAATTTTTACTATCAGAAATTAATCAAAGAATAACTTGATTTTATATTTCCTATTTAGTATTACTAAATACGCAAAAGTACCCATATTAAAAATAAAATGTAGAAGAGTAGAAACATTTAAACAATAAAATATTGGGAGATTAATATGATTTTACCATAAGTTAATTTTATAACACATAACATGGCACTCTTAAGTAAAATCCATACATTATTTAACTTCATTGATTTGTTATTATTATATACTTATTTCAGTCTTCTGGAGTAATATCGATATAGTATCGCCTTGTTTTTGTAGATCTATCCGTTTGTATTTAACCTTATTTCATAATGCTACAATATTATAAAATTTCAGTTGCATAATTTTAAAGGAAATAGTATAAAACTATTTTTTTCTTAACATGTTTGGATAAAATGAGTAGTTTTTTTTATATTTCACTTTGACATTTTTTTAGACAGCCGCTATTTTGAAACTGATAATCTCATACATTCAGCCTTTAGACATAAAATGCGTCTTCGTAAGATAAACTATACAAATATTCAGTGCTGTATGTTAAATGGTTTTGAGATTAAATTTTTGTAAAAAAACACAGACACACACACAGAAAACGAATCGAAATAGGACACACGTTATATGGCATTATTAACCTAACAAACAATCCTCTAAAATATACGATGGTCATAACTGGACACCTATACACTTATTTTCACCGTCACTTTGGCCAGTGTTGTTGGTGTCTTGTTACTCAGCTTCACACTATATCTTGACTATCAGTGTCTTACTTATGTTAAATTAAACAAGTATATAATTGTTACTCGTGTCTGGTCATATTTCGTCCAACATAAATCTCTAGTCTTAATGCTATTCGTAGCTAAGAGTGGTATATGCATTTACGACGCAATTGTTGTGTTTAAGGACGCCACAAAGAGCTGTAGACTCCCGCTAGCGATGTCCGTCTCGTCGTCGTCGGGACTATGCTATAAACCCCAGACATTTGATAGTTAATGTACATCTTGCACATGACTTCTAGCAACATCAAATAACATCAATATTTATCAAAGTTAATGTTAAGTGTCAATTTCAGCTTTTTAAACATAGACATATAAAAAACACAATATTTATATATATAAAGTTGTTTTAATGAATACTGTCCAAAAAACAGCTGTATGTATTTGTAATGAACATTTATTACAGTATACAAACAAAGCACTTATGTTAACAATACAGACACTTGTATTTATTACCATAACAATGTATAAACTATCATATTTTTATAGTAACTTTTATATAGTTAAATGTATTTCTGATATATATAAAAAAAGACTATAGTTTGGAGTTGAATAAGGTATATTTATCCTTATTCCTTTGAAAAATTAATAAACTTAAAATAAGGATTACTGTACATTACACAAAAATGCCCAAATAACGGACAAGTTAATAGCTATGTCTTAGATATTCTTGAATCTGTGTATTTCTACGTCAAATTTAAAATGTTCTTTTTCTGAATATGAACCAAACTTCAAATTATAAATATCCAATATATATAAAACTTTACTGTCTATAAATCTAAAAAACTATTTTGGGAAATTTCTAAATATTTTAACACGTTGTTAAGAGGAATGAATAATGAGGTATTCATCACTTGAATAGTTCAAGTTTTGAATTCAACAATTTTTCAAGTACTGTAACTCCAAAAGCTAGATATGAAACCTGTTTCGTAAAATACTTAATGAAGATACTGTGATGTTTTTGATATCCCTAAGTGTAATTGAAAACGCAACTGTTTTATTAGTAGCAACAAATATTTATAAATATTTTATAAGCAGTAACAGTAACAAGTAAATCAATTGTATTCCTTTAGTATACAAAAATGAGCAACGTGTTCAATTAAATTATATATTAAGTGTGTGCCCATAAAATAAAAAACTAATGCAGCTAATAGTTTTTCTTCCCTAGATTTGTTAACGAATGCTATGTTAAGAAAATTACAGAAAATACTTTCAGAGCTCTATGAAATTATAAGTATTCACAAACATTATAAAACAGTTACGAAGTGTTATATATTTCAATGGTCTTGACGAATTACGGTATTTTATTTGTTATGTATTTAACATTTAACAATTTACTGTATAGTACCAAAGAATACTTAAACCATCTATGCGCTGACATAATACATTATACTGTATAATTCACAAACGTTCAGCATTAGGAATTAGAGATATATTGTAGAAATCTGCAATGTAGTATAAATGTCAGAAATCTGTATACGGTAGGAAGAAAGTCAAATGTAATCAAGCAGGATTCATGTACAGTTGCCGTTCAACAGTATAGCATGTTACAATGTTAATGTAATAACACTTGCAGAATTCTAGCAAGAGTGCTCCAGTCAGCAACTGTCATTATGCAGATCAGTAAAGGTAAAAGTAACTTGCCTGTTGTATAACCACGACGTTATGGGCTGCTGTTGTATAACCATGACATTATGGACTGCCTGTTTTATAACCACGACGTTATGGACTGTCTGTTGTATAACCACGACGTTTTTGGCTGCCTGTTGTATAACCACGACGTTATGGGCTGCCTGTTGTATAACCACGACGTTATGGGTTGCCTGTTGTATAACCACGACGTTATGGGCTGCCTGTTGTATAACCATGACGTTATGGGTTGCCTGTTGTATAACCACGACGCTTTTGGCTGCCTGTTGTATAACCACGACGTTATGGGCTGCCTGTTGTATAACCACGACGTTATGGGTTGCCTGTTGTATAACCACGACGTTATGGGCTGCCTGTTGTATAACCACGACGTTATGGGTTGCCTGTTGTATAACCACGACGTTTTGGCTGCCTGTGGCTTTCATTAAACTTTGGACTATATTTATTCTATTTCTATACTGATATGAAATATTTTGATTGTTATTAAATAATCTATTAGGCAGAACTAATAATTGGCTCAAAATATCCAGCTTCGAGTAGTTATTTTGATAAATATATAGTTGAAATAAAAAATCTATAATTGTTGTTGCTTTTCTCATGTTTCCTATCAAAAGTGTTTGCGAATTATATTTGCAGTTATGTTATGTATTAATGTAATGTTATTTATTTTAATTAAGAATTTAATTTAAGCTGTTATACTTGTCCATTGTGGCCTTGGTTTTCTTGAGAAATATCTGATGGATGACATTTTCTCATCTCCGTTCCTACAAATGTTTCAGTTGGAACGTACCTTCCCCTCAAGGAATGGACTTTAATGTAACATAAAGGTAAAACTGCTGGACATTTACATTATGTAGGTTACACACAAAACCCACCAAATAATTTCGGAAAAGATATCCTAAGAATGGTTAACGTAACATAGTTGCAAGTTGCTTTCTGAGCTCCTCGTACTGGGACTGAGCTAGTATTTACAGAGCTAGCAAGGCTCGATTGGGTGCGTTTGAGACAAGAAATAATGTTTTTACGATTTTTTTTTTAATATGAATGTATTTTGCCATACTGTAATTTTCAATATGCAGATATTTCGTAATCTAATTTTCGAGGCCAAGATATGTCATAGGAAAGTAACCATGAAAATTTAAAATAAGTTGGGTCCTTATTAAAGGTTTTTACTTTTTTAATATAAATGATAGAACCGACCCAGGAGAGATGTTAAATCACATTAAAGAAGCTCTTTTTGAATGCCTTTTTTGTATTTATATATACATCTTTATTTATTTCTTTATTTTGCTCGAGATGTAATCGTCGTTCACTAGACTAAAATTGTTAGTTATACTGAAATCCATTTTTGTTTAAAACAATCGTTTATATTGTTAGTATGTTTCGTAAAAATAAAAATACTGAGCTGTGTTCAAAGGGCGGTGTTAAACGTACACTTAACGTGAACACCTGTTGGATAAAAAACAAAGAAACACCTAGTTTGCCCACCCAAAGGTGTTGTCACTCTAAGGTGACTCGCGAGATCTCCCTGAGTAACGCTCTTCAAAATACAGTCTTAGGTAGTAAGTAAATAGGTATTCTAAAGTGTTTTATTCCTAAAAGAATAAATCAGTGGTTAGTAGTTTGGCTTAGAGTGCTAGACTTGGATGGCACTCAGGCTGTTGGGAGGCAAAAGGTCACTTTCAATTTGGTACCTAAAGGTGACCGACTGTACTTATTGCCAAGAGACTTGATCCATTTAAGCGTCAAAAACAATACAACGTGATCGAAATAACCTGTTTAGTGTTGCTTGCCATTGGCTAATAAATTGAAACAACATGAGTCATGTTAACTAACATAATCAATACTTGATGTTCCAATGAATTCTATGTAAATACTGGACGTATGTAAGATTAAACCAAGTGCTTATAGTTATATTAATTAAAATCTTGATCTAAAATGTAGTTTGGGTTATTTATTACTAATCTATGAAGTAGTTTACGTTTAAAATTGCTTAAATAAACACAAACCTTCCACTGTACAACTGCAGTACAGTATTTTGCAGTTCAGAGTGATGATAAACATATTTCCAGTTATAATTTTTGCTACAGTGACATAGAAGTACCGTATATTATTCAAACGGGATGTATTACGCAAAATATTTATTCAAATTTCTTGTAAATGGATTATAATAACCATTAAATTCAGGAAATTTTGTACAACTATTAAAATTTTGATTGTGGTAAATCGAACTGTCATCATAGGAGTGTGTGCTGCACCGTTACTCATGTACGTAGAGTGAATGAGTCATATATTGTCAAGCACCACGTGTATGTGGGTAGATTATGCAGAACCTACCCGCACCATCCGTTCTATTACAACTTCAGCTGAATTTTATAACGATTGTTAAGACATTTTTATTGATATACGAATGCTCTACATAACCAACAATGGATTCAAATATAAAACAGTTATATTTAATCTGTTCGTTTCATACATTCGTATATCGTGTGTCATAAAACCATTTATTTATATTTCAGATGCAGTATATATATATATATTAATAAGTTGTAAACCAGCATTGTGATCCTACAACTAATAGACATTCATTGTTCTGGAGCAGTTTGCCCGAATCCCATGAGAAAAGAGAAAATGAAGATATTTTTCTTCCTAATTTTATCATCAAAATTGTACGTACAGAGTTATTGACCAGCCACTCATACACATTCGGTAGTATTTACTGACCTACCCGTCCATGCAGGTACAGGATGTTTGGCAAAATGAAGTAAAAACCGCACTACTTCAACAAAAAACAAAAAAAAAAAAAATAATATTATATAACAAACTCCAGTGGGATATTTAATTAAAAATCATTACTATCCTGAATTTAAATATACCTTCATGTTTTGAATGAGTAAAAATGTATGGGTTGTAATAATTAGTAACCAAAATGGCCAGATATAATTAAAATATGAAACTTTAGTCTTTGGAAATATCATATAATACTGACAGTACACTTAAGAAGGTCGTAAACGTTAATGATTCTTCTCCTGAGTCCAAAACAACTTTTAAAAAACAAGATTAACATTTTTATTTAGGTAATCACAGGCATTGTAATTTATCATGAAGAACTATATTAACAATTTACATAATTTCTTTATAAATTGTGTAGATTCACTAAGACTTTATTGAAATTTGAGTGAATAATACCGAAAGAGAATTTATTTCAATTAAATCATAAATAAAGCAATTCATAAGGAAATTAAAATTTACCCAATTAAATTTTCGAAATCTAAACAGTACTTTTGACCTAACAGTTGAATAATTATACAGTACATTCCTAGATCAATGTGTACATAAAAATACCTACACAATTAATAACTACTGTACTAGTATTAATTAAAATATAATGTTTTGAAATTCTAACGAACTTTTTTGTAAAGTACGCATACAGGTATTATTTTAATGCCACACTTGATTGTTTGGAGAATTATGGAAAACATCAGGTTCCAATACATCATCAATTTAAGCCTTTCTAAATATTATAAGTTTACGGAACTATTTATTTAAAACATTGTGGTAATATTAAAATACGTTTAAAAAACAAATCATCCAGACATCGGCCAATAAATTTCAATTGTTTAACTGCTTAATTTTTTTTCTTAACAATTAAAGTTCTTCCAAAACAAAGAAATAATTTTGATACCAAGAGATTATCCATAAATTTACTCTTCCACAGTCGATAAGTCTCTGTAGAACCAAGGGATTTCCGTCCTTGAGATTGGTTTCTTTCCATAAATAACCGAATCGATGCCCCAAACTCCATCACGGCCCGCCCACACCATCTGGTATGCATGCTTACATTTTTCTTGTTAAATCAACGCCTTCGTAAAGAAATTGATTATTTCTCTATCATAAAACCTGCATTTCATATGAAATATTATTTAACTGCACTATCGTCGAAGGCAATTAAGAGTTTATTACTCTTTTTTTATTCTACTAAAAGTTTGTGTCAAAAAAAGAAGGGGAAAAATCGTACAGATGTAATGCATTTTAAGTTTAAGTAACTTTTAATTTGTAAACTACAGGAAAAATTAAATGACTATGTACATATAGGATGAAAAAATAATTAAATTATTTTATATTCGTATATTCTAAATATATGTTACGTTGTATGACATACGAAGTGAACTGTAACTTTTTAACTATAGAAGTGTCGGAAATGTTAAGAGTTTCTAAAATTGTATACGTATGTTTAATTAATAGAAGAATCAATACTTATGTTCAGTAAATTCAAAATTAAAGAAAATTATAATACATTATTTTTAACTGTAAATTTAAGGACGTCATCTGGTCCATGTTAGCACAAAGATAGCTGGTAATAGTGACATCCAAATAGCTTAGCTGAAGAATTAATACAGTTTTAAATATGTTACTAAAAAATAACTCATCAAGTAAGAAATACTACCAGGAGGGAGGGGAGTGACACTTACTACGATAAGTCCTAATAAGGTTTGGGTTTGTCAGACCCATAATGAAGTCTATGACATTCGTATTGATTAAACCAGCACTCGAAAGGTTGGTTTTAATCGATATGAAATTTAAACCATTTGAAAAATATGCAATGATGAAAAATATAATACTTTGCATTAGTGTTTTAAGTAAGTAAGAGTAACTTTCAATTGTTATTTATTACTAAACAATACATTCCATCGTTTTAAAAGTATTGGGATGGGTGACATAATTTACCTAAAAGCATCAATAAACTGGATCTTGGCTGGAGATTTTAAGCTTTGTCCAAGCACAAATTGCAAAACCTAGTTTCCAAAATCTCATTTAAACTCCCCTACGACCTGAATTTCAGTTATAGGCTACTTTAGTACGATTAAAAAATGTAAATGTGTTTATAAAAACGTGGTATTTACCAACTACTGAGGGTAATTTTGGGTGTTGATATTTAGGTTGTGTTTAAAAAATTTGAATAATTTGAAAATATAAGTATTAATGCTACTTAAAACCTATTAGCAGGGGTGCACATACTCATATCTCTCATAGTTTATATCTGTTCATCGAAAATAGGCTCTTAAGTATCACGCTAATCAGTATTTCATCCTTTCTTTCCAATTCAACCATGTTTTCCATTTCTTTCTTTTGTACGTTTTTTTCTGGTTTGTTAAGACTTTCTTTTCTGAAAATTCAATCCACTTTCCTACCTTATTCCTAATTATAGGTTTATCCCTAACATCATTTGGTTAAATTTTTAGTCTTTTAAATATAATTTATCTTAGCAGTAATATTTATACAGTGATGAGGTAAAATTACATCCAACTAACTGTTCTATCTTTATTACATTCCAATGGTAGAGCCATTTCAAATCACTTCACATATGTATATGGATTAAGTTTGTGAAGATTTTATTTTAACACCTGCTTGCCCATACACTAACAGTGTGATAAAGACCCACCCATACACGTACAGTTGTAGTTTCCTACCCGTCCACCCATACACGTACAGTGGTAGTGACGCACCTGCTTGTCCATACACGTACAATGGTATTGACCCACCCATACACGTACAGTTGTAGTTTCCTACCCGTCCACTCATACGCGTACAGTGGTAGTGACGCTCCTGCTTGTCCATACACGTACAATGGTAGTGACCCACCTGCTTGTCCCTACACGTACAATGGTATTGACCAACCCATACACGTACAGTTATAGTTTCCTACCCGTCCACCCATACACGTACAATGGTATTGACCCACCCATACATGTACAGTTATAGTTTCCTACCCGTCCACCTATACGCGTACTGTGGTAGTGACGCACCTGTTTGTCCATACACGTACAATGGTAGTGACCCACCTGCTTGTCCATACACGTACAATGGTATTGACCCACCTGCTTGTCCATACACGTACAATGGTATTGACCCACCCATACACGTACTGTTATAGTTTCCTACCCGTCCACACATACACGTACAGAGGTAGTGACACACCTGCTTGTCCCTACACGTACAATGGTATTGACCCACCCATACATGTACAGTTATAGTTTCCTACCCGTCCACCTATACGCGTACTGTGGTAGTGACACACCTGCTTGTCCATACACGTACAATGGTAGTGACCCACCTGCTTGTCCATACACGTACAATGGTATTGACCCACCTGCTTGTTCATACACGTACAATGGTATTGACCCACCCATACACGTACTGTTATAGTTTCCTACCCGTCCACCCATACACGTACAGAGGTAGTGACACACCTGCTTGCCCATACACGTACAATGGTAGTGACCCACCTGCTTGTCCATACACGTACAATGGTATTGACCCACCCATACACGTACAGTTATAGTTTCCTACCCGTCCACCCATACACGTACAGAGGTAGTGACACACCTGCTTGCCCATACACTTACAGTGGTAGTATATAACAGATTTTTACGTTAATAAAAATTAAGAATAAAGTTGCTGAAAGCACACACAATGATATAATTTGTAAGAAAATAAGTTGTGTAAATTATTCTTTTAATGATCCGTGTGGCAGGAGGTTTGACCAATAAGTCCACAGAATCATCTTTTTATGTCAGCTGCCAGGTTTGAAATGTTGTTCTGTTCTTCTAATTTTTTTGTGATTTTCTCCTTCTGTTAATTTTGGATAAATAATCCTAAAATCTGTTTCATCATTTGCTTATTTCTTTTTTTATTTTTGCACATCTGCTGCATTAATTACTGTGCAGAAGTGCCTTATTTTTGTTTAAGAGGAAATGTAACTTTTAGTTAAAAATTTAGTATATTATATGCTCTTTTCATTTTCTGATGTCTTACGTTCTTTACAACTCTTCATTACCTAGGTGAAAATTTGAAGCCTCTGGTTGGCTTCAAAATTTCATTATTTCATATATAATTGAAATATTTTTCTCTATTTATTTTCCCATACTTTGTTTCCAAACATTGTATATCAAATCCAGAAAGATTCTGATTTGATATATTTACCCAGTATAATTAAAATATATATTTATATTATACAATTGGCTGTAAAATTATCCAGTACGGATAAATACTGTCTTTTTAAAAGAAAATTGTTAACCTAATTTATTTTCCAACTCCTTTAGAATCCTTTACTTGTTTGGTTGCAATTTTTTTACCGTCTATAAGAGTAGTTAAGTTTCTCACGAATGCTGAACAAGATATATGTACGTTTTCTTTGGTCTACCAAGATAAATTGTTTACCAGTGAGATTTATTTTTAGTTCTAATCCCTGTTCCTTAATGATTTTCTGCAAGATTAGAATTAAAAGGAGTGGATATAGCCTTGATGTAGCCCAGATTTTATAGAAACAGGATTTTTTAAATATCAAGCAAACATTACCATTTTAGTAATCATAGGTTTTCTTAACATCTACAAATGTTCAAATTATTGGAGAATGTATTATTTCTATGTGTATTATTTTAGATTGATTTATTTTATGCATAAGCGATCAGCACGTTATCTTGATATTCACAGATTTTGTGTTCCAGCTGTTCTTGTGTTATTTTAAGCAGACAGGTTGAGAGAATTTTGTAGTCGACTTGTAGAAGTAAGATTCTCCTTTCTTCGTTATTGACAAATGTTCTGTCTCTTTTTTTGTGTAAAGGGCAAATAATTTAGTGCACATTTATATCCTCTGGTAATTTTTCTGTTTCCTATGTTTTTTAAACTGTTGCTATGTATTTAGTCCTCGCTTTTTAACAGCTCTACAACCATATTCACGTAAAATTCTATTATTTTTTTTAAATTTTTAATGAGACTTCAGACTATTTATTGGGTTGGTGGTAATAAACCTGGTTGAGCATTATCTGGGGAAGTTTTATTTGGGGATTGTCTTACCCGTTCTCTAAACTCGTTAAATAAATATGTACTTTATTTAAACTTTAAACTGTATTGGAATGTGTGATTACTCATATCGAGTTTAAATTTATTCTGATTTGAGACCTTTTTACTGTTCTATTCTTTATATGCTTTTATTCTTTTGTTCAATGCATTTTCACAGTCTGAGTCCTACCATGCTATTTTATTTTTCAAAGGAATATATTCCTTGGCTATTCGCGTAATTTTATATTAAAATCCTACGCATGTTTTTCTTTTCCTTCTCTCATTCTTCTTTTACTTTTCTTTCTCATTTATATACTCTTAAGACGTTTTATATCTTTAACCTTCTTATTGTCATCTTTCTGAATCCTTATTTTCCTCTGATGGTTTGTTATTGCTGTAAACTTAATTTTAATTGTAGGTAGGTAATAATGTGAATCAATCTTTGTTCCTTTGCGTACTTGGACGTCGGAGATTTATTTGTGTAATGGGTTTGAAATTGTATGATGATCTATTTGAAACTTACAAATAGAATTGTTTAGGAAACTCCTTGTCTTATGTTTGCATGGAAATTGCTAAATAAATATCGACTTTATCTTTAGATTATTCAGTTTAACGAGAGTTGTACTGTTTGTATTGTTAAATTAATGTGCAGGACATTTCCTTCAGCTTTTTCTGGATATTTATTCTCTACAAATTTGGGTATTTAAATCGCCGAGTCAAAAAACATATCCACTGCGAACTTTATTAATAAGAAATACAGTTTGTGTCCTCTTACCCACTTAAACGAATTTAATACAGACGACTCGCCTAACGATATACTAAAGTACGACGTCTAGGCTCCTTCCACCCATACACGCATGGCATAAAAATCAAAATCACACTATTTTTTCTAGAAACATAAGGAACTCATTACATAACCAACAATTTTATGTATAATTACTTCAGTGATGAACAAGTTTTGCGACCGTAGTCTACTTGATCTACTAAGTAAGATGGAGTATTTGTAGACATAGAATAAAAATAAAAGATAGTTTTGTTTCGCCTTTTCAAACCTTTAAACAAATATACAAATCTGTAAGATAACCCTTTTACCAATTTATAAATAGAGACTCTTCTAGTATATTGATTGATACTTGCATTACCTCAGCTTTCCAATAAACAAGAATTTAAGATATGTAAGAGAAATAATATTATGTCAAACAGGAACTATTTAGAGTAAGGATAAGTGTTTTTATACGTACATTATATGTTACAAAATAGTTGTACCGTTTAATGTCTAAACAATCAGGCTACCTACAGTCCAGTATAGTGACTGGAGCTGGATAAGGGCGTGGCTTGATACAAACGTCAATATCATTTGAGCAACTTGTAAAACTACTTTTTTTAATATTTCGTTTCCATATTCATACATAATCTCACTTTCTACCTAAATATTTTGGCACACCTCATATTATATACTATGAATATAATATACTTACACAATTATAAAACTGTTATATAAGCCTAAGAAATTATATAAATTTATTGAAAAACATTTATTTTTGTATTAGTAGGGTATGGTATTATAGTAATATACTTAACTATATGTATAACTAATTAAGTTCGTGGACAAGAGCTTGGACAGCTTACAACTGATGTATTGCCGGTCAAAGCGTTTATAGAGGAAGATTTCCGCTTGGTCGGTGTGGTACGGTCGCAATTGACCGCTGGGTTAGGATCAACCTTGGAACCGGTTGCCCATTAACTGAGCGAAGATTACCTTAATTGAGCGAAAGCCCTCGAAGGGCCCCCAAAAACGTGCCTTAACTGAGCGAAGTCCAGTCCAGGTATATGCGAGTTGTCGGGACAAGGAATGTTCTTGTTTATGTAGCATCATATCCCACCCGCATACCAGAGGCGGTCAACCACCTGGCTCCGGCACGCGCTACCCCGTTACCTAACCTAACCTAACCTAACCTAACCTAACCTAACCTAACATAACATAACATAACATAACATAACATAACCTAACCTAACCTAATCAAAAATTTTTTGGGGAATTTTATTTTGTATATTTGTGTAAGATTCTATTATGTTTAAAAGTGGAATATGCTATGTGAATGTTCATAGTCAAAGAGGGCCACCGGTTCGCTCAGTTAAGGCACGTCTCTGGAGGCTCCCTGGAGTGCTTCGCTCAGTTCAGGCACCCAGGCTACTTGACTCAGGTCACTTCGCTCAGTTAAGGCCCGACCTTGGAACCACCTCGTTGGTAGGGAAAGCTCCACCCGTTTGGTGTTTGGGACCAGTTTCGAGTTGAAGCTACCTGTTCTAGAGCAGTTTCGAGTTGCTACCTGTTATAGAGCAGTTTTGAGATGCTGCTATCTGTTATAGAGCAGTTTCGAGTTGCTGCTACCTGTTATAGAGCAGTTTCGAGTTGCTGCTACCTGTTCTAGAGCAGTTTTGAGATGCTGCTACTTGTTCTAGAGCAGTTTTGAGATGCTGCTATCTGTTATAGAGCAGTTTCGAGTTGCTGCTACCTGTTATAGAGCGGTTTCGAGTTGCTGCTACCTGTTCTAGAGCAGTTTCGAGTTGCTGCTACCTGTTATAGAGCAGTTTCGAGTTGCTGCTACCTGTTCTAGAGCAGTTTCGAGTTGCTGCTACCTGTTCTAGAGCAGTTTTGAGATGCTGCTACCTGTTCTAGAGCAGTTTCGAGTTGCTGCTACCTGTTCTAGAGCAGTTTCGAGTTGCAGCTACCTGTTCTAGAGCAGTTTCGAGTTGCTGCTACCTGTTCCAGAAAACTTTCGAGTTCACCAGCGTCCATACTGTAAACCTATTGTTGGTATTCACTCAAATTCATTGTTTTCCACAGAGTTAGTCGTGTACTAGATAATTCATTCTTATATGTATATTGTGTATATACTATAATTAATTCTTATTTATAGTACTATCGATAAGAACACATAATAATTGGTTGCAATATAAAAATATTGCACATTTAATTTAATTAATTAGAGGTACTCTAACTTAGCGCCTTGTTACTTCCTAAGTACCCGAAGTAGCGGAAACCTAAGATCCTATTTTCCGTAACATTTTATAATTTATGAATAAAAGAATAACGTTTTCCTTAAGAACCTTTAATGGGGATTTAACAATCATAATTAAAGATATGTTGAAATGTTTAATAAAGGAGAAAAGATGAAAATTAAACATTACTATATTATATTTTTATTTGCATTATTAATTGCATAATGTACTTTTATGTGTGGAGAGTGGTAGGTTTCCAAATTCGGAGCTGCAGGCCACCTCCTCATTACCAGCCCTAGATGATTGTAATGTAATATTCACATGTTAATCCACATATCAAATGTCATAACTTACAATTATGAATACTAAACAATATAAAATTGTCTCAGATATTTAATTTTCACCGTTCCACCTCCCTGCCCCGTTCCATCCACCCGCCCCCCCACACACGTACAATGGTATTGACCCAACCGCCCACCCACACACGTACAGTGGGTATAGCATTGCATTGACTCAACCACCCACCTATACACGTATATTGGCATTGACACACCCGCCCACCCATACACGTACAATTGCATTGACACACCGCCCACCCATATACGTACATTTGCTATGACACACCCGCCCACCCATACACGTATATTTGCTTTGACCCACCCACCCCCATACACGTACATTGTCATTGACCCACCCGCCCACCTATACACGTACATTGGCATTGACACACCCGCCCACCCATATACGTACATTTGCATTGACCCACCCACCCGCCCATACATGTACAGTGGCATTGACCCACCCGCCCGCCCATACACGTACAATGGCATTGACCCATCTGCCCGCCCATACACGTACACTGGCATTGACCCACCCACCCACCCATACACGTACATTGGCATTGACACACCCGCCCACCCATATACGTACATTTGCATTGACCCACCCACCCGCCCATATATGTACAGTGGCATTGACCCACCCGCCCGCCCATACACGTACAATGGCATTGACCCATCCGCCCGCCCATACACGTACAATGGCATTGACCCACCCGCCCGCCCATACACGTACAATGGCATTGACCCATCCGCCCGCCCATACACGTACAGTGGCATTGACCCACCCGCCTGCCCATACACGTACAATGGCATTGACCCATCCGCCCGCCCATACACGTACAATGGCATTGACCCACCCGCCCGCCCATACACGTACAGTGGCATTGACCCACCCACCCGCCCATACACTACAGTAGCATTGACCCACCCGCCCGCCCATACACGTACAGTGGCATTCAACACAGCCTTAAAAGAAGCAAACGTAGCCTTTAAAGAATTGCCACAACAGAACAGCACCACAATGCTCGTCTTGCACAGTGGTACACGTACAGTTGTAACCCACCCACCCGCCCATACACGTTCAGTGGTGTTGGCCCACCCACCCTCCCATACACGTTCAGTGGTGTTGGGTACTGACCCACCCGCCCACCTATACAGGCTCAGTGGTACTGACCCACCCGCCCACCCATACAAGCTCAGATGTCAGGACCTAGCCTCTGATCACCAACCCAAGGGATTCTTACAAACCCCATTAAAAAGCTTTAAAAAATAATGAAATAAGGAATATATTACACATCAAGCATAAATAAACTATTATTTGGAGAATTCCAACTTAAGTGAACTACTGTATTTTGGACCAAATACAATCATTGTTGCTTACCGTCGCAAACCATACGTATTGTTAATTACATGTATAATTAATTCGATAGTAAATTTATAACTGATGTTATAAGCAATGTATTATAGACCACATTGCAACGGTCATATATAATGCATAGACAATTAATATTATGCATAGACGGTTAATATTATGCATAGACAAAGGGAAATTAAAATAGTGAAGAATTACTTCATTGAATAACTACAGAAGCGTCGCAAGACGAGACAGTTTGGCGTGCTCAACTTGCGTGGTGATCAATGACCACACATTAAATGACTACAGAAGCGTCGAAAGACGAGACAGTTTGGCGTGCTCAACTTGCGTGGTGATCAATGACCACACATTAAATGACTACAGAAGCGTCGCAAGACGAGACAGTTTGACGTGCTCAACTTGCGTGGTGATCAATGACCACACATTAAATGACTACAGAAGCGTCGCAAGACGAGACAGTTTGGCGTGCTCAACTTGCGTGGTGATCAATGACCACACATTAAATGCTGTAGGAGCATGCCTATCATCTGATCAATCACAATAAAACAAGGAAATAATGTTATAGAAGGCAATACGTTGTTTAGGTTACATTGCTCGCGAGTTGAACAGTGAGTTAGTTATCTGGAAGAGCACAACACTGGATTTCCCTAACTGTTGTATTTTTTACTGCTTCAACTAACCTGTATAATATTTAACTAACTAATAACATACTTAAAAAATATATTTTTGAGATTACCAACAAAGATTAATTTATATATCTGTATATGTGTAATTTCTTCAGTTCAACCGATATTGCACATAAAACAATATTATTCTTTACAGAATTGTTGTTGTGTACGTGTTTTTAATAGTTATTATTTGATAGTAATCAATAGCCATTTGTTACGAATTTTCATGTATCCAACCATTTTAAACGAATTCCTAAAAGAATATGGCGTTTTAATATAGTATAAATACTAAATATTACAAATAAAATAACATTATAATTATGTATATTTTTTAAATGAAGTTTTTGTTCTACTTACGATGCTTTGATAAAACACATCTAATAGCTTACCTGAAAAAGAACAACAATGGGTTAGTAATCAAAATCGTGTTTTCTTACATTAGATAACATTTTACGTCAGGTTTAAGCACTTGAGTATTATTTTGTCCGTTTTTAGTGCTATTTTTGATATAAATATCGTTCTTGGCTTTCAAATAACTAGTAATACTAAAATGGATGTATTGGTACTATTACTAATAATTATAACCAAAATAACATTCACATTACTTTATTTTGTGGCAACAGACAATTTATTTCAATGAAACTATAAAAGCGTATGGATATAAAAATTGTTCAATTTTTTGTAATGGTATAAAGAGCCAACCTGGCACTTAGACAATCGAAATTAAAATGGCTCTGGAAATTTACATTAATAATGGTTTTTTAAATTGATATATTACCTAATATCAAACGTTAATATTATTTTTCAATAACCGAACTTCTTGAAATATGATGATTATCTTTTTACTTAACATCTAGTAACAGAACTAGATGTTAAAGTCAAAGCACGAACAAATTATGGTCCTCATGTCCACTTGAGGGCGCATGACGTACATTAATTACCTACCTGAAAGGCATTTACTTCACTAATTTGCCTACCTAAGTTTGAGTTTAAATATAATCGCATCAGTTTACTTTATTCGCAACCTTATCCCAAATGGTCCTCAGAACCGCCTTTTAATTATTGTACCTAAACACAACCGCATACTGCTTCTCTTCTTCTTACACGAAACACATTGAGGCGCACTTTCTTTCACACAAAACTATGTATAAATTATATTGAAGGTAGTCTCAAGGCAGACATATTTTAGTTAATAGAGGCAATAATAGTGAATATAAAATAGTTCACCGTACGTGTATGGGTGGGCGGGTGGGTTAGTACCACAGTACGTGTATAGGTGAGCGAGTGGGTCAATACCTCTGTACGTGTATGGGTGTGCGAGTGGGTTAGTACCACAGTACGTGTATGGGTGGGCGGGTAGGTCAATACCTCTGTACGTGTATGGGTGGGTGGGTGGGTTAAGTGGAAGAAGGGACTTTTTAGTACCAACTTTGCCTGGTTAAATAAAGACGTATTTCATTTCAAATTAACATGAGCGAGCTATTTTTTTTTTTTTTTTTTTTTATTATTATTATTATTATTAGTTAGGGGTAAGATATGAGAGGCGTATTTGTACTTTGTACATGTACATAACTACAAAGTTTCATTTTGTAACCCCCAATACTACTCAATACTACTCTATGTGTATGGGTGGGCTGGTGGTCAATTTTACTGTATCTATGTGTACGGGTGGGTAAAAAATTTATTGTACTGGCCGCTCGCGGCAGGCGACCGCCTGAAGATGGACTTATATCATGGAACCGTTGTGTAATGTATATATGTATGTCTTACAGGTAATGCGCATTTTATTATCCATTGATACTATCACATAGTTAAATGAATAGTAGAAAAGTATTTTATTTTATTTACTTTGGTATCCAAACACTAGTTATTTTTGTCAATGTCCGTTGGAAAGAAGCAATTTTCTGGGTAGCTGAGTTCTCTGTCTATTTTATGCTACTATTTATTTTTAACTATCCAAAATTGGCCCTAGTTATTTATAATATGAAAATATTTGTATTTTATAGTTTCAAATTGAAGAATTTTTATATATTTAATTTTTCATAAGTTTGCAATAATCGGAAACAAGTGACATCTCGTGAGTGAGATTTGTTATATTGAAATTAACAGCGTCGCTCGTAGTATAGTGAACGGTATCCCGATATTTGTTGTGATTGTTACTCACTTATATTTTGACAAAGGTGACATAACAAGGGAACGACAGTCAAACATGTTTCGTTGCATTAAAATGTGTTAAAGATTAGAACTATTAAATAAATAGCCAAACAGCTGTCAGCAGTTCAGAGGAAAAGGATAACATCAGCATACAATTGCTGCATCTAATGAAAACTCTGCATATTGGCCCAATGAAGAAGCTTTTATCTAAATTGAATCTTGTTGCTTGCCAAAACAATAAGTTTACTCAAAGGATACATTTCTAGATTGAAACATCTCTTATTCGGTCTTCTTATAACTATAACTCAGTTACTAGTTTCGAACGTCTTCTATCTCTGTAGTGAACTGCTTTAAAAATACAGTAGGCTACAAAAATAAAAATTAACTATCGATAAATCAACAAATAAAGGACTTTAGAACGTATTTATAGCGTATGGTTTTTTGTCAGCTACCATTTTTAAAATTTAAGATTTTATAAAATCTGTGTTTTATACATGAAAGAACTGTTAAAGTCATTATATTATAATAAAATTTAAAATAAATAAATGAATATCCCGTCACAAAGCTAAATCCAATCGATTAAGCTATTTAAAACCAGCCTTACTGATTATATTTATGCTAGCTAATCCCTCCGTAAAATAGCGCAAAGAGCACTCTGAAACTATGTGATCCATCGTTTGGATAGACTTCCCACAATCACATGACTGTACTGTCAATCCCCGTTTGTATTTCCAGTAGTTACATCTGCCCGCTCCAGTTCAATAATGTGCACTCCCTAAGAGGGAGGTTCATCCCACCTACAAGTATTGGTGAATCGTTAATAACGAACATATTTCGTCCATCAAAAGTGTTCCACGCAACGACCCAGCTAGTATTGGGCGAGAAGTTTGATCTTCTCAAATGGAAAGCAGTACGTATTCCAGATAGTGGGTTTCGAGATTCTGACGTCAAGTGGTTCTGACATGGAAGATCCTGGGTAATGGGGAGGTGCAGGGCATTCAAGATCTTATTGAATTCTTCAAGTAGTGCATCTTGACGTCTTATTTCTGGAGGCACCGGAAGCCAATGAAGGGAAGTTGCCATGAGATTACCACTATGAGCTCTCATAGCTCTATTAAGTTGGACATCAATCGCTTTTGTATGTGCACTATTAGCCATACGGCAGCACTGTATTCAGCAGCTGAATAATCAAGTGACAAAGCAGTCGTACGCAGGACGTGTGCGTTGGCTCCCCAAGTTGTTCCAGCAATATGATGTAGTATATTTTCCCTGGTTTTAATTTTAGCTTAGCGATCGATCTAACGTTACTCCCAGGTACTGTGGATGATCATTGTGGTGGAGTTGTACACCATTAAAAAGATGTTTAATTTTCGATTAGCTAGTTGATTACTTCAGTTTTTGATGGGTTTGGATTCAGCTTCCAGGTTCTGAAATATTTTTCGAGGGTTGTAAAATCGTTGTGAGTGTTTCTTCAGTAGCTGTGAAGTTCTTGTGTTAAAAGCCAAAACAATTTCGTCTGCATATATAAATTTTCTTGACTGGTAATTGGGATGTTAGCAGTATACATGTTAAATAAAGTATGGACCCCTTTGGCAGCCATCCCCCGTTGTAGCCTCATTGGCTTTAGTGGCTGTTGAAGTTCCCCACATAGAGGACTTCAAAACTTGGTGATATTCTATCTTCTGGCCACTTGTTTTTTTTTTTTTTTTTTTTTTTTTTTTTGAGGCTCATAAACATTTACTACTGTAGTTTATAACACTTGGATTGCTAAGACAAAGACGTCACCTTCAGAGCTATTATGGGTGATTGACACACTGCCCATGTCCTTCTTTACGTCATTTGTAATACCACCGCAAGCCCAATGGAATAAACAAATCTGTATCCACTAATATTGCCTCTTGCACTAGTATTATCTTCGATTTGGGTCTACTGGATTCCAAATATATCAGAATTGTTTTTATACCCTACTGATGCACTCACTTGTCGTCTTTCGTAAGCCCTCAGCGTTAAAATGAACTAAATTTTAAAAATAACCTATTATTTTGAAATTAACTTGGTCCTTAAAAGGGCTTTTTACTTTGTGCGGTAGCTACCATAGCTGGGAGATGACAAATGTGCAGGTCCAGCTACCAGGTTTGTTGCTCGTTTAGAACTACCCAGTGAATATGTACAGCTTTAATGATTTACTGTGCATGCGAAAAACATTATCCTCCACCTTACCTTAAAGCGTAATAGATGTAGAATGTTTAATTTTTTTTTCTCATTTAAATATACATTTGACATTTTACATATTCATATTTTTTATTTGTACTGATCATTTGAGCAGAAATGCATATTTAGAGGGTTGCATATGTGATTTTGAGTCAGTTAATAACAATTAAATAAGAAATATCTAGTTGGGTTTTATTCTGTCTACATACCAGCAGAAAGTTGGACAAGTCGAAAACGTAAAATCTTTCTAAAGAGGAATTGTTTGAAAACAGTTTGCATGATTTGCGTCAGGCAGTTGCTATAACAAAAAGAAGCCATTGAATATCATCTTCAACCAATTACGTCAAATTTCCGCTGTGTTGTAAAACATAATTAGAAACTGCGTAGCTAATCATTCTCGACTTATGAGTTGAGGGTAATGTTATAAACTATTAACTGTTAAAAGATAGAATCAGGTATCGATTAAAAAAAATATTCCCCATTCAAAATGAGAGATTGTAATGATAAATACTTCATGACAGTTATAGTGAAATTATACTTTACTTAAATTGTATTATAATAATTTAAATTGATCTCCATTATACTCTACCACTATAGGTTGATTTAATTACTACTGGATAAGCTAGTGACATTAGACTGTAATATAGGATAAGTTGTCTTATATTTCCAAGATGGGTTCAATCAAGTCTCGAGGTTTATAACATAGATTAATAAATAGATTTAAACCACTAGATTTGTATCAAATGGAATCCTCACAATTTGCATGACTCCATTCAAAATCTAATCTTACGTAAATTTACAATAACCTCATGTTAGCCGAATTTTACACGTTCTTTTGGCTACAGCTAAGGAAATAAGATTTCTTCAGGGACCCTGAATATTGTGTATATTGAACATTGAGTAAACAAAGGATTTTAACAGTTTTCAATTATTTTGGTGTTTGTTTATAGATTACTTTTTACATCTTTAGTAAAATTACAGAATCAACCATGTAATTTAGGTTGAATGAATGCTATGATTTTAAAATGAGGATACAGTTAAATTAAGTGATCGAATGCTTTAATGTACTACAGCAGAAAATATGTGTATCTAGCCTACTTTTAGTTTTGTTGAGTAACTTTAAATTAAATAACGTAGTGCCAAAATTAGATACACTATTTAAAACTGCTTTACAGTCTCTTAATTACTTTTAGATAATTTAAAGAAAATATTGATACTAATTACGTTCAGATCCGTAATTACCAAAGATACATGGTCATGCGTACACAAAAAGAATGACCCATTTAGCTCTCCTAATCGACTATTCAGTAAAAATACTTTGAAACCAAAAAAATAAGAAAAAAAAATATTGACGAATTAGACTATGTAGATATAGTTTTGTATATTTTGTACACTAGCCACAATATTCAAGATAATATGAAAACCTCTCACTTTTACATTATGTCAAGAATGTTACTAGTCTACTTACTCGTCTGACTGAGGTTGAACCCGAACCAAGCACGAGCGCAATGCATGTTCAGAAGATGAACGAGTACATGAAAATGTGACGGACAGCAAGTCTAAGCCGTGCTGGCACGAGTTACGTGTAAACACGGCTCGTGTTCCCGGCTGGGACACCTGAGGTGTGATAGAACACACTTGTCGGTTCTTCAACCTTCACACCTTACTGTAACATGTGAGGGTTTCTAGTATTGTAGCTTGAATGTTCAGTTTGTTATTTTTAATTATTATCAATTTTTTAATAAGCAGGAGTTTGAATTTTTTTACTTCTATAAATTGTAAATTCTAGACTCTAACTATTATTATTTACTTGCACTGCTAATACTAAAAAATGAGCTGAGGAGTGTCTAAATTTAATATGTTTAAGACTACAAAAGGATCATTCACTGTGATCTAGGATATAGGATAGTAATATATTTGTAATTTTTCTCGTGTCTTGTCCATTTGATGAACCAAATGAGTTAACTTTTCACAACTTGCTTGGAAGGTAAATTAATATAATGTAAATAATTCATGTTTAGATTTCCGAAATACACCTACCGAAGTATAATAAACTGAATGTTAGAAACGATGAACTATGACACCAGTGTTGGGTCATATTCCTTCAGCTGTATCTCAAACTCCAAAATGTTTTGTTGAAATATTTAAATGGAAAGTAATAAAATATCTAACCTAACCTAACCAGACCTTGCCTAACTTACTCTAACCTAACCTAACATTAATTTAAACTCAAATCGCGTGCCTGTAGTAGAGAAAGCAGCGAGGTATGACATTCGGTTATCGCAATCATGTAAGAATAAGGCACTGCTGTTTTTATGAGAAGCCTTCTTTTCTTTCGAAATACCAGAATACCTAAGGTATTTTGGTCGTTATTGCTATGGAAATAATTTTAGTTTGAGGGGTGGCTGAAGGAATTAGACCCGGTGTTGTGCTTATTTAATTTAATAATGACAATCCACGAACTAACCCTGAAGACCGAGTGGACAGACGGTGATGACACATTGAGCTCCGACCTCATTGTTTCCAGAGTTCTCTACTGAAGTCGTAGCTTCCCGATTGCCTTACGATGGTTGATCAACATCGAGGAACTTAAGGTACAGTTTTTACCATCTACCACCTCTAGAATCGATCCCGGTACTCCAGAGATGAGTAGCATACCACTCAGACATCAGGTGTCAATATTATATTATTATTCAACAACCACTATATATACGTAGGTGTATTAAAAATAATGTGGTTGGAGTACAATCTTGTTGAAATACAAGCTCGTTGTAGGCATCTTGTACTACGTCATTCATTGATGGAACAAAGCAGTTTCG
>JAQJVL010000085.1:719839-735259 GCA_035578905.1 Stictocephala bisonia
CAGACTTATTTGTAGCCACTGATCCGTCTCTTCATAATTTAAATTTAAAACTAACTCGTTGTATCCGTATTAAGTCAACTATTCTCCTGACAAGTCATTTATTTTACTACTAAAGTTATTTCAGTTAGGCATTGTAAATGATTTCAGTAACCAACTTAAAAATTTGAATTAAAATCTTCAAAACTTTAAAATATAGAGAATTGTTCTATATCATATAATATAAATGAATACTAAATAAATGATCAACACTCACAGACGTTATGAACGACTGTCTCTATGAAACATTTTACAAAAGCCCATAAGAGTTGGTAACATGCGCCTTATGCATCACTTCCATCGTACAAGTATATTATAATAAGTAGTTTAGACTCGTTAATGTATAAGGAGCGGGTTTAATCTTCACCGGCTTATAAACATGAATGCTTATGTCATTAAGACAGGAGGTCATTTATAATCATGTAAACTGTTATTCTAAACCATGTATTAACAAATATGGTAAAGAAATATGTGCAACGCAAGATTGCTAGAGTGAAAAATACGCTACAGTGAATTATACACTGATTTATTTGACAAGTTTGTAATCCTTAAATGATCAATATTTGGAATTAATTAATTACATGTGGTATCGGTATTTAACTATAAATTATTATAATTGGTATTAATACCAACTAAATTGAAATGTTAAAATAACTGTAACATAAAAAAAAAACTTTAAATATATACTTTTAAAATTCCTTTAAAATGAAAGAAAAACAAACAACATCCTTAAAATGGATAGAACGTGTTTATTTATTTATTTTTTTTTTACTAAAAGATTCAATTGCGGACGTTTCTATTTTTAATTTCAAAATACCTTTCTTGAATTCATTTATTTAAACTCCTTTTTTAAATCTGTAGATTGACAAAGCAAATTTACAAAAAAATCACATACAGAAAGCAGGTAAGGTATCATTTGGTTCGGAATAAATGAGTGAATCACATGCCCAAACTACGCACAATCATAAGAAAATGAACGAGGTCATTTCTTTTTATAACCCCTACTATGATTGAGCAATCGGGTAGGGGTTCGGGATGGCCAAGTTATCGAGTAATGTGGGTCGGGATACGAAGTAGCGATGTAAATTTGTATTTGGTAATAAAATAGTGGAATGGATTCCTTTGTAAAACATTTTATTACAAAGAGAGTATTGATAGTAAATAATTAAAACATTAAGTTGAAGCAAATATACTTTCAGGTAGTACACAATCTAACCTAATTCTTTATACAAACAACACAACATTTATTATGGAAAAAATTTATCAGGAAACAAAAATCAATATTTTGATCCATGACTAATCTATCATCTACCAAACACCATAGAATCTAACTTACACAATGTAAGATTAGTATCTTGTGTAATTTACTCCCGAAAATTCCATTGTAATAAACATGTCAAATAGCACTGTTAAACAACATAACATTTACATGCTGTCTATCATGTAAAATAAAAGACACATATCTCACAAATCCAAAACTGAACTAAAAGACTGTATATCATGTGAGTGTGCCACTTAATACTTGGAAAAATACAGTTACTTTATCGTTTAGTTTTAAAATATATACATGTACAAAAATGTATAATACATAATTAGTTTCAATCAACTGAACTTAAAATGGTGAATTACAAAATATTTCAGATTTATAAATAAATTGTTTTTTTGTACTTTATTTGACATAAAATAAAAACTATCTATTGTCCAGTTATATTTATTTTCCAGTTACCATTTGTGCCAACAAAACAGTCTTCCGGTTCCTTGTGACAAATGGTCTTCTTGGCGCCTACACAACGTCCAAGGATACATCTCTCCTTATAAAGGATATACCTATCCTGTGTTGGGGCTCTCTAGACTGATGTTTACTGTCATGAAATATAAAATATAAAAAAGAACCCCTCAACATCGTATAATGCTGTTGGAGTGTATCTAAAATCACCTTTACTATATATTGACATTTTAGTAATTTACGTAAATTTTTGTTAGCATTTACTTTTTGTACAAATTAACGCTTCGTAGCTGAGATAATTCGTTGTCAAATCAGCTAAATATTCATCTTTACTACAATAACTGTTGGTTTTCATGATGAATCCGTTAATGTAATGGCATGACACACTTACATACTTAAATATAACGTTATTGAGACTTGTATATACTGGCTGAAACTGTTTGTTCTCTAGTACTAGACTATTTTGAAAAATAAACTACCCAGTACTCATAAATATTTCAATTGGTCAATAGTTAGGTACTTAAATAACTTTGAAATTAATCTTTAATAAATTATGACAGAATAAATTTAAAATTTAACTGTCAACAAAGTTGAACTTGGAACTAATGTTTTCTCATTTTAGATAATTTTATACCTAAATTACCAATATTATTACACAATAACTTAAATACATTTCACGAGGTGGACATCAAGTCTGAACTAAGTTAAACAACGGCTGAATTTTAGCAAAAATAAAAAATTATAAATTAAATGAAACAACAATTTGGTTTACAATCTTTTTTATGATAAATGATATGTAAAAAAGTATAGTTATAATTTGAGTAAACCAGTTCAAGTTTGTTTTGGGTGTAAAAAACCGACGCCTTGGAAAGGTGAGGAATGTAATTGAAAACTTTCATCATTACACTAAATGGAAATAGAAATCATGAAAAATAATTAATTCGTTGTTCCGTTTTAAAACAGATATTTACAACGATTATTTATACATAATATGAACATATTGAGTTAATATTTATGCCGGATAAACTTTAAATTTTTACTAAATGTTTAGTTGAATATATTTTTTTTGCAATAAATACTTAGGGACCAGTTCCTTTTGTTTAGTTATTCCTACCGCTGGGAATACATTTGTACTCTTACCTAACTAGGGACTTTTCAGATCCACCTGATGATGATAACTGAAATGGCCATATAAATCCCTTCAGAGTTTATGTATATAAACATATAATACAGTAATATAGGCCCTAAAATGCTCATATAACCAGAACTGAAACAAAACAAATAAGTCAAACTGTTTTACAAAAAACACGTTTTTATGAAACTATTGTAGCGTTCATTTACATTTACATCAACTGCACTGTAAATTAGTAAGTTTACAAAATTGCGTTTATAATGAATCGACACAATTGGTGTGTATTATACCAATAACTCATAAAACGACTATTTATTTGGAATATTAATAAAAAATTCTTTAGGCAAAAAACATCCCCGAAGGTAATTAAATTCTGTAAAGGCATTTATCATCTACTTTGCGTGTTATAAAGTCAAAGTTTGGCTCTAGCAAAAACTAGCTCGTTTGTCAAGGGAAATTTGTCGACCTTTGTCTCATACAAATCCTTCTCATCTTCTGAATATCAGTAAGATCTCAAAAGACATTTTGTCTTATCTGAGAATGCTTTGATTTGATGCTTAAAGATCTTCTTCCGATATAAATCGCTATTCTAAAACTGTTATTTCTTATATATTAGTATTTTGATTGTTTTAAAATCCTTTATCTAAACACATAAGCTTAAAACTAAATAAAAATTTAAACTGAAAACTTAATCAAATTTTAATTGTTCTCATATTAACTTATGCACCAATATAGTTCAAGTTTTCATCTAGATTGGTTAATTTGATCTAGATTAAATTCTAGTTTTTTGTATCGAACAAACATTTAACAACTCAAATTCCAGTCGCATATCTACTTAAGGAAATTTCAAAACATCGAAAATAAGTTATTATAACAGAGTGTAACTGTAAGCTGGTAAGAAAACTATTAAATGAAATTGTATGTTATTTTATTTTTAAATAAAGGAATATTGTAGGACGTTTTGATATTTTTCACAATTTATATTTGGTAAATAAATTAGGTTTTAAATTATAACAATTGTTAACCCTCTTTGTTTTTATTTTAATCCATTAATGACTTAAGACGCATACCTTTTACGTTAAAAGCCTGTAAATAAAATGTATTTATTGGCCATAGAGAGATCTATATTTGAAACGCATTGCGAATAAAAAATTCTAATTAAAAAAGTTAGGTGTGATTAGAGTTATATCAGGTTCAATTATTTACTATTTTAATTATTTCGAGTAACTTCATAAAGATGAAATTCAGACGGGATTATTTACAATGTCAATTTAATTTTATAACTTAAGTAAATTGGAATAAAAGTTGAAAATACGTGAGTAGTTAGTGCTATACTTGTAACTAAAAGCACCATAACATACATATATTTTATATTTAGGCCTACAATTATAAATTATATTAATACAGATTACAACTATTGATGAGTTTTACTTCCACACATAACGTTACGTCTAAGTAACATGGATAGTAACACTCTTATAAGAATGATAGTAAGGAGGTACTTCCATACATAACGTTACGTCTAAGTAACATGGATAGTAACACTCTTATAAGAATGATAGTAAGGAGGTACTTCCATACATAACGTTACGTCTAAGTAACATGGATAGTAACACTCTTGTAAGAATGATAGTAAGGAGGTACTTCCATACATAACGTTACGTCTAAGTAACATGGATAGTAACACTCTTGTAAGAATGATAGTAAGGAGGTTACTTCCTTACATAACGTTACGTCTAAGTAACATGGATAGTAACACTCTTGTAAGAATGATAGTAAGGAGGTACTTCCATACATAACGTTACGTCTAAGTAACATGGATAGTAACACTTTTATAAGAATGATAGTAAGGAGGTACTTCCATACATAACGTTACGTCTAAGTAACATGGATAGTAACACTCTTGTAAGAATGATAGTAAGGAGGTACTTCCATACATAACGTTACGTCTAAGTAACATGGATAGTAACACTCTTGTAAGAATGATAGTAAGGAGGTACTTCCATACATAACGTTACGTCTAAGTAACATGGATAGTAACACTCTTGTAAGAATGATAGTAAGGAGGTACTTCCATACAAAACGTTACGTCTAAGTAACATGGATAGTAACACTCTTGTAAGAATGATAGTAAGGAGGTACTTCCATACATAACGTTACGTCTAAGTAACATGGATAGTAACACTCTTGTAAGAATGATAGTAAGGAGGTACTTCCATACATAACGTTACGTCTAAGTAACATGGATAGTAACACTCTTGTAAGAATGATAGTAAGGAGGTACTTCCATACATAACGTTACGTCTAAGTAACATGGATAGTAACACTCTTGTAAGAATGATAGTAAGGAGGTACTTCCATACATAACGTTACGTCTAAGTAACATGGATAGTAACACTCTTGTAAGAATGATAGTAAGGAGGTACTTCCATACATAACGTTACGTCTACGTAACATGGATAGTAACACTCTTGTAAGAATGATAGTAAGGAGGTACTTCCATACATAACGTTACATATAAGTAACATGGAGAGTAACACTCTTGTAAGAATGATAGTAAGGAGGTACTTCCATACATAACGTTACATATAAGTAACATGGATAGTAACACTCTTGTAAGAATGATAGTAAGGAGGTTACTTCCATACATAACGTTACGTCTAAGTAACATGGATAGAAACACTCTTGTAAGAATGATAGTAAGGAGGTACTTCCATACATAACGTTACGTCTAAGTAACATGGATAGTAACACTCTTGTAAGAATGATAGTAAGGAGGTACTTCCATACATAACGTTACATATAAGTAACATGGATAGTAACACTCTTGTAAGAATGATAGTAAGGAGGTTACTTCCATACATAACGTTACGTCTAAGTAACATGGATAGAAACACTCTTGTAAGAATGATAGTAAGGAGGTACTTCCATACATAACGTTACGTCTAAGTAACATGGATAGTAACACTCTTGTAAGAATGATAGTAAGGAGGTACTTCCATACATAACGTTACGTCTAAGTAACAGGGATTGTAACACTCATGTAAGAATGATAGTAAGGAGGTTACTTCCTTACATAACGTTACGTCTAAGTAACATGGATAGTAATACTTTTGTAAGAATGATAGTAACGAGGTACTTCCACACATAACGTTACGTCTAAGTAACATGAATAGTAACACTCTTGTAAGAATGATAGTAAGGAGGTACTTCCATACATAACGTTACGTCTAAGTAACATGGATAGTAACACTCTTGTAAGAATGATAGTAAGGAGGTACTTCCATACATAACGTTACGTCTAAGTAACATGGATAGTAACACTCTTGTAAGAATGATAGTAAGGAGGTACTTCCATACATAACGTTACGTCTAAGTAACATGGATAGTAACACTCTTGTAAGAATGATAGTAAGGAGGTACTTCCATACATAACGTTACGTCTAAGTAACATGGATAGTAACACTCTTGTAAGAATGATAGTAAGGAGGTACTTCCATACATAACGTTACGTCTAAGTAACATGGATAGTAACACTCTTGTAAGAATGATAGTAAGGAGGTACTTCCATACATAACGTTACGTCTAAGTAACATGGATAGTAACACTCTTGTAAGAATGATAGTAAGGAGGTACTTCCATACATAACGTTACGTCTAAGTAACATGGATAGTAACACTCTTGTAAGAATGATAGTAAGGAGGTACTTCCATACATAACGTTACGTCTACGTAACATGGATAGTAACACTCTTGTAAGAATGATAGTAAGGAGGTACTTCCATACATAACGTTACATATAAGTAACATGGATAGTAACACTCTTATAAGAATGATAGTAAGGAGGTACTTCCATACATAACGTTACGTCTACGTAACATGGATAGTAACACTCTTGTAAGAATGATAGTAAGGAGGTACTTCCATACATAACGTTACATATAAGTAACATGGATAGTAACACTCTTGTAAGAATGATAGTAAGGAGGTTACTTCCATACATAACGTTACGTCTAAGTAACATGGATAGAAACACTCTTGTAAGAATGATAGTAAGGAGGTACTTCCATACATAACGTTACGTCTAAGTAACATGGATAGTAACACTCTTGTAAGAATGATAGTAAGGAGGTACTTCCATACATAACGTTACATATAAGTAACATGGATAGTAACACTCTTGTAAGAATGATAGTAAGGAGGTTACTTCCATACATAACGTTACGTCTAAGTAACATGGATAGAAACACTCTTGTAAGAATGATAGTAAGGAGGTACTTCCATACATAACGTTACGTCTAAGTAACATGGATAGTAACACTCTTGTAAGAATGATAGTAAGGAGGTACTTCCATACATAACGTTACGTTTAAGTAACAGGGATTGTAACACTCATGTAAGAATGATAGTAAGGAGGTTACTTCCTTACATAACGTTACGTCTAAGTAACATGGATAGTAATACTTTTGTAAGAATGATAGTAAGGAGGTACTTCCATACATAACGTTACGTCTAAGTAACATGGATAGTAACACTCTTGTAAGAATGATAGTAACGAGGTAACGAGACTGTGAAACAAGAAGGATCAAGGTGAGTGAAACAATATCAGAGCAGTTCTTTAGGTCTGTGCTTTTGGTGAGCTGGGCGCTGGAGGGAGGCTTTTATCAATATTAAAAATAGTTCCTCTTTGGACGAACCTATAATCTAAAAACTAATAGAAAATGTCAAAAAACTACTTTATGGCATCTATAGTACCACAAACGTTAAATAATATTACATTTATAGGTATTGGAAATGTTATTTTCAAATAGGTTTTGTCAATATAGAGATATAGCCCTGATTTAATATCCCACAAATACTTTTTATATATTAATATTTTTCTCTCAAACTATTTTAAATATTACATACGTACAAAACAATTGGATCGAAAATCCTAGACATAATTTAACGCACATTGAGTGATCCATTAGCGGGAAAAGCCCAATAGTATTACATTCTAAATAGTATGGCATGGCCTTTGCATTGAACTAATAAGATTTTGCAATAAACAAGCTTTTGAATATAGAAAAATATAGAAAATTTAATTTGAAATGTATGACCCAAATTCGAACATTGAGTCGATAATGATTGTAAGAGTCGCATATTTTTAACGTACGAGGAGTTATGTTTAGCATGAATGAGCAATTATAATAAAAATTTTACAAACAGTAGACTATATGTAAAACTGAATGTAAAGTGAATGGATGTTCAGAAATATGGAATGTGTGTGAACTAGGGTGGGGACCACAGTGAAAGGTGACTATCATGTTTGTGTTCGGTAGGTGATGGACAAAACTGATTCCTAACCAAACATTACTGCCTTACACTTGGAAGGCCGTTAGACCTACGTAAGTGGACTAGAGACTCGACAAATGCATGTATCTTAGTCACTAACTTTTATGTGTTATTTTATAACTGATTTTACACGTTAACAAGTCTTAACTTCCCTGTACTTTTTACCTACAAATCAGCTGAGCATTATATCATTGTTTGTGCTGTGGCCTTCCATAAAGAACATACACACTTTACTTTCCCAGAATGATTCATCATAAATAATAATAATATAAAGAATATTCATCACAAGCAAATTGGCCTTGTTTAGTTTTAAGTGACGACCCTAAAACGTACTATGGTAAAGTTTTACAGGTTTTTTAAAATATATGTGATAGCAATAAAACTAGAATAATTAGCCCAAATAAGTCGACAAGTAGTTGCACAAGAATAACAAAACCGGATGTCAAACACACGTCTACAAACATTAAAGAACGAGATAAGTTATTTACGAGATGGAAAATTTACAATATACAAAACAAGATTCACCAAGCAATTTTAAATATTGAAGCGACTATATAGAAATACTCAGTAGAGTAAATGGTTTAATACTACAGGAAAAATGATTTTGTTTTTAATTATTTGGTAAATGCACAAAACGATATGAAAAACAACGGAATTGCATAAATGTTATTGTTGGAAATAAAAATTGGGAAAATCTGGATGAAATTATACCAAAGTCTTAGGACAATATGTTGCAGCAATATTCAACTTCATCAAATAAAAGAATCACCGGAAATAGATCGGATAAGAATTATGAATATCAAAACAGCAGTGGTAAAGATAAGTGAAGTCATTTGCAATCTCATTCATATATCATTATAATCAGGTCTCTTTCCTGATAATCTTAAAACTACAATAGTGAGACCTATTTTTAAGACTGACACAAAAAGATCAAGACTGACACCAAACTATTGTCCAACAGCAATTTTACCAGTGGTAGAAAAAGTACTTAAAAAATACGTGTTATACCACCTAAAAAATTATCTCGAAGAGAATAATATAATATACTCCAATCAGCATGGATTTCGTAGAATAAATGTAAAGAAAAATTGCTAGTTGATTTCACACATTGTTTTAGCCATATTTACTGATTATTCAAAAGCTTTTGATACTCTAGACCGTAAAATACTTTTTAAAGAACTAAATATTATTTAAGTCAAAGAGAACATTTTAAAATCATTTAAAAGCTACATGGAAAATAGGTCTTTATGTGTCAAAATAGCTAATGAATACAGTTCAAATAATGTTTCCAATCAAGGTGTACCTCAAGATACTAGCTCCAATATTTTTCAATATTTATAATATCAGATTTCCGAACCTAAAATTGCATGGTACGGTGTTTATTTATGCGAATGACACGGCAATTGCAGTACCTCACAAGGACTTTTACAACCAGAATCTAAAATATCATTGGACTACAACACGTTCCTACCATGGGCTCACGATAAAAAGTTAAAAATTAACTCTAAAAAACTCTTGTAATAATTTTCATTCCTCACAAAACAATCCTGATAGACAATCAGTTATTAAAATCCACAGTTGTAAATGTTTATCAAACCATAATGAAAATAGATGTTTTGTCCTAGCTTAGAAGTAGTTTCGGAAACTTAGTATTTAGGCATTATCATTGGCAGTACATGAAAATGGGATCTCATACACACAATATTTTAAAAAGATTAAAGGCTACCTCAGCAAAACTGTATTGCTTAAGATATATTCTTCCACATTAAACGCTTGAGATAATTTACAAATAAATGCTTAAGTCACTGATGCGATACGGGGTTGAGGTTTGGGGTTCAGCTTCCAAATCAGTTACCCTATATCTTGAATTGATAATCTACAACGTAGGACTTTGCTTCGATGTTAGGAATGCACCTGGAAGATATTCATTTCACAAGCTTGTTATTTAGATATAATATGTTGAAATTTAAACGGCTATTTAAATTAAAAATTATTCATAAATATTACTGGTATCCAAACGTTAAAACAAATTATTAATTTAAAATCTTAAAAAGGTTTCCATTGCCTAGATTTTGTAATACATACGGGAAAAACTCACTTGATTACATTGTACCCAAAAAATGTAATTCTATATTGGAAAACCTTTTAAATTTTAAGTTTTACTGCTGCTAAGCCCCACATTATTGTTTGGTTACTGTCGTAAATGGTGACGATAAACGTGACTTTATCACACAATGCTGTAAATTACAGTATAACATAATTTAACACAATTTATTTATACAATTATTCATCTTCTCTGTTTTTAATTTTTTTTTTTTTTTTTTTTCAACTTATAACACATATGTTGAAGATGGAGCTGTATTGGTTATCTGTATATAATTGTTAAAAATAACACAATTTAAACCAAAAAACTTCAATAGTGAGGCCTTTCGATAGCAAGGCTATCATCGGATGTGTCTGACGATGATAGTTGCTATCGAAAGGCCTCACTATTAAAGTTTTTAGTGGTTTAAATTGTGTTATTTTTAACAATTATATTATAACCAATAGTATTATTTTGTATTGTTTATTTTTTCTCAGTATTACATTTTCAATAGTGTTAAAAGAAATTTATTTATTAGGCTAGGTTTAAAAAAGTGTCACTGAAAAGAAATAAGTTATATAATATGTAAAAATATGATTATTATTACTAAGAGATGTAAAATAGATTGTTTATTTTGGATTGTCTGTTTTACATATTTCAGCTGTTATGTTTGTTATGCTATATTTAGTTTAATATTGCTTTGTTTTTCACTATTTTATTTCTGGTTGCACATTTCAGTTGTATTTTAAGCACCGACGCCAAGAGCGCTTGTTATCTTACTTATTTGTACAAATTGTAAAATTATAAATACTTAATTTTATTTTTATTTCTTTAGTATGTATTTAAAAACATTACTTTTGATGTTATGATGACTTTGTTATAACAAAACATGGGCACCCAGCTATAAATGATTTATAATTTGTAGGGAATCAAGTTTGTAACTATTCAAAAACTATTCTGACTCTATTTAGAACTTAAGAATGATAAGAATTACCGTATTCAAAATGGATATACGTCTAATAATATTTCATTAGTGAAAATTAACTTTTGATTTTGGTAATAAAAAAGGTAGACTATTAATTAATAATTTTATATGTAAATTTATATAAAAAACATGTTTCTGGCCATTTACGCAGACATATATAAGACGCAGTATTTAGCACCGATATTCAAAAAATCATTTGCTAGTTTTCAGTTAGTCACCCATATCCTAAACTTTGGGGGAAGGTAGATTAGAAATAAGGTATATATAATTTTATAAATTCTTTAGTTTATATTTTATAAGCTGTACATATTAATCATGCATAAGATTCTTAAGAAAAAGTCATCCATTTTAATTTTCTTGTTAACATTTTGATATTTGCACTGCATACCCTTATTAATAATTGTATGTAGTAAAGATAAGGAAAAAGTAATGTTTTTTTTGAATTGTTTTATGTAATAGTTATTAAATGTTGAGAATCCCCACAGGAGAACAAAGTGTGAGCTATAAGGGATGGAGTCGTCTTGAGTTGAGTGAAATGAAGCAGTGGTTGTAATAATTACATAGCATTGCTTTGGGACATCCAATCTTATTATAATGACTCTGTGAAATGACAGTACATTTACCGAATACCCACAGGAGAACAAAGGTGAGTTATAAGGGATGGGGTCGTCTTGAGTTGAGTGAAATGAAGCAGTGGTTGTAACAATTACATAGCATTGCTTTGGGACATCCAATCTTATTATAATGACTCTGTGAAATGACAGTACATTTACCGAATACCCACAGGAGAACAAAGGTGAGATATAAGGGATGGGGTCGTCTTGAGTTGAGTGAAATGAAGCAGTAGTTGTAACAATTACATAGCATTGCTTTGGGACATCCAATCTTATTATAATGACTCTGTGAAATGACAGTACATTTACCGAATACCCACAGGAGAACAAAGGGTGAGCTATAAGGGATGGGGTCGTCTTGAGATGAGTGAAATGAAGCAGTGGTTGTAACAATTACATAGCATTGCTTTGGGACATCCAATCTTATTATAATGACTCTGTGAAATGACAGTACATTTACCGAATACCCACAGGAGATCAAAGGGTGAGCTATAAGGGATGGGGTCGTCTTGAGATGAGTGAAATAAAGCAGTAGTTGTAACAATTACATAGCATTGCTTTAGGACATCCAATCTTATTATAATGACTTTGTGAAATGACAGTACATTTACCGAATACCCACAGGAGAACAAAGGTTGAGTTATAAGGGATGGGGTCGTCTTGAGTTGAGTGAAATGAAGCAGTGGTTGTAACAATTACATAGCATTGCTTTGGGACATCCAATCTTATTATAATGACTCTGTGAAATGACAGTACATTTACCGAATACCCACAGGAGAACAAAGGGTGAGTTATAAGGGATGGAGTCGTCTTGAGTTGAGTGAAATGAAGCAGTGGTTGTAACAATTACATAGCATTGCTTTGGGACATCCAATCTTATTATAATGACTCTGTGAAATGACAGTACATTTACCGAATGTTTCGTGGATTTATGTTTTGATTATGTTTGGTACTTCATATTTCATTAGCGCATATTTCGAAGAGTAGATTTCGATTTCACCTTTTAGGAAATTGTATCTTTATGTTCAATTTTCAATTCCATAGAATACTTCTTTTTGGAGAATGACAAAGCTAAACTAACATACCTATAAAGTAATAATTCAACGTATAACACATTAAATAACAAAATTAAATGTTGGCATATCATTGTACCATTAATAAACTACAATATAAATGAAAACTACAGTGAAAATAATTACATTTTTTTTTATTGTATTTTTTTTTATTGTTTTTATTAATTTTAACGAACGAACTGTTCATGAGCATAAGCAATCTTGTATAGTGTTAAAAATGGTATGGTTAAAAATGAGTCTACAATGATAACATATGACTTATACAATTTAAAACTACAATATTTATGGCAATTTTAATATTTAAAACGTTTTAAAAGTGCAACAAAATATTAAAATCAAATATTTTATTAAAATATCAAGTGAAAACGTGTTACGTTTCGTCTTCTAAAAATATTGTTAATGTTATAATAACCACTTAAAAATCACAGCTGAACATATATTTTTTTTCTTTTATGATAAAAACCGTCACCCATAAACATGAATAAGTAATAGTAATGTTTCCATTACTAACTAGTCATCTGATGTCATCTGCACCTTATCTGTTTCTTGAAATATATTATAGGAATTATTAATTTAGAGCTTACTTATTACCGTACTATAATTTTTTGTAAAGTGAATAATAGTTTAAACTTAAACAACATAGTTACCTGATTGCAAAATCTTGTTTAGTACTATTCTTACTTTCAAAGCGTAAATGTTTATTAATATCATGACATTATCAAGGCAATTCACATTAAATATTCTAAACACACAAACATTAAAAAATACATGTAAATGCAATACAAATGACGGATTTGTCATCCCCGCTCTGCTCAGGTAATATAGCTTTTAGTTATTACTGTTTCCTCTTTGTTCTGAAGCTTTGATCGTCTCGTTAGCTTTGACGTTATCTTCTTATCCTTTTAACTATGGTGATAAAAAGAGAGTGGCACTTGATTCTTCTTTTCTTTGAATTAGTTCTTCTCCTTCTTGAAATAGTGGATACACTTTGTAGTTATCTTCTTATCTACGTCATGAATACTTGGTCATTTGTACTTGCTGTATGTTAAAACTTTAACTCATCATAAAAATAACTTTAATCTTAAATTAGTTAAGTAATCACTGGTTTAAACTTAATATAGCTTTTATTTGGGTCATCTAGTTGTGTAACTGTGTAAAATAATTAAATATTATAGTTTTGACCAATCAATTAATAAACATTATTCAATTTTATAATAGACTTGTATCTATAGCTAATTAGCGCTTGACTCCTACAAAGGTGAGTGTTTGTACTGTTTGAGGGCACACTACACCACATACCCACGCAAACCTCGCTGTTTGTCTCCACCGAGTACTATGTGGTCGAAAATATACAACGGGGTATTAGAGCAAATTATTTTTAACATTGAGTAAAACATAAATATTACGAAAATGAAAAAATGTCAGTAACTCCCTGTTTCAACTAAAAAGAGGCCTATTTTGTTACATCAATGTTTAAAGTATATTTTATTTCAATTTATATAGTTTTTTTTTTTTTTTTTTAATACACCTGAAATCTTTCAGTAACGACCACTTGTAGACATTGAAACTAAATCAAACATTTTATCTTTGCTACTGTGCGTTATCTTTAGTGGTATATGTAAGACCATAAGGACGACATTTTGCTAATTAAGTTATCTTTTTTAAGTAAATTTAAAGGGTACATAATAATATTTAGGATCTTATATTACGGATATTATGTTCAAGCAATTAAATTAATAAAAGGTTTAATTCTTGCCGTACAAAACGTTGCTGTTGCATTTTAAATATTTTTCTGGATTACTGAAACGATCTGTTTAAACGTTTATTCTTTGTAGCGGAAGTAATAATGGGACACTTTGAACACATTAAATAAAGAAAAGATCGACTAATGTAACACTTCCGAAGTGTCTTGTGGTGGTGAGGTACATGAGGACCATACTGGATAGTTCTCGTAGGAAGTATTATTGGACGTATTCTACCTAATTTACTTTCAATCTTGTACTTTGATTTGTTCCACCATAGAATCTATATGCCACTGTATGTGTGTATAAAGGGATGGGTGGGTTAATACCACAGTATGTGTATTGAAGGGAGGGTGGGTCAATACCACAGTATGTGTATTGAAAGGAGGGTGGGTCAATACCACAGTATGTGTATTGAAAGGAGGGGTCTGGGGTCAATACCACAGTATGTGTATTGAAAGGAGGGTGGGTCAATACCACAGTATGTGTATTGAAAGGAGGGTGGGTCAATACCACAGTATGTGTATTGAAAGGAGGGTGGGTCAATACCACAGTATGTGTATTGAAAGGAGGGTGGGTCAATACCACAGTATGTGTATTGAAAGGAGGGTGGGTCAATACCACAGTATGTGTATTGAAAGGGAGGGTGGGTCAATACCACAGTATGTGTATTGAAGGGAGGGTGGGTCAATACCA